>CM021765.1:22339088-22406379 GCA_011076525.1 Nettapus auritus
CCTTCTTACAGAAGCCACCCCTATTGCCCCCTGCTACCAAAACCTTGTCACGTAAACCCACTACACATACAAAATTAGGTACACATTTTCCAGCAGTAATACAGAACGATGGAGAGGGGAAAAATGCAGTGTCCAGATCTGTGTGCAAGACGGCGAGTAGATGTACTTTATCAGATAGCATTTTAACACAAAACAAAAACCTCTCTTTAATGCTCAGAGACACATTCTATCTTATTTATTGTCTCTTTCAATCTTACAGTCTTAGCTGCATAGCAACCCATATGAAACAAGGATGGTGAAAAGGTCTCTTATCCTGGTCTAGTATAACTCCTCGGATTTAGAGCATTTTGCTGGGAGATTAAAAATAAAAATAAAAATAAATGTTTGCTGTAACATTATGCAGTTGAAAGTTTTTGTTCAAACATCCACTTTTTTGAATGCAGTGAAAACAATAGGCTTAACTAGGGATTAACAAAAAAAATGGACATGGCAACCACCATTTAATTGACTGTATTTTTTTGTACATGATTATTTGGAAAGGATCCATGCCTCGGTCCATGTAGTTTCTCAAAGTCCAATTATTTTATGTGAAATTCTGTTTATTTCATCTAAACTGTCAGAAGAAAGTATGACAAAAAAATAAACCACATCCTGATTTTTTGATCTGGATGATAGGAAATAGCATTTGTTCTGTTTTGAATATAGACTTGTCTGTGACTGATCTCCAAATTGGAAAAAAATTGTCCACTGAAAGGAATGTTTTTTATATCTTGAGACACTCTTTAGCCTATGCTAAATACTCATGCTAAATTTATGCATGTATGTTTTTTAATTTTTGTCTGAGTACAAAGTTTTTAAAGGACAAAATTGGCAATATGATAGCAGAAAATCAATCTTATGTTCCCCAGACACTGAAAAAAATGTACTTTAAAGAAATATTAACAGTATTCTTAATCTTGGGAGTTTAAATTGATTTTGTACTGTCAAATAACATGGGAAGTGCTGGAGAATGGAATATATGGTTATGGTTTCCACTTACTTTTTAATATTTAACATACAGTGCATTTTACCAGCCTTCTGCATGCATAATAACAAGGCTATTTTCCTATAAATGCACAATATATTATAGTCTTTAGTCTTTCTCCTCCTCTCTCTCTCTCTCTATCTCTCTCTCTCTCTCTTTCTCTCTCCCCCTTCCTTAATGTAAAACATTCTTCTAAGTAAGCATACAGTTTTTCTTGTGTAAAGTATTATGGATTTATCTAGAATCATAGAATCATACATTGGTTTGGGTTGGAAGTGATCTTTACAAACCATCCTGTCCAATTGCTCTGCCTTGGCCAGGGACACCTTCCACTAGACAAGGTTGCTCAAAGCCCCATCCAACGTGGCCTTGAACACCTCCAGGGATGGGGCGCACATCTCTGAGCAACCTGTTCCAGATTTTCCCTACTCACATCATGAAAAATTTATTCCTTTTATCCAATCTCAGTCTACACTCTCTCCGATTAAAACCATTATCCCCTGTTCTGACACTACAGGCACTAGTAAAAAGACTTTCTTCAGCTTTCTTATAAGCCCCCCTTATATACTGAAAGACTGCAATAAGATATCCCCAGAGCCAACTCTTCTTCAGGCTAAACTACAACTCTCTCATCCTTTCTTCACAGGAGAGGTATTCCAGTTCTCTAATCATTTTCATGGGCTTCCTCTGGACCCACTGTAACAGGTCTGTGTCTTTCTTGTGTTGGGGAAAACCAGGTTAGAATTCAGTAAATTTTACTGATCAATATTTCGATTCTATGGTGTAGTCAGTGACATGGTGACATGCCATTACAGAAAAAAATATATATATATATATATAAATAAATAAATAAATAAAGCATAATTTCTCAATACAAATATACTCCTTGCACAGATACAAACAGACTGAAGAAGATGAAGGTTACTTATTGTGACCCAGTCGGTGTTCTACCTCCAGGATCTTTCACAAATTCCTTAGTTAGACAGAAACTACTCACAGCAGTCCACAGGTTACATTTTCATATAAAAAGTGCAGTAGTTAATTGATCAACGTTATTAAATGAATTATTATTATTATGAGACTTGATACCATGTAAGTAACAAAATATAAATAAATGAAAAAATAAAAATTAAAAAAGAAAAAGAAAAAATAAACAAAATGAAAATAAGGCATATTTAGAAAGACAGAACAATATTTCAGCAAATGTAGTAGACTAAGCAATGAGAAACTTATGACACCTACTGACTTAACCTCCAGAGAGTCCTTGTTGTGTCAGATTGTTTTGTGACTGGTAAACCATGTGACCTTAAAGTATTTCTTTTACTGTTCTGTAGTTCTGTAAAAATGGAAATAATGAGTCCATTCTATCTATTTAGATGTTGATACTGATGGGGTGCAAGGTTTGTCCAGTAACATTATTTAATAGTTTGCCTAAAAATATATGGCTAAAGAAACTGTTCCTAAGGCATATACAATGACATATTAATTATTAATGATCATCCTCCTCAGTATTTCTCAGAAAGGAAGAATGTCAGAAGTTCCGTATAGCCTCAGAGAAATAAGCAGTTAAGGCATATGCCTTGAAAAACACCTTCTGAGAGGAGATAAGTTAAAAGAGCACAGGTTCCAGGGATTCTGATTTAAGCTTTCCTTGCCATAAGGCATTCACTGCTATGTGGTGAAGACACAGAGCACTTACAAAAACAGATGGCCTCTGGGTGGATAAGAACAATCCCGTGTAAGTCTGTATTGCACTGAATAACATTTATCTACATTATTAAAATGCTGGTTTAAGTTTGCTGTTCTGGAATTGTCCCTCTGTATGAAATTTGCTTTCAGTTCTTATGTACCTTATATAATGATGTCAGGTTTGATTTTTTGCCTCATATTCAGGATTTCAGGTTTCATTACAGTGATACAGTTTCTACTCTACTGAATAATCAGAGAAAAAATAAGCTGAGTTAAATCAAAAAAAAAAAAAAATCTATGGAAGAGAATAAAAAGATATGAATGTCAAACTAACAAATTTTGAAGCACAGACATTGGGAAGACTGATGAAAAAATCCCTAAATACTCAGCATTTAATAGTAATGACTGGATCTCTTAGCCTGAGGACCGTGACTGGACGAGCAGTGACTTTCCACATGCAGTCACCAAAATTGTACAGAAATAGTTGTATCAGCTCAACATTTGTAAGTCCACGGGTCCTGACACAGGATTCACCTCAGGGTACTGAAGGAGTAAGCAGAAGTTATAGCTGGACCCCTCTCAACGATTACCAAAGGCTGCGGAAGTCTGGGCAGGTCCCTGCTGACGGGAAACTAGCCAACATTATACTGAAGAAGTATAATTATAAGAAGACCCAGGAAACTACAGACCTCACAATTTAACCCTGTTGCTTGGAAAAGTTATGGAGAAGATTATCCTGGGTGCAACTGAAAGGCATTTAAAGAACAAAGCTATTATCAGGCATGATCAACATGGGGTCACAAAGGGAAAGTCCTGCCTTAGCAATCTGATCTCCTTCTACAATAAGGTCACCCACCTGCGTGGATGGAGGGACATAATCTTCTATGTTTTAGTAAGGTCTTTCACAGCATCCTTCTGGATGAATTGTCCAACTGTGAGATAAATAGGTTCATGCTATGGAGGGTGATGAACTGGCTGAACAGCAGAACTCAAAGAGTAGTAGTGAATGGGGCTGAATCTGGCTGGAGGACAGTCATTAGTCCCAGGGCTCAGTTCTAGGTCTAGTTCTGTTTAACATTTTTATCTAGATGCCACAGTTGAACGCATAGTCAGCATTTTATTTTATTTTATTTTGATGACACTATACTGGGATGTGCTGTTGGTTCCCAAAGGATGAGAAGCCTTACAGAGAGATCTGTTTACATTGGAACATTGGACAATCAGCAACAGCATAAAGTTCACCAAAGGAAAATGTTGGGTTCTGCACCTGGGACAAAGTAATGTTGGACACAGGTACGGATTGGGAGATGAGTGGCTGGAGAGCAGCTCAGCAAAAACGGATCTGGGGTGCTGGTCAACAGGAGGCTCAGCGTGAGCCAGCAGTGTGCCCTGGCAGCACAGAGGGCAAACCACATCCTGGGATGTGTGAAACAGAATATCACCAGCCGGTCACAGGAGGTGATTCTCCTACCATCGTTGGTGTGGCCTCAGCTTGGATATTGTTTGCAGATTGAGGTTCCACAGTATAAAATGTAATTAAGGTCTTTGAAAGTGTCCGGAGGAGGACAACAAAGCTAGTAAAAGGGCTGGAAGACATGTCTTATGAGGATAGGCTGAGGACACTTCGTTTGTCTAGTCGGAGAGGTGGTTGATGTCCCATGGCTGCCAACCCTCAAATGCCTTTGGTTATATGCTTTAACTTTTGTTTATCCCTGAAATGGTCAGGCAGTTGGACTAGATGATCTTTGAAGGTCCCTTCCAACTGAACTATTCTGTTCTGTTCTATTCTATTCTAATCTGATTCTTTAAGCCACAATAAAACTTGTCCTATCTATGGTATAGGATTTTAAGTCTTCCTCAGATTTAAAATATTAAATATTTGTTCCTATTACAAACTCAGTAAGAGATAAAGTCATAGTGCCAGGATTTCAAGTGTATCGTTACTCCATTCATCCCAAATACCTTCTACAAATGCTCTAGACTTGCTCAGAGTAAACTGATGTCATCTGAGAGCTTGACTTCTACAATTAGTGTTTAGAATCAGGGTTAGAATAACAGCTTGGAGAGATTATGATAGAACAAAATAGCTACTTTGACTATTTTATGGTCTTCCACCAAGACAACGTTGGAGTTCCTCAAAATTTTAATACATGCATAAAACAGTACTGGTGGATTAATTGGTTGGTAAGCAAATCTTATTATATACAAATTGTTAGCTGTAAAACTGAGGCCCAAAAGTGATCTGCTGCTGTCACACAAGACAGTGGCAGAGCAGGGAGTTAGATGGATATTTTCAGAGAAATGGGTAAAGATCATAGTCATTATACTGCACTTTATCTCTGCTCTAAATGCTGCTAAGGACCAACACTGTTTTGGAGTAGGGACATTAACTGCAACAGTATCTGCACTCTTAGTAGTAAATCCCTTGCAGGTCTTACATGACCATGACTCATCTCCCTGTTTATTGAGTTACATTCTGGGGATGAATCAGGAACCGAATGGAGATCTGTACTGTACCTTGATGAGCAGATCTAAGATCCCCTAATAAAACATATGATTTATCATTGCATTGCACAGCTCCTCTACAGGTGTGACACACTAGATCTTCATGAAGTGTTTGATTTAGAAACTTATTAATGGAATGCACAGCTACTTCTTGGCAGCCAGATAAATCTGACAGATAAGATTAAGTGAGCATAAGGGCTTCTAAGCTTCTGTAAAATTCATACCTCTGTTTGATTACCCTCAGTAGGTGAGTGGCACTGAAATCTCTCGTTTCAAAGGAGCATTGTGTTTGCCCAAGCATTATATCAAAGTGAATTCAGACTATGAAAAGCTACCTGAAATGAGACTTTACCAGACTGAGTTTTACTAAAAAAGGTTGGAAAAGAATGTCACTCTGGAAAGGAAAACATTGGAACACAAAAAGGTTAAGTGCATTGCTGCAGGGATTCCACATACTTGCCAAATTCATGATAATATGGAGCATTGACATGCTCCATCCTGCCTCTAGACAGCTTTGTCAAGAAGCAACATAGCTATTGTCATGCTATGCCTTAGTTAGGCGTGATTCCTTGGAAAGTGCTAGCACTCCAATAGTACAGACCTCTGTCTTTCCACATGCTGGTGTGATCAAAATCCTCTTTTCCATTCCACAAGTTCAAGTGTGGCCACCAGGGAAAGAAAGTAAGCATTTCTTTTTGTTTCTTCTCACCAAGATATCCATGCACTCCTAGAGATAGACAAAGAAAGAAAGTAGAAAACTACATATAAATTAGTGATAGTAGAGACATAGATATGATTTTAGTGACAGCATGCTTGACAATTTACTAACAATGGAATTGATCATGGTAACTATTGAGTTCTGGAATTTCAAGGATATAATATAATATAATATACTGAAGAATGCAGAATATGAAGAATATAATTTATTCTTCACTGGTGTGGTCTCACCTTAAGTACTGTGTGCACTTTGGGTGCTACAATATAACAAGGACCTAAAACTATCAGAGAGTGTCTAAAGGAGGGCTACAAAGATGGTGAAAGGTCTAGACCAGAAGTCATACAAGGAGCGGCTGAGGTCACTTGGCTTGTTCAGCTCAGAGAAGAGGAGACTGAAGGGACACCTCATTCTCAATGGCTTATAGCTTCCTCACAAGGGAGCAGAGGGGCAGAAGCTGAGCTCTGCCCTCTGGGGACAGCAACAGGACCCGAGGGAATGGCATGGAACTGGGACAGGGGAGGGTCAGGCTGGGTGTTAGGGAAAGGTTCTTCACGGAGAGAGTGGTCGGGCACTGGGACAGGCTCCCCAAGGGCAGTGGTCACAGCACCAAGCCTGCCAGAGTTCAAGAACTGTTTGGACAAAGCTCTCAGACTTGTGGTCCTTTTTTTTCCTTTTTTTTTTTTTTTTTTTTTTTTTTAAGTGGTCCTTTTGAGTTGGACTCAAAGATCCTTTAGGTCCCTTCCAACACAGGTTATTCTATGGTTCTGTTCCATGACTTTATGAAATCTGTAGGGCAATAAGCAAGTGGAGGAAGTTTGCACCATACTTTACCTTACCTGATGCATTTGCTCATTTCCAGAATGTTTTACTACTACCAGACCTGAACCGTCAAATTTAACAGGAGATCTCTGGCTACTAACTCTCTAACTCTCTAACCTCTACATTATATGTTTGCTACCAAATTGAACAACTAGTGAGAAGAAATTCTAATAATTTGTTTCAGCAAATCTTTTCATAATGGTGTTTTTTATAAAGAGAAGCAATCTATCAGTCTTGGTCTGAAGAAGAAAATATTAATAGAGATTATCATAATAGCTATACTTGATTTCTCTGTGTGTTCTGCAATCATAATGGTGTGATTACAAAACGCTAAGATCATAATAATTTTATAATGAAGAAGAAATCCCATTAGACATACTTTCCCATATGTAATTCTTTTTAAAATGCTTGTTGTGTAAGAAAAACACTTATAAAGCATGTTTTGTGTTCATAATAACTGGCTTTATTTCTATAAAGCTGTAAACCAAGAAAGCAAAGTGAAGAAGTAAAATTGAACTGTACACTGAAAAAAACTTACACCTTCCTCTAGCAGGCAGAAAGAAATGAGACTGGATTGCAATGACTCAAATTGTCTAAGTCTTTATATGTATCTACATCTGCTCTTCTGTCTGCCTGTCAAAACCAGAATTTGTTGTGTTTATTCTCCCACTCAGTTATTGCCTTCGAGTGATGATTCCATTTCAGTGCTGTTAATATACATATATATACTTCAGTTGGATTTATAAACCTGGAAACTTTTTTAAAATATAAACCTTTATGATTTAGATATAATGGGCTTTAACTTGCTATCCTGTATTTTTTATGGTTTTTTGAACATAAATAACTTTTCTTCAGAGCTGATGCTAACTAGAATTTTTCCAAATTTAACTAAAATATAGTTGTCTTATATAGGGAATTAGCTTAATGAGCTGTGGTCAAATCAGAGTGTATTCTGGGTCCATTAACACGGCTTGTCAAAGCTAGTATAATCCAGAGTAATTTTCACATTCTATTTATTTTAAAACCTTAAAGAAAAGCAAGAAAAGACAAAAAAAATTGAAGCAATGTTGTACACACTATATAACTACCAAGGGTATTACGAAATAAATCCCCTTTTAAGAAAAGCATGTTTTGTTAAAAATTCAAAAAGTAGCAGATATTTTAACATTGTCTGATATTACTAACATTGAAAACAAGAAGGAAAAAAATATATTATTCTTGATCACCTAATTAAATATAAAAATAAAGTTATAACAATAACTTATTAATGCTAAGGTTATTAGGCCTGGACTTAATGCAAGGTAGTAGCTTCCAAAATATTATTTTACCCCATGCAGCTGTCCACTGATGACACCTACATCTGGTCAGATGAATAACTCTTGACACCATTGGCTGTGTTGGTGGTAAATTGTCTTTAATGGATCCTCTGGCTGCCATGCAGTCACCTATGTTTAAACACCTAAATATCAATATTTTAAGATGTGACATATTTTATCCCTATTGTCATAGAATACTTTCACTGTGAAGGAGCATGTGATACAACTGGAGGACCGTGACTGGATGAGCAGTGACTTTCCACATGCAGTCACTAAAATTGTACAGAAATAGTTGTATCAGCTCAACATTCATAAGTCCATGGGTCCTGACACAGGATTCACCTCAGAGTACTGAAGGAGTTGTGTTGAGCACAATCCTCTGACCTCTGCCATCCAGCCAGTTCTCGATCCACCCCACTGTCCACTCATGGATCCCACACTTTCAGAGTTTGCCCAGGAGGCTGTTGTGGGAGACAGTGTTGAAAGCCTTGCTGAAATCAAGGTAGACCATATCCACTGCTCTATTCTCATCTATCTAGCCAGTCATCTTATTATAGAAGTCCATCAGGTTGGTTAAAGACAACTTCCCCTTGATGAATCTGTGTTGACTGCTGAATGCAGTCAACTGAGTGCACTACTCTAGCTAACAGAGCTGTTTCCTATGACTCTGTGTACATATACATATATGTATATAGATATACATATATACAAAACTATAAAAAATGTCTCTGAATATACTCAGTGGAGAAAAATTAATAACATTACCATTCAGTTATACTTTTATGTTTGAGATAATCTCTATCATCTTTGATGATAGAATCTCATCTAATCTCTATCATCTAATCTCTATAATCTCTATCATCTTTAATGATAGAATATCATCTAATCATCTTTGAAAAGGTCTTGAAAGTCTTGAAAATTTCCTACAATTGGAAACAAACATTTCCAATTTTCTTAAGAACAAATGCTTTCACATAATTTATTATTATTCCAAATTCCATAAAATCTTCTAAATATTTCCTAGAAATTTTGTCACTTTTTTTTTATTATTATTATTATTACTATTTGAATTCGCTGGTAAATTTGACCATATAGTCTTCACAAAGTTTGTTATTATACTGTAATACATTCTTCACAATTTAATGACAATAAAATAGCATTTGCTAATGCACAGTATTTGTATGTTGGTGGGGCAAATAATTCTGCTAGAAAAATGTAGTTCCAAAACCCCCAGTTTTTAGAACAAAGCATATAATTTTCTGCCAGCAGTAAACCTACAAAATCTTTTAAGATCAGAATGTATGTAATTTTAGCTATTTTTTCTCAGACATTCTAATCTTTTCTCTAATGAAAGCTATTGTTGATTTATTATTTTTATTATTTTCTGTCTTTTTAACATTTTGATATAAGTCAACAATCAGTATTAATATACAATTGGATTTCCAAATATATCTCAGTCCCCTTTGCTAATATTCTGGCAGGCTACAGAACACCTGAACAAAAAGAGCTTGGATAACAGAGAAGACTGAACAAAGTAAAAACTAACTGTATTCTTTAAAACGAGATTAGCTTTATTCTCTCTCTACTGAAATTTAGTAAATAACAATTTCTTGATAATTTACTAAATTTCTTCAGTAAATTTCAATTTCTTGATAGTTTACTAAATTTCTTGAAATTTAGTAAACATCTACACTAATGCACACAGCATGGGCAACAAGCAGGAGGAGCTGGAAGCCATTGTGCAGCAGGCAGGCTATGACTTGGTTGCCATCACGGAAACATGGTGGGACCACTCTCATGACTGGAGTGCTGCAATGTCTGGCTATAGGCTCTTCAGAAGGGACAGGCAGCACAGAAGGGGTGGTGGAGTGGCTCTCTATATTAGAGAGTTTTGATGTCGTCAAACCTGAGGCTGGGAATCATAAGGTGGAGGCGCTATGGATTAGGATCAGCGGAAGTGGAGTCGCTATGGGTTAGGATCAGTGGAAAGGCCAACAAGGCAAGCATCCTGATGGGGGTCTGTTATAGACCACCAAACCAGGATGAGGGGGTGGATGAGGAGTTCTACAGACAGCTGGCAGAAGCTATGAAATTGTCAGTGCTTGTTCTCGTGGGGGACTTTAACTTCCCAGACATATCCTGGAAACACAACACAGCCCAGAGAAAGCAGTCTAGGAGGTTTCTGGAGAGCGTTGAAGATAACTTCCTAATGCAGCTGGTTGGCGAGCCTACCAGGGGAGGTACCCCACTAGACCTTCTGTTCACTAACAGAGAAGGACTGGTGGGAGATGTGGTGGTCAGGGGCTGTCTTGGGCAGAGTGACCACAAAATGGTAGAGTTCTCGATACTTGGCAAAGTCAGGAAGGGGACCAGTAAAACCTCTCTCTTGGACTTCTAGAGGGCTGACTTTGAGCTGTTTAGGACACTGGTTGGCAGAGTCCCTTGGGAGGCGGTTCTGAAGGACAGAGGAGCCCAGGAAGGCTGGGCACTCTTCAAGAAAGAAATCCTAATGGCTCAGGAGTGGTCTGTCCCCATGTGGCCAAAGACGAGCCAGCACGGAATAAGACCGGCCTGGATGAATAGAGAGTTGTGGCTTGAGTTTAGGAGAAAAAAGAGGGTTTATAATCTTTGGAAAAGAGGGCGGGCCACTCAAGGGGACTACAAGGATGTTGTGAGGCAGTGCAGGGACAAAATTAGAAAGGCCAAAGCTCATCTGGAGCTCAATCTGGCTACTGCTGTTAAAGACAACAAAAAATGTTTTTATAAATACATCAGTACAAAAAGGACTAAGGAGAATCTCCACCCTTTACTGGATGCGGGGGGAAACCAGAGGTGAGGAAAATGCTGAGGTGCTTAACGCCTTCTTTGCCTCAGTCTTTAGCAGCAAAACCAGTTGTTGTCTGGATGCCCAGTACCCTGAGCTGGTGGAAGGGGATGAGGAGCAGAATGTGGCCCCACAATCCATGAGGAAATGGTTGGTGACCTGCTACAGCATTTGGATGTACGCAAGTCGATGGGGCTGGATGGGATCCACCCGAGGGTACTGAGAGAACTGGCGGAAGAGCTGGCCAAGCCGCTTTCCATCATTTGTCGGCAGTCCTGGCTATCAGGGGAGGTCCCACTTGTCTGGTGGATAGCAAACGTGATGCCCATCTACAAGAAGGGCTGGAGGGTAGATCCAGGGAACTATAGGACTGTTAGTTTGACCTCAGTGCCAGAGAAGCTCATGGAGCAGATTATCTTGAGCATCATCATGCAGCAGTTGCAGGGCAAGCAGGCGATCAGGCCTAGTCAGCATGGGTTTATGAAGGGTAGGTCCTGCTTGACGAACCTGATCTCCTTCTACGACAAGGTGACACGTTTAGTGGATGAGGGAAAGCCTGTGGATGTGGTCTACCTTGACTTCAGTAAGGCATTTGATGCCGTTCCCCACAGCATTCTCCTCAGGAAACTGGCTGCTCTTGGCTTGGACTGGTGCACGCTTCGTTGGGTTAAGAGCTGGCTGGATGGCTGGGCCCAGAGAGTTGTGGTGAATGGAGTCAAATCCAGTTGGAGGCCGGTCACTAGTGGAGTCCCCCAGGGCTCGGTACTGGGGCCAGTCCTCTTTAACATCTTCATCGATTGTCTGGATGAGGGGATCGAGTGCACCATCAGTAAGTTTGCAGACGACATCAAGTTAGGTGCGTGTGTTGACCTGCTCGAGGGTAGGAAGGCTCTGCAAGATGATCTGGATAGGCTGGACCGATGGGCCGAGGCCAACGGTATGAAGTTCAACAAGGCCAAGTGCCGGGTTCTGCATCTGGGCCACAACAACCCCAAGCAGAGCTACAGGCTGGGAGATGTGTGGTTAGAAAGCTGCCTGTCAGAGAAGGACCTGGGAGTTTTAGTTGACAGTCGGCTGAATATGAGCCAGCAGTGTGCTCAGGTGGCCAAGAAGGCCAACCGCATCCTGGCTTGCATAAGGAACAGCGTGGCCAGCAGGTCCAAGGATGTGATTGTCCCCCTATCCTCAGCTCTGGTGAGGCCGCACCTTGAGTACTGTGTTCAGTTTTGGGCCCCTCACTACAAGAAGGACATGGAGGTGCTTGAGCGAGTCCCGAGAAGGGCTACGAAGCTGGTGAAGGGTCTGGAGAACAAGTCTTACGAGGAGCGGCTGAGGGAGCTGGGACTATTTAGCCTGGAGAAGAGGAGGCTCAGGAGCGACCTTATTGCACTCTACAGGTACCTTAAAGGAGGCTGTAGTGAGGTGGGGGTTGGTCTATTCTCCCACGTGCCTGGTGACAGGACGAGTGGGAATGGGCTAAAGTTGTGCCAGGGGAGGTTTAGGTTGGATATTAGGAAGAGCTTCTTTACTGAAAGGGTTGTTAAGGCACTGGAATAGGCTGCCCAGGGAAGTGGTTGAGTCCCCATCCCTGGAGGTCTTTAAAAGACGTTTAGATGTAGAGCTTAGGGATACGGTTTAGTGGAGGACTTGTCAGTGTTAGGTCAGAGGTTGGACTTGGTGATCTTGGAAGTCTCTTCCAACCTAGACTATTCTGTGATTCTGTTTCAGTAGTGGAAGAAAAATATGTGCAGACACTATGTATTCTATTTGCAAGTCTGATGCACTTTTTTTAAAAAATGTCTGTTTTTACTCAGTATTTTCATCTGCCTCCTTTCATGTAGCTGTTTTTTATTCACTGTAGTTTGTCCTTGAAGAAAATCAAAATATGAGCAGCTATTCTGCCCTCTGCATTCTCAGATGACGCTGTGAACAGCAGAAAGCCATTACTGATTTTGCAATTCTTTCAAAATATAATGGATAACGGTCAGGCTCTACATGTCATCTTCTCATTGGAATGTTATGAAAACTTTTGTTCCATCCTGAGACAATTTGAGAGAGGTTATTCAAGTGGCCAGATACAATATAGGTATTCTCAGCTAGGTTATGTCTCATAACTATTTTCAGGAAGAGACCTGAAGTGAATGCTTAGGCATGCTGTAATTAATAATTATCTGAAATGAGCATTTGATAATTGCAAATTCCTCAAATTCAATAATAATAATAATTGTAATAATAATAATGATGATAATGTAATGATAATTGATAATGATAGTAATAATAGTAATAAAGTATAGAAGATTTGTAAAATGTTGTGTACATTACTTATAGAATATGAAGCACACACATATAGGCTGAAAAATGTAGGCACACAATTTCCTATAGAACAATTTTCTTCACATTTTGTGATATTCAAACAAGCAGTACTATCTTGGTTTATATACTTTGGGTTTCAAGCCTCGAGGAAAAGTCTGTTAGTAAACAACACTAATTACTTTCCTTTCACATACCAGCACAGCTTGCTTTTTTGGGAAGGCTGCAATGTAGGAATAAATGAATCTTGGTCCCTCATAAAGACAATAAAGAATCACAGAATCACAGAATCATAGAATGGTTTGGGTTGGAAGGGACCTTAAAAATCACCTGGTCCCAACCTGCCTGCCATGGACAGGGACACTTACCACTAGACCAGGTTGCTCAAACCACTAGACCAGGTTGCTCAAACCCCCTCCAACCTGGCCTTGAACATTTCCAGGGATAGTGCATCCACAGCTTCCCTGTTCTGGTACCTCACTACTCTCTGACTGAAGAATTATCTGGAGCCTTCTCTTCTTCAGTTTTTGTTAAATATGGGAAAAAAAAAAAAAAAAAAAAAAAAAGTCCTTCACTCCTCTGAAATAAAATCTTTTAACATGGTTGTGTCATTTTATCCTCACAAACTGGTTCCATTATTGCATATAGATGTTTTGATCCTATATTTCATGAATTCATTTCCTGTTTTCTTTTAACTTTCTTAGTGTTATTCTGATTTCCTCCACTGACATCAAGCCCCAGAAGTCTACCAGGGGTGTTGAATTTGATGCTGAATACTTACGCAGGTTGAGGGCTTCCCACAAGTCTGCAACACAATCTTTTAATCATCGTTCTCATGGTAGACATTCATACTTGAATTAATGTAGAAATATCCTGTGGTAAATAAAAGCTGAAACTTCTTTGACCAACAGAGCAGTAAGAATGTAAGATGAGGGACAAAGGTGCAGAAATTGATTTTTGACCTTCTGACAATGTCTAGCAAGAAGCTTTTAACAAAGAGGTCTCCAGCATCATCAAAGCCATCCCTCCAGAACATCTAGTCTTTAAATTTACTGTAGTGGGAAAAAAAAATCCCAGGAAGGAGATAAAAGGAAGCAACCTGCCTTTCAACCAGATATTGGAGATATTGGATTTTCTACAATGCCCACTTCTGGTAGAAAAGAAATTAATGAAAATCTGGTAGAAAAGATATATCATGGCATGGAAAGAATAAATTTCATCTCTTCTCTTTCTGTCATATACTGTAGGTAAATTCTCAACATTGCAAATAACTCCTTATGCTGTTTTCTAATAAGAATTTAGATTTTAAAGAAAAAAAAAAAGCACAAAATCAGATTTTAAACAAAGTTTAAAGTGGAGATTAAAGTGAAATAGCCAATTTTAAGGCCCCTTACCCCCACCCCCAAAAAAAAAAAAAAAAAAAAAAATTTTTTAATTTTTTAAAAGGATTTAATATCTTATAATTCATGTTGACATTATTTTGCTGTTATGTTTTAATATAGTGCAAAAGGGAAGGAAAGCAGGCTTGGGATCAGCTGATTAATCAGTCACATGCTGAACACATGGTCATAGAGTCTCTCTGATGATCCATTTACTTCCTTGCTTAAAAAAAATAATCTTGAACATTGATTATCCTGAAGTTGTACTCTATTTCTCTCTTCTACCCATTCCTGATCACAAAAATATTTCTAGTTCATCAGAAACTTTTTTGACTAACAAAGACAACAAATGAAGGAGTTGATAATTTGATTCATTTCATCAACTCCTTTACAGGAAAATCTCCATGAGCTTTTGTTCTTACATATTAAGACAAGTAGGAAAGTTTTGTCAAGCTAGTTTACTTGAAAGATATTCATATGAAGAAAAATATGTTGGGTTGTTGCTAAAACGTTTTGACTCAAAAGGGGCAACTGAACTTTTTTTTTTTCTTTTTCTTTTTTACTTTTTTTTCCCCCTTTTTTTTTTTTTTTTTTAATTTTATGTGTTACAAAACCCAATAACAGTTGAATTAATGAATCTTATGAACATTATTTTTGAAGGGCCATACTTTAGAAGTTCTTCTTTCTCAAATCCCTGTGTTTACAGAACTTGCATGGAAAGGATCTTAACATAATATTTGTTTCTAATGATACTATTTACTGATATTTACTTGATATTAATTCACACTCTGTGCTGGTGTGGCCTCACCTCAAGCACTGTGTGCAGCTCTGAGTGCCACAGTATATGAAGGACACGAAACTATCAGAGAGTGTCCAAAAGAGGGGTATGAAGATGTTGAAGGGTCTAGAGGGGAAGATGTATGAGGAGCAGCTGAGGTCCCTTGGTTTGTTCAGCCCAGAGCAGAGCAGGCTGAGGGGAGGCCTCATGGAAGCCTGTAGCTCACTCACGAGGGGAGCGGGGGGGCAGGTGCTGAGCTCTGCTCTCTGGGGACAGTGACAGGACCCGAAGGAACGGCATGGAACTGGGACAGAGGAGGGTCAGGCTGGGTGTTAGGAAAAGATTCTTCACCCAGAGGGTGGCTGGGCACTAGGGCAGGGTTCCTAGGGAAATGGTCATGGCACTGAGCCTGCCAGAGTTCAATGAGAATTTAGGCAAAGCTCTCAGACACATAGTGTTTTTGGGTGGTCCTGTGTGGAGCCAGGAGCTGGACTCAGTGATCCTTAGGAGTCCCTTCCAACACAGGATATTCTATAACTCTATGATTCTATGATAATTTCTTATTACAGGTCTGGTTAATTACTGTAAATTTCAGAGGGATTATCTATTAAAATGTTTGATCTCTTAGGTCAAGTATAACTCACTTAGATCAACATTCACGTTAAGGTATAGCATAGGCATAGTATAATAATAATAAATGTATTATGAATTCTCAAAGGACCTTTCTTATTGACAACTTCTGTCATTTTACTGAGATGAACAAGTCATTTACTAGAGCAAAACTTTGTGTCTGCTTGAATCCCTAAGGATTTGTTCCTCCACTTCACAATTATAATAAGTAAAATCAAAAAACATATTTATCTCCTTTTTCTGCACCCCCCACATTAATAATATATTCTTCTTACACAAAATGTTTTTCCTTTTTAAAAATATTTATAGTACATTAATACTATTTGTATACATTTGTTATACTATTTTGTTCATATGCTGTATGACTTTGTATGCATTTCTAAAAGAAGTGTTGGAAAGCAAGGGATAAAATCTGTCAGATAGTGTCTGATGTTACAATGGTTACACAAGCAACCACTCTCTTGGGATTTCTTCAGGGAAGAATTGTCCTTTTGCAACTCACTTCTTGCAAGAGCAGGTCAGGAAAAAATGTCTGTTGATGAAATCTGTGTGTGATAAGTACTTCACTATGTTCTACCTTGTTATAATGCATTCATCTGTGTAATAATAATGGACTCAATAAATAATTGATATCTTATTTTGATTTTTTTGATGATCATTATTTGTTTGGACAATTAATTCATTGCTGCCTTCATCATGTAAGACACTACTGTGAAGTCAAAAGTATTTCTCAGTAAATCAGGCATGCTACATTCTGACCTCTCTTTCCTGACCTACATCCCTTTTTTTCCTTCATGTTAGCACAACCATATTTTTATTTCTGAATTTCAAGCTGAAGTTAAACAAGTAAATCAGCAACCTGTACTGCAAAGACTTTGGATATTTTTTACATGGAAAGTCAGAATTTACTCTTTTTTCAGTGTAAACAGACTATTTTGTTGTTGTTTTGCTACAATGGTTATTGGGAACATTTATGGACAAGTATTGGCTTAAAGTCTCTAATAATCAATCAGGAAGAACTTTTTATTTGGCCTTCAGACAACTAAAATCTGCAAAGTGGATTGAGTTATGAAAATCAGATACACTCACTGCTTATGAATTCAAAAATTTCACTTGTGATAAGAGGAAGATTCAAACGACAGATTCCAAGGTGGTTAAAGAAACAGTACTGCACAATGCAGTACTATACCTTTGTTGTTATTGCTGTATAAGATCAATACAAATGCATGCTTTTCAGTAACTTTGGTGACATTTTAGTGTTTACTTAATAGAAATAGTTCAAGTGTTACATGAATCCCTGTATTTCTGGATATTATAAAATATAGCTCAGTTAAATGAGGTTCTGTCTGAAGCTCCCAAAGGCATTTTCTGCAGAAGCTTTCACTTATCCAGGAGTATCACCACTGATAAGCATCATGACTTTGTCTTTAGTGTAAACATAACACTCCACAATAGACATCAGAAGGTCCCAGTTAAATAGCCCAGTTAAAAAAAAAAAAAAAAAAAAAAAAAAGTGTGTGTGGGGGACACACAAACAATATTTTTACTGTTTCAACTTGAATAACTTTATACTAATGGAACCCTACTGTAGTCTTCAATAAAATGCTGGCAGTACCATGTATTTACGCTTATAATTCTTGAGACAGTCTTAGATGTTTTGGAAAACACTGACCATCTAGATTCTCTCTGCAGCTTTCACAAGATAGGTAAAAATGTGAATTTACTGATCATCTTCTGCTTGGACAGTTACAAGAAGTTTGTGAACCTTAGCAACTATTGTAGCTTCATGTTATCAGGGAATGTAACACAGGCTGCTGAGTTACCATCAACTCAGGCATATGTATACAAGATACAGCACAGTACTATGAAAGGGTGTTATGCCCAGCCCTGAGAACAGGATAACTTAGAAGATCAGCATTCCTACTATGCACCTGGCCAAGAGCCAAAGATACCGTAGAGACCATTGAGAAGTGAGAAATGACAGCAATGCCACAGGCATCCCATCACATCACTGGAAGATGGATTAGACATGCCTGCCAAAGTGGCCAGCAAACTTTACAGTCTCAGCTGGTCTGTTTCACAGCAAGATATATGGTTGACCTGAGGCCAACTCATTAGCTTTGTCCTCTTGGCATTCTATGAAGTAGCCATGACATGGGAGCTGTATTTGAACATCCTGCTAGATGTGTTTCACAGGACTCATATGTGATTCAGTGGCACATATTTGCTATGCTACTGGTACTGTATTTCAGTTAATGTTATCTGCCTTTGGAACAAACTCTTTAAACACAACTGCTCTATGATAATGTATCAAGAGCAGGGAATTATGTACTTTGTTCTTACTGCTGTATAGACATGGTCTTTAGTAGTATATAATTCTAGCTTTGTTTTTGTTCTAGTGTAGGCTTTTTGTTTGTTTGTTTGTTTGTTTGTTTGGGGTTAGGTAAATTATATGATACATTAATATAGACAAGAAAATTACTCTGGGACAAGAAATTTCCATTCACTCTGACAACATAGAGGAAACTATGCTGCCAAACGCTGAGTCTCAAAGCCAATAAATCAAAATGTTTAAGCTAAGTTTGCACATGCAACTTAAATTCAGCTTGTTATCAATTTCCATGGTTCAGTTCTAATTAAAAAACTATACATTTTTGTATCTCATAAAACTTATGCCTTAGCACAAAATGATTGATGCCTACAGAACAAGCACAGAAAGAGCAACTGCATAATATTTTGTTTTGTTTTCTTAGAACCATGCTATTTATAAATTGCTTTTATAATAGAATTGTTCACTTATATATATATATATTTATCACTATATTTTCTGAATGGTCAGTAATGAATCTATCCGTCACCTGTGGTATGAGGTGGTGGTATTAAAACTAATGAAACATTTTATAATTCAGTAAAAGAATACGCTTTCATTGAACACACAGAAAAAAATAGTATACTTCCAGATGCCCAGATTGAAAAAAAAAAAAAATAAAAAAAAAAAAAAATTATAATTATTGGGAGCATTAAAATGTTGAAGTCATCAGATTCTTCAACAGAATTTTCTTTCATTGCTGATTTTTATTCTCCATACTTCCTGTCATCTTATTTTAAGACTGAGATTCAGTCCCTGTCCGGTATAGCTTTGTTCAACCCTAATTGTACTTAGTTCTGTGGAATGAATGAGGCACAGATTCCATAAAGAAGGAATGAATTTAGAAATTAGAAATTGCTACACAGGACCTATGTAAGTGGCATATTGTAAGTGCTTGATTCACAACATCAAAACAGTTTTAATATAAGCATACCTTCCAAGCTATTTATAACAGAAATTGATTTCTCTCCACAAAAATACCATTGTACAACACCATGTTGATTTCCCTGTGGTTCGTCATTCAAGTTCCTTAAGTATGTCACAGAAATAACTAAATAATTAGTAGACGTAACAGATGAAGATGAATATATTCCTTTCTTTAGGGCTAAACAGTAAAGGATGAAAGGAACAGTGGAGAATTTCCCATTTGCTGCCTTAATAAAAAAGACATTCTGTGTATCCTGAGCTCTATTCTTACAGACATGTACATCCTTCCTCCCCTACAACTGATCCATGTTAGATCCTGAAGCACACACATTGAGGATGAATCAAAACTCCCTGTAAAACAAATTTCATCTCACTTCAAGTGAGAGTCTGAGGACAGTCATTCTCACCTTATGAGCAGGTGAAAACAACATATCATCAGAAGTGTTAGGCCACCTTGGAGTAGAGGGGTTCATGACAATGCTGATAATAAATGTTAATCCTGATATTTTTATCTGATAAAATAGCGCTAAACTGATTTACTGAAAACTACATACAAATAAGAAAATAAAGCAATAATTAAACTTCTCTAATAGTTTCTCTTTTATTCCCTGTTAAGTACCCTCTAGCCATGATGCAAAGTCTAGATCAGGTGAATTCATCAATGCCTTTAATTTTCAGTTCTAATATAATATAAGACCTGCATTCTGCTTCTTTACACTAATGCATAGATGCTTCTTCCTGATGTAAAACGTTTTTATACTTATTTGTTCATTTTAACTTTTCTTATTGTACAGTTTTACAAATTTTCCAGACTGCATTATTGAAACATATTTTTTACATGGAATTTTCCTGTAGAAAATCTGCTGCCACCACAGGAAAATGTTCTAAGGAATTATAAATCGAATGCAAAAAATATATATATATATTTAAGTTTTTTTTTTCATGTATTTATTTGCTTTTGACTAAAGAACACATTTTATGCATACACAAATAAGCACATATGTGCACACACACAGAGTATACCAAAAAAGATACAGAAAATTAAATCCTGTAACTCTGTTGTTGTTGTTGATGATGATGTCATACCTTTATAGACACATACTTTTATAGACACATCTTCAGATCAGTTCCTTCTGACCTCTCTTCCTATGAGTTTCAGGATGCCTTTCAATGTATCATTCACTTACATTTTCTCTAAGGCAGTATGTCTAGAGACATCCTGGCCAGTTTGTGATTTTCACTAATCAAAACTGAAGACCCACTTATTTTTGCTTGCTTTCAGATTTACAAAATTTGACACGAGTGACTATGTAACAAAATGAGTTTTAAAATGTTCTTTCATATACCTTATGATGAGAAAAGATGACATAAGTACAGCTGATGGGTCAGGAATTGAACAAACAGCAATTTTGTACGTGAGATCTCCAATTAAAATTCAAATATTAGCAGAAGCTATACTGATCAAAACAAATAAATTAAATTAAAGAATTAATTAAAGAATTCCATTAATGTTGAGTATAAAAGTTGTCTTTATTTTCCTTTGTTTTTAGAGTATATTTGACATACTTTTGTTGCCAGTGTCATGAATGAAATTTTTGAGAAGCAAAACACTGTATGCCCTGAAAAATAAATGTAATATGTTATAAAAATATATTTTCCATAGAAAGGTGTTTTTTGTTGTTGTTGTTGTTGTTAGCAGTACTGTTGTTAGCAGTTGTAGGAAAATCTATTTTCCTTCCCTGTTCTTAGAGATAATATGGGGTTCATATAAGGCATTTATAAACAAAATACATTAATAGACTGCTCTTCTTTGTTCCCCATGCTCTGTCCTATTCTCCCATATGACTGCTCAGTTCCATTTCTTTCTCAGAACTAGAACCTCCAATAAGAAGTTCTCAACCTTTAACAAGCAGAATCCAATTGCATCTGACGTAGTCTTCAGCTTTCCGCATTAGCTATTAATTCCTACAATCTTAAGAAACCTGAAATCTGCAGTGTCAATCCCAGAAGATGGATGAAACATACATCTTTTTTATACAAAAGAAAACTGGGTTGGTATATGTTCTTTGAAGTATGGCAAATGACAAAGCCTTATGGACCACTTGTCTGTATGGTCATCCAGTGATAACCACTAGTTTTCCAAGTTTTGCTTCTCCAAGGAAAACAGTATGCACATATGGAAATTATGCAATCTTCTATAGCAAACACAAAAGATGGATTAGAAAAACAGAACATTCATTTAGTACTTTTAACATTTAGAAAGAGACTGTTCCTTACAGTCACACCAATAGAAAGGGAAATTAGCAGAAGTAATCAGCTTGCACAGACAACTTCAAAATTTGTGAAAGATTTATTGGGGAAAGGAAGACATAATTGTTATGTACCATATACGTGGAATTGATTGTCAAAATAAATAAATAAATGAATAAATAAACAAATGAATACATCTAGAAATAAAAACATCTGTTAGAATATTCAAGAGACTGCTTGACTATGCATTATTTTTTATCTTCTTTTAAAAAAATTATTTTATGGGCTCCAAATGAGTTCAGCTTTTGACAAAAAACACCTTTCACAGGATTTTAAAATGCCAGGCAAAAGAACAACAAACAAACAAAACAAGAAAGAAAACATTATGTAGGAGCATAATAAAAATAGAAGTTTATGGCTTTAAGTTTCTGCCTGAGATCTTCTGAGGTCTTCATTTCATCTCTTATTCATGTAGAGATGTAGAGTTCTCTTCTAAAGCCCATTCTTTCTCTCTCTCTCTCTTTTTTTTTTTTTTTTTTTTTTTTTTAAGAGAGAAGAAACTACCATAAGACTAAGCAAGAACAATGTGCTCTAAATTTATGAGTCATTTTACTCACTGGGAAAATCCTACTAAATTATATGGGTTTAGAACTTCCATACATAAAATAAAAATACCACTTAATGGATCTTACATATTATATGATATTTCCTACCTTAAATATGTCATTGTTATGCATCTGATATTCATGTAATCTGAAATAATTTCATCAATTATAACCGTGAAGCATATACAACAATTTATGAGATCTGTGATGGTATTCTTTCTTTTACACAGAAACTTTTATGATTCTTTTCTTCATATTGTATTCTCATTTTATAGTACCATAACTTAGAACGGAACCTACTGCATTCTGCTGCAATTTAAAAACAGAAAAATACTTAGAAAAATGTACAGTTTCTGACCAATATAAGACAATTTAATGTCTGTTATTGCCGGTTAATTGAAGTAAGAAATGGCTAGAAAACCTTTCAAAGTAATCTTTTAAAGGATAGTGGTTCTGAAATGGAGAACACAAAGAAATGTGTGGAGAAAGAAATGAATCCAAGGCTTGCTTTATTTCATGGCTGCATAGTTTGCTCGAGAAAGTACTTATTACAGCCAACATGGACTCCAGCATCTCACTGTTCATTAAAACAAAATATAGCTTTGCTTCTAGCTTTCTTTGCTATAACCTGGAAAGCATGAGCAGTGCCTGTACCTGAAGGAAAGTAGAAGAGTATAACCAAATATCTTCCTGAGACAGAAAAGAAAATCTGAAATTATATCTCCGAGAGCTGTGAATTTCTCCATATATCCCAGCCATGACTTTGTGGAATCAATGATTTCATATCTACAGAACATGTCATTTTTTTCCTAATACAATGGAATACAACATTTTATTCTAACCAGCCACCCAGCTTTTTTTTTTTTTCTTTTTTTCCTCTTTTTCTTTTTTCTCCCCATCTTGGAGCCAATGCTTAGCTGTTTCTTACTCTGTGAATTCCCCAGAAGGGGGAGTTAATCAGATTTCATGCATAATTACTGTGCATACTGAGAAGTATATTTCTCATTTGCCTGGTTCTTATAGCATTATGTTTAAAAAAAAAAAAAAAAAAAAAAAGCTAACATGCTTCTAGCAAATTTCAGTTTTCCCACCCATACTATTCATATGATGTCAAAGATTGTCTTCACTCTTAAACGCTTGAAGGAATAAGACAGTTACTGCAATCACTCAGGAAGCTTTATTACTAACTACCCAGAGAAAAGTCCTAAACCCTCAGTTCACAGCTATCTGGCACTCTGGAATAGTTCATGTAAGAACTTACAACCTGGTATAAAGTGATCATCAGCTACATCACTGGCCATGAAGCTATCTTGCCCTCAGATAAAGATCAAATCCTCACAAGCTCTGTGAACACTGATTTAAAATAAATAGTATTGTACAGAAATTACTATATTCCCCCTGCATATGACAGAAGAAAATCTATTAAGATAATAAAATGTCACAGAATCACAGAATCACAGAATCACAGAATTTCTAGGTTGGAAGAGACCTCAAGATCATTGAGTCCAACCTCTGACCTAACACTAACAGTCCCCACTAAACCATGTCCCTAAGCTCTACATCTAAACGTCTTTTAAAGACCTCCAGGGATGGTGACTCCACCACTTCCCTGGGCAGCCCGTTCCAATGTCTAACAACCCTTTCGGTAAAGAAGTTCTTCCTAATATCCAACCTAAACCTCCCCTGGCGCAACTTAAGCCCATTCCCCCTCATCCTGTCACCAGGCACGTGGGAGAATAGACCAACCCCCACCTCGCTACAGCCTCCTTTGAGGTACCTGTAGAGTGCGATAAGGTCACCCCTGAGCCTCCTCTTCTCCAGGCTGAACAATCCCAGCTCCCTCAGCCGCTCCTCGCAGGACTTGTTCTCCAGGACTTTTTCTTTTGGTTTAACTACTTTTAACTTTGTTGATAATTTATTTTGAATTTGTTTAACTTTGTTTTATGTTGATTTTTTTTAAACAGGTATTTGTACTGAGCATTTAAATTGCATGGTGGAATCACATATATAGACAGCAGAGTGTTCAAATTCAGTCAATGGCTCTTAAAATTTGTGTCAAAGAAAATAAAAACTGCCATGTACCTGTAAACAGTGCTACATAATATGCTAGTAGATTGAAGATTCAGAGGCTTTTGTCCTTATAATTTTATTCTACTTCTCTCCACAGGAGCACTGGTAAGGCTGATGTTTCAAAGTACTGTAAAGGAAAACAATGATGTAATTCAAATCACTAGATATCAAACAGTTCAAATTAGCTCTTCTTCCCAACAGTGGGGTGCATGCTTCTGCATGCATCTGCAGAATAAAACATGGTAAGCAAAAGCCATTTACATTTTCAAAGAAACGAGCTCACTTCATACTCTAGAACCCTCCTTATACTCTGATCCATGGTAGTGCAAAACCCATCAAAGCTCTGCTCTTTTGGCTTCCCACATTTGCAGCAAATGACTAAAAGTGAGGTTCTGCAGAATGGAAACTCCTCATGCTCAACTGCAGCAATGTAGTTTCAGTTTTGAAGGAAAATCTTTCAGTGTGGCTATGGGATAAAAGGACATATCTCAAGTACTTCCAGTTTTTCCATGGAGTGCAGATGTGGAGAATGGTAGAAGTAGACAATAGTGCTCTCTGCTTCAGGACAGCCTGAAATGTTGCTGTCTGTCTCTGAAATATGATCAGTCCCAAAACACACAAAATTTGCTTTATTCTGTTAGTAATTGAAAGCAGTAAAGTAATTATCAAAATACTTTCAGCACATTCTCAAATAACACTCATATCAGCAATACACTATTTTAAGAGTTTATATGAAATTCGTATTCATTTAGATCTAAGACAAAATGTCATTATCAGTAGCATGACTAGGGAACATAATGTCTAAAAAAAAATGTAATTTTCTCCATTTGACTAAATAATGTACTATTCATATTTTTTCCATGAAAAATCTTTTCATTGTAAAATACTGCAATTTTGTCAATGATAATCTGCTTTTTGGACAGAAGACGATATATATTTCAGTAAAAGTTGTTCAGAAGTTATTTTCTAACAACTGTTTTCCTGCTGCGTGGATTATTATAGACTGTTCATTTTAAGTTAACACCATTTTGAAATGGAAAAATTTTGCAGCCACACTGAATTTTTAAAAGATTTTTGAACTCTTCATCTATTTTATTTGTGTACTACACCATTTTATTTTGTTGTTGTTGTTTATTTTAGTCATTGGTAATATTTTATTTTCTTAATCTACCATTAAAAAACTCCACTATAATAAGGAAAACAGAAACCTGTTTTTAAATGACAGATATATGTTTACAGACATAGTATATTATCTTGTTGATATGTTGACCACATAGGCAAATGAGTAGAGAAAGAAATGACAAAAAGCACTCATTTGAGAATGATCATTCTAAATATTCAGAATAATATGGCTTTTTCTTCTTCCTGATCCTTCCAGATTCTCTGAGCTTCCAATTTCTACCTTGCTGAAAAGCATATGGCAATTTAACAAAACAAATTGTTTACACTGATCTTATGATTCTATTATAAAACCACGGAGCCCATAAGTCTTAATCTTCCTCTTGACATGAATTTGAGTTATTTGTTGTATCCATTCTGGTTTGGTTAGTGAAATTAACTGTTATTGATCAATCTGGCTGAAAGAAAGCATGGAAGCCAAAGAACAAAACAAAACAAAACAAAACATTAAAATATGAATAAATCTCATTTAAGAATTTCACTTCATGCAGCTGATATTTTTGGTTGAAGTCTGGATAATTTATTCATAAACAAAAAACCCAGATTTAGTAAACTAGTGACACCTGATCAAGGTGTTAATGCCCAACCCTTGGAAACTTAGGATGTTAGCCTCAGATGTGTGTGTGTGCATGCACTGCTGAGGCTTATATTGTACAAATAAAAGCTCTCTATTTCTTCTACTTTTGCATGTGGCAATGTCAGTTAATATCCTCTCCAAAACCACATAAACTGAGCTCCATTTTGTTGCTTAGTCTTTTCTGATTTCAACCTGATGTGTCTGAATTTTGTTTGACTTAAAACTGATCTCGTTTTCATGAACCAGGCAGAAAAACTTTATGCAAGCAAAAAGCTCTTATGCTTATCTCCCCCAGGCCATTCAATTTATTTTTTTCTGTTCTTGAAATCATCCAACTCATAATTATATCCTAAATGTGAAGGAGGGGTGAAAGTTTGAGCTTGAGGATGCAGAAAGACTACCGAATTTTCATTTTCAATCCAAGGGATCTTGATTTTTTTTTACAATTCTGCAAACCCTCCCAGCTCCAACACTTCCTCCCAGCCACATCCCGTCTTTGATTCATTTCCACCTTATTTCTCATTTGACTTTGTACTATAATTTTCAAGACATAACCTTGTATTCAAGAGTTATTGGGTGAAAATTCCTTAGTGCAGGAATATAGAAACATATCGCACTTTCAGTGCAGGAGAATAAAGAATGAGATTGACAAAAAGAGGGGGATCAGAAAAAGGAGAAATCTGTTAGAGGTAAATAGTAGAAGAATGGAAGCAACCCCTTATACCACGAAGGGTTACTGTGAGCCTGCTGAATCATTCAGTGACTTCAGTGAGCACGGATCTTCTAGCTATGGATGAGATAATTTGTGTGGAGATTTTCATTGCACTATTCTGCAGTTTATCATGCTCCTCTTAAAGCCTACACCATATTTTGCTCTTCAGGTTTTAGTAGGTGCATTATTCTAAATATTTTCAGTGGAGTTCATTGATGATGTGGGCCTTTGTGTTGGGAGATATTTTTCTAATAAAAGTAACAGCTAATGCACAACAGAGGACTTGGGGTCCTCTGTTAAAAATAACTTTTTGTTCCAGGATCCTGGTTCCTTTCTTGCAATTATTCAGGGTAATCTACACCTTTCCCATCTTATCTTGCATATAATCTTTTTCTTAAGGTGAGAGTATTCCCAGGCTGCTACTTACAAATTTTGATTATTTACTTGCTGACATATCCATTTTGTCTACTGATTTTGCAGCATAATGAATACAACAAACAAATCAGAAAATGCGATCAAACAAGAAAAATAGGAAAAAAAAAAAAAAAAGACCAATGCTCATTTATCAGGCAAAGCAGCACCCTTATCATTTCACCTTTTTCAAGAGATCATCTTTCTGTTGAGCATTCTGATTTTTATGAATCCACTTTAAAATGACAACGTTTAGCTGTAAGAAAAAACTGGCTGTCCTACAGTTGCAATAAATGTGGAAGCATTAACATTTCAATCTGGGACAGAAAAATTTCAGTACTAAAAAGTAAATGTTGACCCTTGTATAAAAAAAAAAAAAAAATGTAAACTTCCTGAAGTGACAAAAACTGATCCCTCCTTTTTCAGATTGTTAAAGAAATATTTAATGCAAGGCTTTTCCTTTTTCTTTTCTTTTTTTTATTTTCTTTTTTCTTTTTTTTTCCTTTTTTCCTTTTTCTTTTTCTTTCCTTTTTTTCTTTTTTCTTTTTTCTTTTTTTTCCTTTTTTGTTGTTTTTTTTTTTTTTTTTTTTTTTTTTATTTCTTTTTTTTTTTTTTCCCCTTCTTTCTCTCTTTTTTTTTCTTTCCCTTTCCCTTTCCCTTTCCCTTTCCCTTTCCCTTTCCGATTTCATGGGCCATTTGTTCTGTCTGTTTTTTCATTTCTTACTTTCTACTGTCAAGATCGCTGTATTCAAATAAGGTCTTTATATGTATTAGGAGATTCTCTGAAAGGATAACAACCTCATTTCAAATGCATATAGAAATGAATTTAAATGGGCTTAGACAACTCAGATTAGAATGCAATTTACAGCAAATTAAATGTCATTTTACCAGAGTTTTCTGGCCAAAATAAACTGCAGTAAAAATACTGGCATAGAAATATGTGATGTTTTTATATGTATACAAATATATCTAAATCATCCTTTCCAAGGAGATAATGATTTTATAGCTTTTAAAAAAAAAAAAAAAATAAACAAAAAAAAAAAAAAAAAAGATGCTGGTATTCTTCTTGATTGGGATAAAGGAAATATTAAGTATAAGGCTCTGTGTATTCACATATTGTATTATAAGTGATCTTAAAAGTCATCTCTGTTTTCCATGTATGTATATTTTCTCATTTCCTTCCCATGTGACTTTATACATCAAGTATGAACCATATATTTCAACACAGGCTGTTATTATCTGGAGATCAAAAATAAAAAATGAATTTTTAAGAAATTATCTATTGATATTCTGTTGAGTACTAGACTTGCTTATAGAGAAATATGTGAAAATACATCCACTTCATAGCTAGCATCTAGAGAAACAGCATTAGCTCAAATTTAAATAAATGTGAGCAGTAGTTTCTGGTAACTGCATCAGGATTACTGTGGAGTCACATATCTTAGTAAGCAATGTAATTTGAGGAAAAGTTTATGTGAAATGTAAAAATATGCCTTTTTGTTGTCCAATACAGGTAAAAATATGGATAAACTCATTCCAAGATTCATTTTATATTCCATTTTAAATGTTTCTTTATATATATATATATATATATATATGTATATGAAAGTTGGGTATATAGGGAAGGATTCTTCCTTCCCTGAAGCATCTCGCCATATTCTGCCTGCTGCAAACTGTGCTGAGGAATGTGTATGTTGTCACTGACAGAGGACATTGTGAATAAATACAATACATTGGTAGGAATTCAACAAAGATAATGCTCTATTGATGTGACAATTTTGCCTAACATGCATGGGTCTCAGTGTGCCACAAAGAAAAATAGTTAATTTTTTTTTGCTACAAGAACCAATTCAAGAACCAACATTAGTCTATATATAGCTATTATAGAAAACAAAGAAAAAAAAAAAAAAAGAAAAGAATAATAGTGTGGGTACAGTACTTAGAAAAATAACAACAGTAGCAACAATATAACTAAAATTTTAATTGGCACACTTCTTAATTTCAGCCCCTTCTTCTAGTGTTATGCTCACCTTTCTACTACCCCTCTGGGTCCTAAGGTTGATGGTTTCGTGCTGGTGGTGGTGGTGGGAGTTGTGCCAGTAGGTTGTCAAAGGAGCCTTTGATGGGATCAATATATTAATGTTGATTGGCTTCTTCTTCCTCTCTTCTTTTCTCATTTTTTATCTATTTATTCCTCTTCCTTCTCTTTAGGTTCATTTGTTTATGTTTGCTAAAAAGCATTTACATATTCTTCTATATTCATTGGTCTGTAGCTTCAGGCTGCATCCAAATTTACTATATATAGTGCCATATAAATATGATGGGATGCATTCACGTGTGCTGAGGGAACTGACGGAGGTAATTGCTGAACCACTCTCTATCATCTTTGAAAGGTCTTGGAAAACAGGAGAGGTGCCTGAAGACTGCAGGATAGCCAATGTCACTCTGGTCTTAAGAAGGGCAAGAAGGAGGATCCGGGAAACTACAGGCCAGTCAGTCTCACCTCTGTCCCTGGAAAGGTGTTGGAACAGCTTGTTCTGGATGCCATCTCCAAGCAATTGGAAGAGAAGAAGGTTATGAGGAGTAGAGAGCATGGATTCAACAAGGGGAAATCACGCTTGACCAACCTCGTAGCCTTCTATGATGGCATCGCCAGCTGGGTTGATGGGGAGAGCAGTGTAATCTACCTTGACTTTAGCAAGGCTTCTGACACTGTCTCCCATGACATCCTGCTAACAAAGCTGAGAAAGAATGGGATAGAGGAGTGGACAGTAAGGTGGGTTGAGAACTGGCTGACTGGCCGAGCTCAGAGGGTGGTGATCGGCAACTCAGAGTCCAGCTGGAGACCTGTGACTAGCGGTGTTCCCCAGGGGTCAGTGCTGGGTCTGGTCTTGTTCAACATCTTCATCAATGACCTTGATGAGGGAATAGTGTCCACCCTCAGCAAGTACGCCGATGATACAAAGCTGGGAGGAGTGGCTTACACGCTAGAAGGCTGTGCTGCCATTCAGTGAGACCTGGATGAGCTGGAGAGCTGGGCAGGAAGAAATCAAATGCGGTTTAATAAGAGCAAGTGTAGAGTCCCGCATCTGGGAAGGAACAACCGCATGTATTAAGTACAGGCTGGGGGGTGACCTGCTGGAGAGGAGCTCTGAGGAGAAGGACCTGGGGGTCCTGGTAGATGACAGGTTGTCCATGAGCCAGCAGTGTGCCGTGGTGGCCAAGAGGGTCAATGGGATCCTGGCGTGCATTAAAAGGAGCATGGCCACCAGGTCAAGGGAGGTGATCCTCCCCCTCTACTCTGCCCTGGTCAGGCCTCACCTGGAGTACTGTGTCCAGTTCTGGGCTCCCCGGCACAGAAAAGACAGGGATCTCCTGGAAAGAGTCCAGCGGGGGGGCACAAAGATGATACAGGGCCTGGAGCGTCTTTCCTATGAGGAAAGGCTGAGAGACCCGGGTCTGTTCAGCCTTGAGAAAAGAAGACTGAGAGGGGAATCTTATCAACGTTTATAAATACCTTAGGTGTGGGAGACAGAGCGATTTGGCCAACCTCTTTTCAGTGGTTTGTGGGGACAGGACAGGTGGTAATGGCCACAAGATGGAGCACAGGAAGTTCCACACCAACATGAGAAAGAACTTCTTCACAATGAGGGCGATGGAGCACTGGAACAGGCTGCCCAGAGAGGTTGTGGGGTCTCCTTCTCTGGAATATACAAGGCCCATCTGGCTGCCTACCTGGGAGTCTGCTCTAAGGAACCTGCTTTGGCAGGGCGGTTGGACCCAATGATCTCTGGAGATCCCTTCCAACCCCTACAATTCTGTGAATTCTGTGAATATGATATTCCCTATTACTTTATTCTCTCTGTTACCACTAAAACAAGTTTTATCTGTCTCCAGATCTGCATTATTTTTAACTGATAGGTAAGATGTTTAAAGCTGCAGATTCTTCAGTTGCAGCCTTGGGAATTTGTGCCCCAAATTGTATCATCCCATGCCTGCACACTTCTACACTCGCCATGTCTCTACTTCTCAAGGCCTCTGCTGATGTATCAAGGCTGTATTTCCCTACGTTATATCATAGTGCTATGTCATAAATATTCATAAATATTCATAAATAGTCATGAATATTACATTCTGCCCAGACCAGCTGTTAGTTCCTGCTAACATATATGAAACAATCATTGCACCACACCAAGATATAAAATAATAATAATAATAATAATAATAATAATAATAATAATAATTAATAGTAATAATAATGTGTCATATAAAATATCTAGTATATATAGATAAACATAATAGATATAGAGATATAGACACCTGGTCAATTAGAGTGATCTCATAGCTAGGTATAGTAAAATAAAACTGCAGGCAGGTTAAGAAACATTGAGGCAGAGCAGGCCTGACAGTCTTCAGTCCTGAACCCTCACAAACTCAGCATTAACTCTGTTACTAGCAAATAGCATATTAACAACATAAAGGCTGTTCAATTGCAATTGCTAGAAAAAAAGTATATTGAAAAGAAACAAAGAAATGCTAATTCATTTTAAATCTGGATAGAGAGTTTATAAAGACAAAATATAACTATTGCTTTGGAATTTGGTCTCACATTCCTGCTCTTGTAAAAATTGTTTACTGTTCTTCAAATTAATCTACAAAACCACAATTTCTTGTTCTTGACCATACCCTTAGTCTCTACAGTCTTCATAGACCTTTTTTTTTAAATCAGACTATTACAATCTATGTGGAAAGAACCTACTCATAGAATGTAATAAAATGGCAAAGCACTAGCAATTCTATTCAGAAAAGCATTTCTTTTCAGGGCAGAAAATACTTTTTTTTTTTTTCAGAAATACATTTATGCTCTAGAATACTTGCCAATGCATTGGAACTAGTCTTAGACGTATTTTAGAAACACTAGACAGCATCAAGGGAAATAAAATCTTTTTTTATTCCATATCTCAGGTCAATTCCCACAGTAGGGTAGTAGATCAGAACTGACCACTGCACAAAGCACACATAAAAATTATATTCTCCACTCTAAAGCTGTATGTGACTCATAATAATTAGCATGTCAAATTCTAATCTAACTGTCAATAGATCCCTCCTCTGTAATCAGATTTCCCTGTGCTACAGAAACCTGCAATTTATTCTGCTTATGCTATCGCCTTTAAATCCTAATTAATATTTAGATTCACATTTAATTGAATTCAGTAATGGCTGTCTATATGCTAATTTGTTTGTAGTTGCAGGCCATCTGTTGTGGTATAGGACCTTCCCATCTGTACTTAATAATTTACAGACAAGTGGACTTGTTCTTTATGTTTAATTTCCCTCCTTTCTGTTTCTTTGTTTTAGCTCATAAAACCTGTACTAAAATGAAGTGACTGAGGTACAACTTTACTTTTTACAGAATAAATACATGGTTCCATAATTAATCAAATAAAAAGAATTATCATCATCGGAAATTCAATCTCCATGTTATTTTTCCAATTATTAAATTACAAATACTCTCTTTGTACTGCATGATTTACTGCCAATTTTTTTATCTAGATTACAAGAGCTCTCGACTTTTATATCTGCACTTTTACAGCCATGGGCTGTCAGCTTCTCCAGAAGAATATTGTAGGAGACCATGTTAAAAGCCTTGCTGAAGTATAGGTAGACTACGTCAACAGGCTTCCCCTCATCCAGCAGAAAGATCACGCAGTCGTAGAATGAAATCAGGTTGGTCAGGCAGGACTTGCCTTTCGTTAACCCAAGCTGACTGATCCCCTGGTTGTCCTACACACATTGCACGATTGTATTCAAGATGACCTGTTCCATCACCTTTCCTGGCACTGAGGTCAGGCTGACAGGCCTGTCGTTCCCCAGGTCCTCCTTATGACTCTTCTTATAGATGAGCATCACAATAGCAAGTCTCTAGTCACAGAATCACAGAATCACAGAATTTCTAGGTTGGAAGAGACCTCAAGATCATCGAGTCCAACCTCTGACCTAACACTAACAGTCCCCACTAAACCATGTCCCTAAGCTCTACATCTAAACGTCTTTTAAAGACCTCCAGGGATGGTGACTCCACCACTTCCCTGGGCAGCCCGTTCCAATGTCTAACAACCCTTTCGGTAAAGAAGTTCTTCCTAAGATCCAACCTAAAATTCCCCTGGCGCAACTTAAGCCCATTCCCCCTCGTCCTGTCACCAGGCACGTGGGAGAACAGACCAACCCCCACCTCGCTACAGCCTCCTTTGAGGTACCTGTAGAGAGCGATAAGGTCACCCCTGAGCCTCCTTTTCTCATCCAGAACCTCTCCAGATGACCATGACCACTGATAGATGATGGAAAGCGGAACGGCAATCATATCCATCAACTCCCTCGGCACCCGCAGATGGATCCCATCTGGCCCCATGGACTTTTGACAGTCCAGGTGGAGCAGCAGATTTCTAACAGTTTTCACCTAAACCATGGGGGCTTTCTTCTGCTCCCTGTCCCAGACTTTCAAGTCATCTTCCAATCATCTAAACTGTAAATAAAAATTCATGATCTACAGTGGTAAAAACAAACTATGCCAAGACGCGCTAAGAGATTACATCATGATAAGACAAAATATTGTTGATTAGCTTAGATAAGGAACAAAACAATGCATGATGTAGATAAGATGTATTCTGGCATCAGCTTTTCTCATCATATAATATTTAGTGAAGCTAACAGAAGGTGGTATTTCTTTTTTCTTTTTTTACAGAATTGTAGGGGTTGGAAGGGACCTCAAGAGCTCATCAGGTCCAACCCTATTCTCCATAAACACCAGTGATAGGACCCGCGGGAATGGGGTGAAGCTGAGGCAGGGGAAGTTTAGACTAGACATCAGGAGGAGGTTCTTCACTGAGAGAGTGGTTGCTCACTGGAACAGGCTTCTCAGTGAAGTAGTCACTGCATCAAGCCTGTCTGAATTTAAGAAGAGATTGGACTGTGCACTTAGTCACATGGTCTAAACTTTTGGGAAGACCTGTGTGGTGCGAGGATTTGGACTTGATGATCCTTATGGGTCCCTTCCAACTCAGGATATTCTATGATTCTCTGTCTCCCACACTTAAGGTATTCATAAACATTAATAAGATCCTCTCTCAGTCTTCTTTTCTCAAAGCTGAACAGACCCAGGTCTCTCAGCCTTTTCTCATAGGGGGGATGCTCCAAGCCCCATATCATCTTTGTGGCCCTCTGCTGGACCCTTTCCAGAAGATCCCTATCTTTTTTGTACCAGGGATCCCAGAACTGGACACAGTACTCCAGGTGAGGTTTGACCAGAGAAGAGTAGAGAAACTAATGAGAAGCCAAATAAATGGATGTTTATGCAAATCACAAAAGCACATACAGTGGCATGTGACAGAAACCCACATAATATGCATTAACAGCCATACATAATGTCATAATTTTGTACTACATGAGAGAGTGAAACCTTGAGTTATCTAGAGCAGACACTGGAAATGTGACTACACACGTAAAGGTTGGGCTCTTGCTCTGTACTGAGATGGAATTATGATGTCTGTTAAGCTCATGGAAGGAAAACAGAGAGTTCCCCCAAGCTCAGAGCATTAGACATGACACACGGGCTTACATGATCATCATCTACTTCTTCTGAGCCATCACATAAGCATTATGCTCGTCTCAGTGTCATTCCCTATCATTTTAGTTACATTACAGTTAATCTTTTTTTCTGCATATAATACTTTATTTTGCCTGCATCTAAATTTCTTTTATATTTCTTTTATATTTTTATTTTAAAATATATATCTTCAACTTGCTTAGCATAAGGCAACATTAATTGGAAAATGCAGAAATTATTAGTGAAATTATAATAGTTATTCAAGAAAGGATGGGTTTTGGCTTTAATTGGACCACTGAAGATTGGTCATTCTCTGAGACAGGATGACGACCTAGAAAAACAGCAACACTATTATGAATTTATAATGAATTCCATATTCTTGATCCTTCACCACTGGAACCAATAGGAAATTTTCCTGCAAAATTCACAGAGGAACTTGGTCATGCCATCTAAATTCTGTGCATGTACATTATTCATGAACCAGAATTTTAAGTACTTTTTTGAACTTTAATTCTTAACTAAATTTTAGCTCTGTTAAACCTATCTTTGAAAAGATTAAAGGCAAGATTTGTGAAAAGCATTAATCAAGAGTGAGAAATAAATCTGTTTTCTTTCTAGAACAGTCATCTTTTGCAGCATTAATTAATGTATCCATGGGACTGAAAGATGAAATTTAAGCATCATCTAGTAAGAAGTATCAGCTAAATGCTTGCCAATTTTTTTTTCTGAAGAATTCTGAAGTGCTTGTATTTATTCTATTTAGTGCAACTTCACATTTAATTGATTCTTGTGATAGTTTCAAACTTTGCTTGTGTTCACACTAGCACTTACATTCACATCCCTTCCTAAAAAGGAAGGAAGCAAGGAAAAGCAGTTACGGATTTTTTATTTTATTGGTTTCTTCAGGAATATAAACTCCTCCTTCTGATTACACCTAATTTTCTCTGCTTAAGGGGTAGTCTTTTGCTTGGCTGACTGGTACTGACCCTTTAGCAAACTCTTCGTTACTATAGTTCTAAAACTCAGCAATAGCTCCTCTGTAGCTCACAGCAGCAGGAAGTGACAACAGACTTTTAATGCTTTGTGTCAATAGGATAAACAATATGCTACTCTGGAGAGTTTTCTCAGATTAACTCTGATACAACAGCTGCAATAATATATATTAATATCTCTGCATTATTAACTATACCTCATAAGTAGTTATCTGCATTTTTTTTCTGTTTCCACCCAGAAGGTGTATTGTGGTTGGTATACAGACAGAAATCAGATATGTAAGTAAATAGCACTATGCAAGATCCCAATATTAGTTTTCCTGACAAAAATTAGATAGTAATTAAAAATAATTAGATCAGTTGAAGTGGCGATTAAGCCTCAAACCCAGGAAACCTTATGCATACAGGGCACATTTTGTGTTTATTGGTAATGCAGTACAAAGGAGGCCTTTCAGAAATGCATTCTGGCTGCAATTACTGTGTGTATAGATAAAGATGTCACATTAGTAGAGTCTATGGGATAGACATACAGCTGGTATAAACAGTGAGAATGGCAGTAAATTCAATTACATTGATTTACACCAGCAGATTCTTACCTGATGTGCTTCAAAGACTTTATGAAAACTTCCACAAAAACTTCTGCTGTGTTATAGTTTTTGTGTACTTTAATTTCACTACATTAATTTCACTAAACTTTAACATTATTTATTAGGCACTAAATGTCTAGCCTAAATGAATCACGGTGTCTGATTAGATCCCAGCCAAATACAGCGTTTGGTCTTATAGATGCCTAGTATATAAACTAGCCTTTAGCTGTAGACAACAGAGGCACCGTCTATGTCTGTGCTAAGATCAAATAAAGCTACTTATGAAATAAGATGTTTCCTTCCCTCCACTGAATTGGTTTAACCAATTGGTTTAACCTTCTAGGTTACATTTAAAATCTCAGTTTTGATGCCTTGAAATATATGACATGAATTTTCTTTAATGTGATGAAACATTAATGACATAAAATGTCTGTATTTTGTACTTTACAGGACACACTAAACTATATATGCCACTGATGTATATATGCTGTAAACACTTTGCTGAAGGTTGATATCCAGTAGATTAAAAGGAAAACTATTAGAAAAATTGCAGTTCTGGGAGGAACAATATATATGCACACTCCAATATCTGAATCATTAATTTGTCATATTTCTATTATTTATATTTCTTATGCTTCTTACCTTCAGAGTACTGAAAAACTATTCTTGACATGTTGTTGGTTTTAGATGTGTGCCTAGATCAGCACTCAGATATTGCATCATTTAAAGTTCTTATTTAAACAACATTTCAGATCATCTCAATCTCTTCTTATGTCACTCTTTCCTCTTCAGAGGTCTATTCTGGCACAGAATCAACATTTCCATGGATGGGTAGTGAAATGTATGTCCTATAAATATAACTTTTTTTTAAAGGAGAAAAGAATCTTTTGCAACTGACACAAAGCTTGAGAATCCTCAACATCACTAGAACTAACCTTGATTTTCCCACCATCTTGTGCATATTGAAGATTCAGGTAATAATACTGATTGCGAAGGCAGAAGCCCATGCAACGTAATTATGCACAGTGAAGCATACAGCCATTAAATTTCCTCTGTGAGTCATACTTATGCTGCATAGGGACTACCTAACAATTCTAAGTATTTTCTAAAAACTGACATAAGGTTTGGAATTTATAATACAGGAATGATCAGTTAATATTTGTCATTGGTCTACTATCCTACGTGCCTGGTGATAGAATGAAGGCTAAAGTTGCACCAGGGGAGGTTTAGGTTGGATATGAGGAAGAACTTCTATACTGAAAGGATTGTTAGGCACTGGAATAGGCTGCCCAGGGAAGTGGTTGAGTCACCATCCCTGGATGTCTTTAAAAGATGTTTAGATGTAGAGGTTAGCAATATGGCTAAGTGGAGGACTTGTTAGTTCATAGGTTGGACTATGTGATCTTGGAAGTCTCTTCCAACCTAGATGATTCTGTGATTCTGTGAAAAGTATCTCTGTCTCCTTGAGACACCTCATGTATGTGTTTTTTGTGGAAGGAAAGAATAGTTGCAGTCTCCAAAGATATCTAAGTTTTGTTTGTTTGTTTCCCTTGTTCCTTTGTTCCTTGCTGCTTGAATCTTATGGAGATTAGAAAATTCTTAGGTCAAACACTTTATCATTTTTAATAGAAATTTATATATGATATGGAATTTTTTCAATCACAGAGAAAATTAGATTTTTTATTTCATTTTATTTTATTTTATTTTATTTTTTGCTTAGAGATGATTCATGAATACTAGCATGTTTTTTTCAATAACTTTTCCTGAACTTCTTACTTTCCTTTAACTCTTGCTGTAAACCAAGGAAATTCTAATAATGTTGAAGTCTACTTCTTTTCTCAAATATCTTTATAAAGATGCCCCCAAGCTTTCTGCATCTTTGATCAATTGTCCACTCATATTGGTCGAAAGCAGAGGAAATCTACATCCTATTATTGTTCTAATTCCTTTTCGTTGGCACCTACCATGCTAGCTTGTTAAACTTGCATGTGTAAAAAAATAAAATAAAAAATAAATAAATAAATAAATAAATAAATAAATAAACGGAAAAAGAACCAGATTGCTAGAAACTAGCATCTATCACTTCACCACATGAACTGTCCAAATGCTGATTAGAAAATTTGTCTAAATGGATGCTTCATATCTGCCAGGTTTTCACTTGAGTTGAGACCATTCTCTGAATTAGGGGCATGACTATTTCTTCATGTTTCCCAGAGAAAGTAGAAATAACACTGACGGGTATAAGGAGCAAACTTATACATACTGTTAGAAAAGTGCCTCATATTACCCATCCTTTCTCACTTTGCAGGTCCACGGTCAATAAAAAGATGGAACAATGTTCCAAATACAGTACCTAGATAATGATACAATACATGGTCATGCAGCCAGCCATTTGTGATTTTTCACACATTTTCTATAAGCAAAAAGTTAATAATTTCAAGCAACTTCTGGATTAAATAATTCTCATGTCAAATACTCTGTTTGAGGATCAAAAGAAAATTACTTACTCCCTATGCTGATGAGAGTGTTCTATACCCCTTACGAACATTGCAGGTTCAAGACAGCAAACATTAGGTTGCAAATCTTCCATGAGGCTTAGTGCTGTTAATCATTAAATTATAGATGTCTGACAGCATAGTAAAGATTCACAATCAATATCTATATACTTAAAGGAAGTACACAGCATGTCTGTCAAGGGGTACAGGTGTTTTGACATTAATAATGTGAACAGCCATGGTCTTCGTCTCCAACAATGCATATAATCATTTATATTGTTTGTTGGAGCCTGTAGCATTTCTGACCTGCAACAATTAGCGCTCCCCCAGACATTGATCAAACACAGCCCAGAGAAAGTTTCCAACAGGCAGCATAACTGAAAATATTCTTAACATTTTTTAATTATTTTTTTCTCAAAATCAGAGAACAAACACAAGCCCATTTGCTTTACAGGTATAGTCATGACATAATAGCTATAATAGCATGATTAGCACTGGGATATCTACACAATATCTATGCATTCCTAGTAATGAGTGCTGAGGCGGGGAGAAGTTATTTGTCTAACTGCAGTCCCCACTGAAGTGGATTTTGAGAGAGGATTTGTCAGCCAAAAAACATGCGTTTAAATTTTTTTATAAATTTGTTCTTACTGGGGACTATTTTATTTTCTTAATTCCTGGCAGCACTGCCAACAAAGACATCTAAAAATAAGTGACCTATAATGATAGAAATATCACTTTCAAAGTAAAAGGAGAAAGCTAAATCTATATCTAACTTTATGCAAATTCATGCTCCTTTTTTCCTGCTTGCATTGCTTCATGCATATTATGTAAGAAACATAATAATTAATTTCCTCCTTGAAGATGATAATATTTGGAAATTTTACTACTTTCACACAGCTTTTTTACATCATTTGTTACAGCAGCTGTCAGTACATAGCCATTGAAAGAAAATATACTGTGGAAAAGAGGAAGTAGAGATTCTGAGACAATTATTATGCATGTGAGTTCATAATAGCATTTGCCAAAGGGAATTCTCAAAAGTGAGGTACATTGTCAAGGTCTAAGAAATGAAAATTTCATTGTTAATTCTAATGCAACAAGAAAATTATGATTAGATCTTTCTTCCCACATTTTTTTTCTCTCTGAAACCTGCTCCAAATCCTTCATTCCAATTATATGCAGTAATATATCACCAGTTCAAAACTGCCAATATTTCACCATATTTCTTCTGCTGTATTATCTAAAAAATGCTAGACTCTAACTATGTATCTCTTTGAGTAGAGCATGATGTTAGGTGGCAATGATGTCTTCACACAATAGATTTTAGGGACCCAAAAGATTCCTTTCAAGAGGATAATAAAATACCTTACAGTAAATGAATTTCACCCTTTTACGGAGAGCCAACATTCATAGACTTATGAATGTAATAACTGAATTCTATTTAAGCACTTAGAACAAGGTATAGATATCAGATCTGAAGTTTGAATTCTCAGTCTCATTACATTCAAAGGACTTCAAATCACTCTCTGAACAGTGGTGAACATTCCTTGCAATTGTGACCCTGTATTATTCTTCTCATGATACATCATAAGGTTCTATTTCATCCCCCTTTTAAATTACTTGTGAGAAAAAAAAAAAAAAAAAAAAAAAAAAAAAAATATTTTTTTTTATAAAAAAAAAAAAATAAAGTAGATTAATAAAGAAAAAAAGGCTCTATTCTAAACATGGTCCTCACAAACACAATTGCATTTTAATCACAGACAGCAGTATCTACTTGTTCTGTGGTTCATTGAATCACATTGTATACAATGTGCTTCTCAGTCTGCAGAAATGACAATTCAGGCTTCCCTCACTTTGTTACTGGTAATATAATTGCAGAGGAGAGCTAAAAAATCAAGGTGACTTTTCTACTATGAATACAAAACATGTAATTTTAAACTCCAACTATTCGGCATTATGTCGCTATGTTCAGCATAACTGTAGAGCACCATGGGTGGTACTCATGAAAGATAATGGACTTGATACTGTTTTGACTAGGCTGATTTTCTTTATGTTAACAAAACACATGTCATCCAAAGAAAATCATTTTTTTATGCTCAGAATAATCTTTAAACTTTGGTGCTTGATGTATGGTTTTAAAAGTCTGGGACTGCTGAATTAGTAAACCTTAGAACCAGTCAAATAAATTTAAGGAATAAACTTTTTTTTGGGGGGGAGGGTGGGAGGGGGGCTGGTCTCAGGAGTTGGACTCAATGATCCTAGTGGGTACCTTCCAGCTTGGATTATTCTATGATTTTATGATCTTTCATAGAAAAACATTATTTAAATACAAAGCTCGAAATGTAATGTTTTCCAGTATCACGTTAATTTCAATTATTTACGGGAAAGTATATAAATGATTTATTTCCTCTTTCTTTATTCTGATAAGGTCAAAACAGTCTTCTAAAGTATTTAGTTTTATATTCTTGATAGAGAAATAGAGAAATAGAGAAATAGATAGACAGAAAGACAGATGTATACAAACACACAGAGCCATATAGAGCATTTAGTATACTATGTGAAAAGTACCTGAAATTTAAAGTATGAAGTCAGATTCAAATGGCATTACATGCATTGACATTTCATTACATCAAAGGGATAAAATGACAGAATGATAGAATTTAGCTTGGAAGGGACCTCTGAAAGTCACCTAGTCCAACAGTGTCCCACAAGCAGGGACGTCAATCAAGTTGCACAGGGCTATGTCCAGCCAAGGCTGGATTATCTCCACGGACAGAATTTTCACAACCTGTTTAAATATTTGACCATCTTCCCTGTAAAATGATTTTCCTTGATGAGGACTGCAGAAGAATGAGGCTGCAAGCAGGTAGAAATGCACTGGTACTCTTATATATACTAGCAATGCTTAGATACTTTTAAAAATTATTTTAAAAATATTCAAAGAGTACCTGAATCATCCAGCACTGAAGGAGACATTTGACATGACAAATCTCAAAATATTTTTCTTAATGTAATTATTTCTCAGCAAACTATGACCTCACATTTAGCTTTTCTTGTCCTTATTTTCCCTTTAGTGTACTCTGTTATGTGACTGTGAGATCAAAAATTGCCATATAATAGGGAATTCAAAATATTTTTTTAATATACATTTACATTCATCATGATCAGACTTTCCTGAGTACTGTGACCACCCCTCCCTCTGAATATAGCCGGAACTAGATATTGTCTGGGGGTTATTTGGAATGGTAAGTGAGCTTCTGTGTCAATATACAGAGCTATAGACAGTAGTGAGGTCCAGAAATCTAAACAATGTTTGTGTTCTCTCAAATTCCAGATTTTACAACAAATGAGGTACAAAAATGTGAAGATTATTGTGTCCTTTAGCCAAAGTAAACAGAAATGAATGACAGGGACTTACCAAGCAGACCTGAGGGAAGACTAGCATGCCATACATACCATAAGAAAGTACAGAGAAATAAGTACATTTTCTGCTTACCATCTAGTAAAGAGAAGGGATAGGAAATCTCCAATAAGAAGTTGCTCTGCAAAGAAAAAAAGTCAAATATGAAACCATTATCTCATCTCTCATCTCATCTGAGAAGGGGGGGATGAAGGGTAAATCTCACCAAACACTTGAGAACTTTAAAAAAAAAAAAAAAAAAAAAAAAAAAAAAAACACTTTCCCTTAGTTCATATAATTAATTTGAAATTTTACTAGTTCCTCATTCTTTCCCAGTCACTTCTTTAAACAGAATGCTCTGGAATTAATGTGTGATTCAGGCTATATATACATCCAGCGTGTTCAACTTCAATTACTTTACAAAAATCCTCAGTCTTGAGCTGTCACATCTTATCTTTGAAAAATTAAAGATAATTTATATTTACCTATTAAATCTAAGCATAGTTAATGCCTTCAGTGGAATCAGAGAACATGGTTTGTAACTGTCACCATAATTACAAAACAAGTGGGTCTACTGAGGTCATTTTTCCATTGACTGTACTAGCTCAACATACCTAAAGGAAATTCTAGACATTTGAGAAATATGTGAATTTCCTCCTGAGAAATACCAAACTTCATGATTGAGGCTTGACATTTCTTTCCATTTCTTTAATATATACACATCCTCTGGGAAGTCAGAGGTGTGATTAGTAAGGCAAACTTTCCACAGATGTTTTGCCATGTCTTTGGAGATACAATGATGCCTCCAAAAGTACTGATCAGGTACTGAGGAAATTCCAGAGAGACTGGATAAGGGATGGAGCCTAGTACTGAGATGACATCCCACTCCCTGAGCCTCGACACCAAGAGTTGGCATCCCTTTCAACTACAATGTCTTTTTTAGGTAACAGAATTGATCCCACCACAAACACCAGGGAGCAGCCAGAGCACTTAAAGCAATGAACCAGTAAATAGACAGAAACATTATTAAATGCAATGGTAAATAGAAAAAATATATATATTAGAACACACTTCTTCTTTTAAAGAGAATCCTTTAAGGTTAACTTTCATTTTTCTTATGTAATTGCAAAATTGTATGTTTTCTTCAAAGGAAGCCTGTCCACCAGGAACTAAGGTTGCCTGCCAGCTCATGTATTCTCTTGAAACATTTTCCTTCAGAGTAAGGAGCTGGCTACTCAGTGAGCAGTGCCCCGTGTTTACATCAAGCTTAGAATACTGTAAAACGTGAAACTGGCTGATTGACTAAACATCTGGCACACCCTAAATCACAACAGTTTCTTTTGTAGTAAGTGGGACACTGCAAAAAGCTGTACTTTGCTAAAGAGACCATATAATCTGTCTGCCTCATAACACTATGCCAAGAATTTTGGTGTGTCTGTGCATGTGCATAGATAGTTTAATTTAATGGTAACATTTGGGCACTTTTTTCATGCATCTCTTCTGTGTCCAGTATAATTGAATCATCTCCTTGTGCATGTATATCCTTGTCTCTGACATTATATAAAGAGCCAAGGAGTTTTTCAGTCTTTATGTGCAAACCTAGATTTTCTGATAATCTCTGCCATCTGTTGATCTTTCATTAATTGAAAAGTCTAACATCAAATGTATAGAAAGATAGGCAATATACCTCTACTCTTTTTTTTTTTTTCCCTGACATCACTGGAAAAGCACTATTCACAAACTAAATAAGAACCATTAAAAATGATTATTATCAAAATAAACTATTGTAGTTCATAAGGACAATTGTTTCTTTTGCTATTTCTCCTAGGTAGAGCCCGTCATTAGATCCACTGTAAAGTCAAAACAGGCTTAATGTATACAGTGCCTGTGTTTATTTCTTCATAAATCTTTGCATATTCTACACTTATAACAGGCTATATAGAGATAACAGGCTATATATATATAACAGGCTAACCTATTTTAGCTTTTTCTACCTAACATTCCTATGTATTGCCATAGCAAGCTACTACTGCAGTTTGTTTCATGACCTCCTTGTCATCTTCAACCATAAAACTGGTTTGTTCTTTATTTATTCCATAAAACTCATTAAAATTTTCAAATTACACTTAACAAATTACATGGAGACATTGTCATAGTCTTTTACAAGCAACTCAGAAACAATTGAGTCTGAGAATTACTTCCTAGAATCTGAGTAGCCAACAGGATGAAAGAGTCAGTTTGAATTACAAGGAACAAACCTGTTCTAGCGAGTGATTGTATCAAGAATTCCCAAATAATTTATTTAGCTATATGGGGTCCAATAACAGCTATATTTGCTAATAATTAATAACAATTATGCATACCAGAATATTTGTGAATAGAAATGGGGTATACTTGAGTAAATTTTTTGTTAAACCTTTTGGATTTTGGAAAAGCAAAGCGCGTATGAACAAATGTGGTTTAACCTGTCAGGCAGCTCAGCACCACACAGCTGCTCGCTCACCACTACCATCACAATACACCCCCCACCCCGGGATGAGGGAGAGGATCAGGATTAAAATAAAAATGTCAAAGTTTGTGGGTTGAGATAAAGACAGTATAATAGGAAATAAAAGGAGGAGAAATAATAATGATGATAGTAATAATAATACTATGTGCAAAAGAAGTGATGCACAATGCCATTGCTTGCCACCCACTGACCGATGCCCTGCCTGTCCCTAAGCAGCAGTCCCATCTCCCCCGACCCTAGCCAGCTCCCCATATTAATTATTTAGCATGACATGGGATCTCCCTTTGGCCAGTGTGGGCCAGCTGTCCTGGTTCTGTCCCCTCCCATCGCCTTGTGCCCACCCAGCCTCCTCACTGGTAGGATGGTATGAGAAGCTGAAAACTGCTTGGCTCTGTATAAGCATTGCTCTGCAACAATTAAAACATTGGTGTGTTATCAGCATTATTCTCGTCTTAAATCTAAAATACAGCATCATACCAGCTATTAGGAGGAAAAGTAACTATCCTAGCCAAATCCAGCACAACAAAGCATTTAGATGGGGGACTACAGATCTTTATGGATGGCTCTTTATCTTAACTGATTCCTAATAAACTTGTACACTTGAATGAATTGATCAACTGGACAGCTAGGCTGGACATCAGGAAGAGGTTCTTTACTGAGAGAGTGGTTGCACACTGGAACAGGCTCCCCAGTGAAGCAGTCACTTCACCAACCCTGTCTGAATTTAAGAACCGATTGGACTGTGCACTTAGTCACGGGGTCAAACTTTTGGGCAGACCTGTGCGGTGCGAGGAGTTGGACTTGATGATCCTTATGGGTCCCTACCAACTCGGGTTATTCTATGATTCTATAACTGTTACCAGTTCATAGAATTACAGAATCATAGAATCATAGAATATTCTGATTTGAAAGGGACCCTAAAGTATCACTGAGTCCCATTCCTGGCTCTGCACAGGACCACCCAAAAATCAAACCATATTTCTGAGAGACTTGTCCAATGTAACAAACATAATTCTTGCCTGTGTCAGCCAATATTATAGAAAGAAATACTCCTCCTTATTGTATTTAAGTTCAGGCATGAAGACTGGAAGCTGGATCTGTCTGTCATTCGTATCCATAAAGAACAAGATGTGATGTGATGGGCTCCTGTATGAATATAACCTGGAGCAATGCATGTCCCCTGCAGAACACCCACACACACTGTCTTCAGAGTTTGATCCTATACCAGTCACGCTTCCACGGCCATACATATTGCTTTATAATAGTCCTTCTCTCCAGCAGCATTTAAATCATCAGCAGACAAGTCTTGGCTACAAGCATTCAACAGACATGTTTTTATTTGGGTGTTACAAGACAGAAAAAGAAGCAGAAGGATAGTCTGAAAGGAGACTCAAACTCTCACAGGAACATCCTAAAGCAGCATTGTGATGCCCAGTAGAACCAATCTGTTGTTATGCATAATGCAAAAGACCAAAAGTACAGCATGGGGCAGCTACTGCAAGGCCAGGAAAGGTGACCTTTTCCCTTTGTCACACATGACCTGTGTCAGGCAGGTTTACATGCCTGTATGCCACTTCACTGGAGGGTGAGGATACATTTTCAAACCTCTGGATGTTACAGATTGATCTCATAGAACAATCTTATACTCAGGAAGCATGAGGCTGTTTTAGAATACCACAGACTGATAGATTTTAAAAATAATTTTAAAATCACAACATTTTTAAAAATCTGAAATTTTAACTGTGCTTTGCTTGAATAAGAGATTTTTATTTTAAAGCAGTAGAAGTCCAAAGCTTAAAAAAAAAAAAAAAAAAAATCACACAGTTTTAAGCCTAAAATACTGCAGATGGTTTTTTATTCATTTCATATTACATTCTCATCCATCTCTGAATAATATTGTTTTTCCATTCTCTGTTATTTCATTTTTCACCCTGGATTTGTTTATTTGTTTTCCAGCTGATTTTTTTTTCTTTCTGCTTCATTATCCATAGCACTCTTAAGTGCTGCATAAAATGCAGAATTGGAGTCTAATTTTCAAACCCATTGGGGGAAAGTAGTTAAGCAAAATATGTTTCTACATTCTTAATAGTAAAACACCACAAACATTAGGAACACATTGATATTGTAGAATGGCACTTAAGAAAAAATGGAAGAAAGACAATCTTATCACATGAACCTTGTGTTTGAAGCACAAGACTAGTAAAATCAGAACTTGAGGGCAAGCCAACCTTCAAAGAACACAAGCAGAATTGATCAATATTGTAGTTCCTTTTCCTTTAGAAAGTTTTCTCTGCCCTCTAAATTTATTGTATGAGGGGGTAACCCTAGGAGGTGCCACTGAAAGCAGTAAAAAAATTTGGCTAGAGAGAGTATGGCTTTATGCAGTCTGGCTTTTCTATAAGAACACCACATTTTTGTTAAGAGAGTACAGGGTATTATATGTTTGTATACTTGTTCATTTATTCCTATATTGAAAATTATTTAACAGCATATGAAAAAGAATAAAGACCCTCAGGAGTTAGATGCAGAAAAGGCACTGTGTCATAAAGTTCTAGTTTACTTCTATCTACAGTCCCATATCAGATCCCTTTTCAATACTGGTAGGCTTTATTTCCCCTTACTCTTTTGGAAAGTCACACTCCTCTAAACATTCTAAATGTCCTTATAATTTTCAGCCAAGAACTACTCCTGGACCATTTTTACACAACTGTTCATGTGTCAACATGTTTTTTTTTAGATTTTGTACCTGCTTGGCTTCTATGGAATTTACATACCTGTATTTATACGGAGAAATCCTCTTTACTGTCAGTCTTTATTTTGTTAAGTTTTTTTGTTTGTTTGTTTGGTTGGTTGGGTTTTTTTTGGTTAAGCCATGGCCAAAACAAGCACAAAAAGAAGCATGGCCAGCAGGTTGAGGGAGGGGATTCTCTTTACTCCACTCTTGTGAGCCCTCACCTGGAGCATCACATCCAGCTCTGGGGCTCTGCAGTACAAGAAAGACATTGACCAGTTAGACTGGATTCAGAGGTCAGCCATGAAAATGATCAGAGGGCTGGAGCACCTCTCCAATGAGGAAAGGATAAGAGATTTGGGGTTATTCAGCATGGCGAGAAGGCTCCAGGTAAACATTTTTGTGGCCTTTCCATACATAACAAGATGTTATAAGAATTCATATAGTATCTTGTAAGAATAGAGAATTATAGAATTGTAGAATATTCTGAGTTGGATCACAAGGATCATCAAGTCCAGCTCCAGGCTCAACATAGGACTACCTAAAAATTAAGCCATGAGAATGTTGTCCAAATGCTTCTTGAACTCCAGCAGGTTCAGTGCCATGACCACTTCCCTGGGGAGCCTGTTCCAGTGCCCAGCTCCCCCCTCAGTGAAGAACCTTTTCTTAACATCCATCCTGAACCTCTAATGGACACTAGGTTTTATGTCCTTCTTATGTTGTGGTGCTCAAAGCTGCACATAGTACTCAAGGTGAGGCTGCACCAGAGCAGAGTGGGATAATCACTTCCCTCAATCATCTAGCAATGGTGTCCTTGCTGCAAGGATATGGTGGGCCCTTTTGGCTGCCAAGGCACACTGCTGACTCCTATTGATCTTGCCATCAACCAGAAACCCACATCTCCTTCTACAGAGCCTGTCATCCTCCAGTCTGTACCCAGCCTCTCGTCCCTCATTCTACCCTCAAGGGAGTCAACAGTTCCTCCCAATTTAGTATAATCTTCAATCTCTGGATAGTTGTTCTATTATGGAAATAATTAAATGGACTATTCAAAATACTTCTTATTTTCAATATGACCTTTTATATGACATATGCTTTTCTTCTCATTTAAAAATATCCATCACCTGAACTGTTTATTAAATAAATTATTAAATAAATTTAAAAAAAAAAAAAAAAAAAAAAAAAACTCAGATCAGAAACAGTTTGCAAAACTACCTCTTTTAGTAGGACTATTTTGGAAAATGGAAGAATCTTCATAATCAATTTGACCATCATGGATTATGACTATGCCATGTGGGCATCTATACAGCATAAATAACAGTATTTAAACTTCCAATATATTAGAATCCTAGAATCATAGAATAATTAAGGTTACTTACAATGTTTTTGTTATACTTTTAGTCACTTTTATTAAACCATTAGTGTGATGCCAGATATTTTAGTGTTACCTTAACTAATGTCAGTAACATATATCATGTCAGATGTTTTCTCCAGCTTTTTGGACATTGTCTATTCCTTGAACATAACCAAAAAACAGCCAAGTAGGTCCATGAATATTTCCATATCTTTAGAAGTATTCTTACTTTTTTTTTTTTTTTTTTTTTTTCCACCAGAGAATTTAGCTTGATTGTTCATACACTGTGTCGCGTTAAAGGGATGTAGCTAATTAACCGTTATGGGTCCGGTCGGATTCAGGAAAGCAGGTTAACTGTTACGGGTCCGGTCGGATTCAGAGCACTGAGCACTGAACTACACGGTCACACATTCACTAATAATGTATAACTGTTCTTAGCACTGAACAGTATGGTCACGGATTCACCATTAACGTATAACCACCCTTAGCACTAGTCGTCGATTAACCATTATGGGTCCGGTCGGATTCAGGATACTGAACTATCACAATCACAGATTCACCAATACTGCATTAACCGATATAGATCTGGTTGGATTCAGAGCACTGAACTATCACGGTCACGGATTCACCAATAACGAATAACCACTCTTACTCTAGTCATGTTCAATGAGAACTATCATGGCTAGGAACAATGCAATCAAATGCAATTTATTACAGCAACAGGTACACAGGTTCTTTGGATTGCCGATGACAGTGACTGTCTGCAAAAGCAAGCTAGCATGCAAGAATACACGGGTGCGCAGCCTGGAAATTAAAGGCACAAAGGCACAAAGACTCTATAAAGATTTCTAAGTTTCCGTGGAGACACACAGTATAATCAAGTGTTCAAATCTCACCCACAGGCGTCCTAATGGGGGGAAAGAGAGGCTCAGCCCGTTGACTGATCCCAGGAGTCAGGAGGTCCTCGGTATGATGTATTCCCTCGGGATGGTATCTCCCCTGATGATGGTGTCTTCCCTAACGATGGTATCTTCCCTAACATCCCCTCTCTCTTAGACCAATTTATATTATTTTCTATCTTTTAGGTGGAGCTTGAGAGACTCTAGTCAAGAATATCTTAATTATGATTGGTAAAAAGTTTTCCCGTCTCTGTTTAAATAGGCTCCAAGAAATTCAGAGCGCATGCTCAGTGAGGGGTGGTTGCACCTCGGAAGCGGGTAGCTTTTGGGATGGAGGTGTGTTTTGGTATTATAATGATATTATAATGAGCAAAAGTACACTAGAGTACAGCATTTGTCAAAACCTGACAGGTTGTTGGCTCAGGGTAGCAAAAAGTGCGGCTTATCAGTCTTGGTGTGCACAAGAACAATCGAGTCCCCACCTGGTCACAGAGCCTAGCTGTGGTGTCTCCACTCCACTCTATGCTCCATGCTGTTCCTTAGAGCCAGCACACCAGGTTCCCCCAGCGTGATAGCATCTAGGGTTGGAAGCCTAGCGAACACTCAGGTAATGCAGCTACACCCTACCCTGAAAGCCTCTTCAATGCTGTACATTTTCTTTAAAATGTGAATGTTAGTTTTATTTTCCTAGTTACTTTAGGCAATTGCACCACACACTGTAATACTATCATATCTTGTTTCTGGTCTAGCTTTTCTAGCCTTTTCTAAACAATAGGGAAGAGTGAAGCATTTGTGTCACATGGCACAGAGGACTGTTTATCTAAGCCAATATTTCTTGTCCTTTATCTGCACAGTTTATCACCAATTCTTCTATTTCTAAAATGTTACAATAGAGAGTTCCTCTTGTGATAAAAGGTTATAAAAGCTGATGCATCTTCTTATACAGACCAGTTGTCCTCCAAAACAGGGTAAATACAGAGGATAACCACAGAAACATGCTTTCCTTATAGAATGTCATTAACAGTGACACAATTATACATCTGGACCCTAACTTACAATCACCGGTGCTGCACATCTCATCTATTCTTATATCGATTAATGACAGGAATATAAACCTCTGATCAGAAAATTCTCCTTTATTTTTTTGGAAAAAAAAAAAAAAAAAAAATCTTTGGAAAAATATCCCTAGCTACTGAAAGGCAGCTTGTTGAATGAGTTTAGCAGGAGGGAAGTCTGCATTTAATCAGTTCTGCCCTCATTACTGCAGTCAGTGGAAATTATAGTTGGCTGCAGGGGACAAGAGGATATTTTGTCCAGCCAAGAAAGGAAATTAAACACCAAAACCCCCAAAATGATAACATTGCAATATGATTATATGAGAAGATTAACCATCTCAAAAACAGGACAAAAAAAATAGTGGGAGTGAAAAGCAAAGCAAAACACAAAGGAGTAGAAAAATACTAATTTTATGTACAATTTTCAAGTTCTATCTTTCAATATCTATCAAGAACTTGCATGTATATTTTGTTATAAATTTTCCATATGTTTATATGCCTTTATCTTAACACTTGCGCACAGAGTTAAGCACTTCATTAAAAAAAGCATTTACAAAACAGAGATTGTTTGTACTACCTTCCAACAAGCTGAAATGCCTGAAGCACTGAACTCCATTTGGTAGACATGTAATAGTGTGTTCTAATTTTTACCTGAAACAGATAGCCCAAAGATTTTAAATGCCAATCTATTTTTGAAATGTGTTTTTCAGATAGTACCATTTAAGAACAGTCATGCCAAATAAGCTTAAAGATTTCTGATATTGTAATATTAAATCATTAAAACTTGGGATTCTTTTATTGGTCTTGGCAAAAACTAGCCATTTCAGAATTAAGGTTGAAACTAATTTTAAAATTTCATAACACTATACAACCAAGGTAAGATAGCTTGAAGAGACCTTGGTTATTAGAGACAGAGATCTCTGCAAGGGCAAAGTAATGATAAATAGAAAGGAGAGAGCTTCAAGGGAATAAGGTGGATATTAAGATTTTTTTGTTTGTTTTTAACTAGAATGCATACAAATGACAGGTATTTGGGAAATAAGTAACTCAGATGAGCTACTGGTAGTGATTATTTTGAGATGTAAAAATCAGATTCAGACACCATAAGTCCCAAAGCTAAAGAACCTTCAGATGTTGCTTCTGGGGTTGGTTTCATCAGTAACAGCAGTAACATATGTGACAGATGACCTGAGCTAGCTAGGGATTGTAATAGAGCCCAGATTAAGAAGTTTAACAAAAAATATTTCTTTAAGGAGTTATGATATGAAAGAAAAAAAAAAAAAAAAAGTGTTGCTAAGTTACTCTGAAGGCTTTTCAGACAGCTTTTTCTTCCCAACAAACACAAAGTTATTGCAAAATGCCTCTTTCATGAAACCTTTGGTTTGTTGAAACTGTTTCCCTCTTGCTGTATTTTTTTAAATATATTTTTTATCATTATTATTATTATTATTACCTGCTGCTAAACACCACCTAACCACCCAGTGTCAGTTAAGGGGCTGTGCCTTGATGCCCATGGATTGACCCAGTGTTCTTCCTTCCCAGCTCAGCCTCCTAGCCACCCTGGCTCCTTCTGTCCCCATAGCTGCACCTATAATACCTCCAGAGTGGCCATCTCCAGAATATGCCTCCTCCTCACAGATTTGTTTGTACAGCACCTCAGTTCAGTGATAGCCACCAGACTGTGTAGTGAATGTGCTCAACCAGCTGAGCTCTCTTATGTCCTGGAGAATATGGTTTGTCCTGTGTCTGCACTGATAGGCTTTCAGTCAACAAGCCAGTCAGGCTGGTCTGAAATGCAGCATAAATCTACTCATGGGTTAATTTATTCCTCTTTTTTTTTTTTTTTTTTTTTTTTTTTTCTCAAAATGCCTGTTGACAGTGTACTGCCACACAATCCTGTGCATAGGGATTGAGGGTCATCTCCAGGCATGTGGAGGATGAGAAAGTGATTAGGAGTAGTCAACATGGATTCACCAAGAGGAAATCGTGCTTAACCAATCTGACAGACTTCTGTGATGGAATGACTAGCTGGGTAGATGAGGCAAAAGTGGTGGATGTAAGCCACCTTGACTTCAGCTAGGCTTTTGACACTGTCTCCCATAACATCCTCATAGACAAGCTCAGGAAGTGTGGACTAGATGAGTGGACAGTGAGGTGGATTGAAAATTGACTGGATGGCAGAGCTCAGAGTTGTGCTTAGTAGTGGTCTAGTTGGAGGCCTGTATCTAGAGGTGTCCCCTAGGGGTCAGCACAGGATCCAGTCTTGTAGGGGCTAATAGGATGAACTTCAGAGGACTGGAGAACCTGTTGTATGAGGACAGGCTGAGGGAACTGGGCCTGGATATCCTGGGAAAGAGAAGACTGAGGGGAGATCTCATCAATGTGTATAAATATCTGAGGGGAGGGTGTCAAGAGGATGAAACCAGTCTCTTTTCCATTGTGCCCAGCAACAGGACGAGAAGGAATGGGCACCATCTGAAACACAGGAAGTTCCAGCTGAATATGAGAGGGCAATTCTTTACTGTGAGGGTGACAGAGCACTGGCACAGGTTGCCCAGGGAGGTTGTGGAGTCTTCTCTGGAGATATTCAAAACCCACCTGAATGCCATTCTGTGCAATGAGCTCTAGGTGATGCTGCTTGGCAGGGGTGTGGGACTAGATGATCTTCAGAGGTCCCTTCCTACAAATACTACAAACCCCAATGCTGTTGAGGCTGAGAGGGCATTAGAAGAAAGACAATGATTGCTACTCATTCAAAAACTGTCACTTCAAAAAGTGAGATGTGGGAAATAAGTTAGGCATACTTGAGCTGTTAAGATATAGCAATATGTTTAATTACCTAACAAAGCAATCTTTCCAATCCAACACATTGTTTGGAAGTACTATTTATTTATTTATTTGTTTGTTTGTTTTTGGTCACTGTCCACTTTATTTGCTCCATGAAACAACTAACACCAACAAACAAAGTAGCACTGCCCAAAACTCAGCTGAACTTGCTATAGAAATATGACTAATTAAGGTGGTCTCTCTATCCCACAGGGACCTATCCTGTCTTCACTGTGGCGGTGAGTGTGCTGCAGCACCCTGCTAGAGAGGCAGTATGTCAGGTCCTGGGAAGAAATGCTAAAGAGACAAGTGGCCTATGGTACAGGTCCCTGAATCACACCCACTCTGCTCTAGGCTTTTTCTGTCTTTCCTGCAACTGGTGGTGAAATGTGCAGAAGTATAAAATAAATTCAAAAGTAAAACAGAAAAGGATTAAATCTTTTATGAATGGTTACTGAATGCTGAATACCAAATACTGAATATATCTGTCAATTGAGCTGGCCCTGCCCAGTTAAAACTGTTATGTAGTGTAGAAGGGGATGAAGTCCCCGTAGTGCACATAAACAACATGCTGGGAAAGGCAGTTTGGGCTATTCCTGCCTTGAGCAAAATCAAACCCATCCATGGAAATGCTTTTGCACAAGGACCTGGGTGTACTTGGTGGGTAACATGTTATTATGAGGAAGTCTAATGTGTACCTTGAAGGGATTTGATTTGGGATGAGCACAGCCAATGATTTTAATTGTATATTAACTGCTACATATAATGTTGTATGCCATCACTACTCTGGTTGATATATGTCATACCAATGGTATTACAGCAAAAGTCACCCAAATTAATGAAGAATGGATCTTCATGTATCTGGGCAAACACAGTAGTGATGTTTTAGTTGTTGCAGAGCAGTGCTTACACAGAGACAAGGAGTTTTCAGCTTCTCATGATACCCTGCCAGCAAGGAGGCTGGGTGTGCGCAAGGAGCTGGGAGGGGACAGAACCAGGACAGCTGACCCAAACTGGCAAAAGGGATATTCCATGACATATAGTGTCATGCTGAATAATTAAACTGTAAGGTAGTTGGCCAGGGTGGGGGGACTGCTGCTGCTTGGGCATCAGTCTACTGGTGGTAAGCAATTGCACTATGTATCACTTGCTTTGCTTATTCTTTTTTGTTGTTATTATTTGTGCTTCTTTTTTTTTTTTTTTTATTTTGTTTACTTTGTTGTTGTTTCCTCTTTCTTATTAAACTGTCCTTATGTCAACCCACAAGTTCTTGCACTTTTCAATTTTCTCCCCACTGAATGGGAGGAGCAAGCAAATGGCTGTGTGGTGTTTAGCTGCCTGCCAGCTTAAATCACAAGTCTTTTGGGGCATGGTATGCATTGCTGGTGTGAGTCAGCTAGCTGACTGGTAGACTCCACCAATGTAGTTTAAACTAATAATTATATTTCCTGTAAAATTAATGTTAGTAGACAGAAATATGTAGAATATGACTAATATAGTTTGAGAAAAAGTTTCTTACAAGGGCAAAATGAATTGCACAGTGGAAGAACACTTTCTATAAAAATGACTACAAAAGAAAGCTAGTTTGTATTAGAAAAACAAACTAGCATGTCTAAGTTGAGGGAAATTATTCATATTCATAGTGTAATACCATAATAAACAGTATTTACTCAAGGATATAATAATTATCTGTTTAACTTAAGTAGCTGCTTTAATATATCTACATCCCTTTTGAACCAAACAATAAACTACAGAGAAAAATGCAGAAATAATTTAATTTTAATACACAGGTAGAAAATTGTGCAGTACAGAGTCCTAAGTTTAATATGAAAATCTGCCACACGTTGAAGATACGTATTCATACAAAAGTAGATGTGCTTTTGCTAGATTGTCATGTACTTTCAAGATGAATAGCATAATGGGATGTATTAAATTCAGTATTAACATTCTCCGAAGTCCATCCACTTTAACTACCAATTATATATTATATATAGATATTATAAGGATGAGGAGGGGATGGGAGGCAGAGGAGAAATAATCTATTCTAGCGAGGAAGGCATTTCAGAAGAGCTGCTGAAGCAAGTTCGAAAAAACAGAACAAAATGCTTGTGTGACTAACCATAGAACAATGTGTAGCCAGTTAAATGATCTGGAAACCATCTTAAGTATTCTGGAAGCTGCATCAGACTAAGGTATACAAAGCAGTCAGATATACCTTGCTGTAAGTATATACAACAGTATAAACTTTACAAAGACAATTTAAAATTACCTATGCGTAGAATCGTGCTGATTGCTGACCACGTTGGCTCTGATCCTGAAAAGCATTTGAGCATGTAATCGATTTTAATTGCACAGGTCTCCATTTTTGTTTAATATGGCTTGAGACTCATGTTCATGTCCTGCAAAACATTAAGGAATTTGTCTAAGTAAATTACAGTAAAAACAACACATGGCTTTGTTTACATTAAAACAAACACAGTTTTGGCAATGAATTTTGAGACTTCCATATAATGCAATTGCTTTCAAATCACGTACGAATAACTTTAGGGAAGTGTGGAACTAGCAGTTGGGTCAGAACTACATGGCAACTGAAGGCTCACAGCTTGTCAAAATGTGTTATGTCTGGTAAATCATCCAAAAAAAAAGGAAAGATTTTATTGAAGCCTGGGGGAAATGTCTTTTAAAAAAATCATCCTTCCTTTTTGTAAATTCTTTGGTAAATGCCAGCTGAAATGATTATGTATTTGAAATCACATTTGTTAACACAGGCATTGCTTTCCACTTTTTCTTCTCCTTGCAGGATCTACATCCTCAGGCATCTCATCATGGGTTCAATCAATCCTACCTACAACAGTCATGGTTAAAAAAGGAAAGCTTCAGTTTCATGCTTACCTGCAAATGTTGCTTTTCCTCTCAGAGGAAACGGAGGTATTATAATCTCTCTTCAACAGCTTTAAAGCATCCTTTTGACACAGTACTATGGAGAAAAAAAAAAAAAAAAAAAAAAAAAAAAAAAAAAGTTTAGTGTTGAATAATATGCGTATGTATGTGTGCTTCTGTGTTTTTTGCTACATATTTCCTTTTCTACCATTTTTTTTCCTTGTGGTTTAAGTCCAGCGTCTGAAAAGATGTATCAGATGCTTTTATCTGAAAGAAAGGAGGAGAGGAAAGAGCATAGAAGCCTGTAAGATTTTAGAAATAACAAATAACATACTTAGCAAGAGGAAAAGACAAGAAGTTGAAAATGTCAGAAAGTGCTACTGTTTTGTTCTTAATGGTAAAAGCATGTTTAAAAAAAAAAAAAAAAAAAAAAAACTTTTCCTGAGATTGGCAGCTGTCTTTCTCCACTTTTTCTCGACTTTGAACAATGGTGAATAAAGAATGTAACTTTTATTCAAAGAATGCTTAGGCATACTTAGATGATAAAGTAGACAGACTTAAATTTAAAAGTCCCAAGGTTAAATAATGCAAGTTGTTTCATACTTGTTTTGTAACTTTCTAAGCCTCTGCAGTTCCTATTCATTCTATTATGTTAGATATCAAGAAAACCATATACAATTCCATAATCCACTTATGATTACTAGCAAGTCACACACTGCTACAGAACTAGCAAACAGTTACTTCTAGGGAACCTAGTTTTAAACCATTTATCAGGTTGACTTATTGCAGTCTGCTGTCTTCACATACAGGCATTTTATCAGATACCTCTGCCAGATTCCCCTGAAAAAATTTTAAATCACAGGGAGATAGACATAACTGATTAAATGTTTCAACCTAACCCTCACATTCAGATGCTCTGGATGAAGAAGTAAACAGTATTTTCGTTATTTAAACAGACAGTCATTCAAAGTCCCCTTATTCTTTTCTTGATTAGCAGTATCTCTCATTCTCATTTCTGTGAGATAGCCAAGCACAGGTAACATGTCATTTATTGCTATCTTCCTACAGGCAAAATTTAGGTAACCTTAATCACTGAAGATGAATCTTCCATCTCTATCGTCTAGTGGATTTAAATTCATATCTCACTGAGTTCAGGTTATACATCTTCATCCCATTATAATTTGATCGGTATTCTCAAAACATTCACCCCAAAACCCCAACAGTCAGTAATACCTTTTACACAATACTTGTTCCTCCAAGTAATGTGTAAAATGGATGTCATAAACTCATTGAGGCCTACGAAGTCGGAGGTCAAAGAAACTGGTCTGCAACTGCAACTTTTAACTCCATAGAACATGTGAATATAAGTTCTTGGCAAAAATCAGATTTTGATACATTCTGAGTAATGGACATCAGCCTGCATCATATGTGGCCATCCAGATCTTAATTTCAACAGCAGTTTGGAGTTACACTAGACGTAAGCCAAAATTTCAGAGTCCCTGGTAGCATACTAACAGGACTCTGAAAATAGGTGGAAATACAACGCCTCAACCTCTTCTGACACAAGTGTTGAGGCAGACATTTAGGGAGCTAACTAAGAAAACCTGTTTGGGTTAAAAAATGCTATGATTTATAAAATAAATAACTCTAACTCTGTTCCTACAGTTAGTTCACCACACTGTCGGATGCATACCTGTAAAAGTTCAAGGAGGTCACTGGGGGAGGAGTACACATTGGTTTGTAATAGCTCACTCTGGTTTTGAAACTACAACATTAATTATACTAGACTTTAAAATACCTCTAATTGATTTTCATTCAAGTAACCAAAAATGGTCCCAGAATCATACTCTCTGCTGAAAATAACTACTCTATAATGAATAATTCTAGCTTACAAATAGAGAAATATTGGTTCTATTAATAGAGAGTTATCTTACATCTAAGAAAAAATTAGCCTTCATTTTAAAATTAAACAATATTAAGATTTTTTATTTTTTAACCTCTAATCCAATTCCCATGTACTTTCTCTTTTTTTTACTCATAGTACACAAACAGAGAACAAAAGATGGTTATCTTGTCCTGAAAGCTAAAAAGTCTCTAGGAAAACAACAATCTTATAGATATTCTTGATACTTTTTGAAAAGATCTGTTCACAGAAGATTTGACAAGAAAATTCACACTTTAAAGTTTTTGTCTATCTCTCCTTTGTATACAATCATTTTCCTCTTTTTTGATAGAGGCTGTGTCCTTTTTTTTTTTTTTTTAAGAAAAAGATAAATCTGGGGCACGTATTACTTAATATTTAAAATCATTTTAAACGATAACAGGTGTGATCACAAGTATTCAAAAATTAACCCGTGACACACAATCTGAATACAGTGTTAATAATTGTGCACGAAGGAGTGGAGGCAGAAATTACATTGTGTAGTTCCTGTCAGAATTAAAGATATATTTTTCTTTTTAATGTAGTCTGTGTTTTTTGTTTTGTTTTTAAGCCATCTGAGATGGCTGGATATCACAGAATTCCTTTAACTATCATATGATGGTTAATCAATTTAATAAGTTTCATCTTCAGGGTTCTTTTTGATCTTCAGGTTTCCTCCTCGCTAACATTTGTTTGGAGAGTGTTTTCCTTAAATATAGATGACAGAAATAAAAATGTTCTTTAAGGATTTCTCCTTTATCTATTTTCCTTAGGGTTTCTGCTAACATAGATTAAAGGCAGTAATCTAGTTTATGGGATTTCTACATACTCATGGGAAAGAAGAATATAACAGGATATTAATGTTTTCCTCATATGCAAATGCAGAAAAATGAGAAGGTTGATTTTCTTTCTTTATTCTCTTTTTTTTTTTTTCAAATATATGTTGTAGGAGGAAAGCTATTTGATACTATAGTTTTGTATGATTCAGAGCTATGACTCACCTGGAACTGAACTCTTTAAAAAGCTTCTTATTCATAACACATAAACAGGTTGTTTATATACCTAGTGAAATCTAGAGATTGGAGGTACATATGAAAAAGAAAAGCTTTAGGGTGAACCCAAAGGATTTTTTATTATTATTATTATTATTATTATTTGGGTTTTTACCTTATCTTTCAGAACAAAAGGAGTACTACTTTTTTATTTTTCATTTATACTACCACTTTCAACAACAGCCATTGCTGTCGCAGGATGCTAAAACAGTTAATGTTGAAGGAACAGAAAGCTGTAATATATTAACACATAAAACCCATAAAATACCACAATTAGAAAACAGACCAGGCAATAAAGCCCTTTTTTGTTGCTTCTTTTCTTAAATGTATGCGCAGTTTACTTTTTCTTCCTCTGGAAAACCTAGTCACTAATCTTAATTACATTCCTTAAAAAGACTGTTATGGAAAACAGAGTGTATTAAATGAAGAAGACTATCACATTCCTTCATAGGAATAAAGAAGGATTATCCACAGTTAATTAAAATGGCCTCCTCTGTACCACATTATGTTCTAATGATTAAAATATATTTCAGTATGTGCTTCATAGAACCTTAGAGGCCATGTTAAGGGTAATAGCAGGAGAAAAATTCTGACAGACAAATTAAGAGGAAGCACAGTCTCATAGTTCGCACACAGACATGAAATATGGAAGACTACTTCCATGTACTTTACTTGTCTGTGTAAATTTGGGTTCAAAACAGAAATCATCTCTATGTCATTTCGTTTGTTTACTTGAGGTAAATCTATCCATATTTAAAATCTCAGCAATCACTGAGTGGATCAGGCACTAAAATAGTACAACTGTCCCTATTTTTAATCATAAAATACTTTTTTTTCTAGATTGTCTTTTGTATTAATGTTGTCCATTATGTGTGCTGTATGAATGTTCATACCCTCTTGGAGAGGTTTTTAATAAATTTTGATTCAGCTTAAGTATGCAGACCATGAGGGAGCCAAACACTGGACTCTACTTCTTAAAACTGAACTCGTGAGCAGCCCATTTGAATTATTTCACTGTTTTGAGCACAGGGGAGGCTTATATGAAAAATCCATTGATCCATTGTGTTTGCAAATTTGTTTTGATTTATTTCTAACTTAAGTCTTTAAATTACAGAATCAGAGAATCATAGATTATAGAATCGACAAGGTTGGAAGGGACCTCTGAAGGTCATCCAGTCAAACCCCGCTACCAAGCAGGATCATCTTAAGCACATTGCACAGGATGGCAACCAGGCGGATTTTGAATATCTCCAGAGAGGAAGACTCCACAACCTCTCTGGGCAACCTGTGCCAGTGCTCTGTCACCCTCACAGTAAAGAATTGCCCTCTCATATTCAGCCGGAACTTCCTGTGTTTCAGATGGTGCCCATTCCTTCTCGTCCTGTTGCTGGGCACAATGGAAAAGAGACTGGTTTCATCCTCTTGACACCCTCCCCTCAGATATTTATACACATTGATGAGATCTCCCCTCAGTCTTCTCTTTCCCAGGATATCCAGGCCCAGTTCCCTCAGCCTGTCCTCATACAACAGGTTCTCCAGTCCTCTCATCATCTTAGTAGTCCTCCTCTGTACTCGCTCCAGTAGCTCCATGTCCCTCTTGTACTGGGGAGACCAGAACTGGACATAGTACTCCAGGAGAGGCCTCACCAAGGCTGAGTAGAGGGGGAGGATCACCTCCCTTGACCTGCTGGCAACACTCTCCTGATGCACCCCAGGAGCTGATACGATAGCTGCAGGTCACTCCTTTCCTTTTGTTGGAAAGCATTCAGTTGTCTTTCACCGGTGCTTTTCTTCTTATAGAAAACTTCAAAATTTATTTGCATGCATTGCCCTAGTAGGACCTGCTGTCTGCTTTCTAGGGATCAGGATCTGTATGCTAGAAAAAAAATAATCACTTTTCCAACAGATAAGCATTTTTTGGTGAATCTTAACTATCAATATGCATTTTGCATCATTCTAGGGAGTATTTCACCCGAACATATGAAGATCTTACTCAAAGCAAACAAAATTAGTGGGAGACTTTTATTTCATCCAGCTCAATACATGACTAGTGGTGAGAGCAGCTGAAAACAAAAGTAATGTAACATGTCAATTTTAAAAGCCACTTTTTAAACATTTTTACATATCTCTTTATTCTGTTCTGCCCATCATAGCTGTCAAGCTCAGTATTATTACTAAGAATTCTCTCAGATTTACAGCATCAATATAGAGTAGTGGATAAGTAAAAAAGCTCCCTTTTTTTTTTTTAGCTGTCGTGTCAAATAATCTTCAATCTATATTGACCAAGAGCTCTTCAGCAAGGGGAGAAAATTTGCTTGTGAAATTATTGTAGTGATAATAAACTTAAAAGCAAAGGTATTTCTAAAGTGCAGATCCAGGTTCATAGAATGCTTCCTTTTTACTTTCAAACTTGTGAATCTAAAGGGCAGTAGTACAATTCTTAAAATGTATAAATATAATCAAACGTTGTTTAAACTACATTTTATTACTGAATAAGAATTTTTACTGAGTATAAAGACATTCTCTGCCTTTCTTATAATCTCAGTTTGTACAAGCTACTGAGTTGCCTCTAAACTATTACAAATGTCTTTCTCAGAAATGATTCTGCATAGAATCAGAAATACATAACATTTGTTGAGTGAATGACCTTCATAAATCAGTTTAAATGACCATGTGTTGAATAGTTTCTCTAAACATATTTGCAAAAAAAAAGAATATGTCATTACCTTGTGGAAGTGAAAATAAAATAGAAAAAACATATAAGCTTGAATGTGAAAATGTTAGCTTATGAAGGCTGCTTATATATAGTCTGTTTAAAATACATTTGAAGATAAATCAGTTATGGGGCATCCCAGAATTATGCTGAAACTCTCAAAACAATAATGTCTAGTCTAATCATTAAAGATAGTCTAATCACAAGAGGCAGAAGGATCACAATAAAAGCCTGAGGTTGCTTCACAATATTCATACTAAGACTAGGAAACCTGTCACAGTGATCAGCTCAAAAAGCTATTAGTTTGTTGTGTCAATTGAGATTCATGAGATTACTGTTACCTGAAAGAGTCAGACTGGACAGCTTCATATAATATTTGTGTGACAGAGAATATAGCTCTAGGTCTCAGTCTCTTTTGTATATGGTCTCAGAACTTCTTTACATAAATGATGGACAAAGTCTTAGACATCAGTGTCAGAATTCTGTTGAAATGAAATTAAAGAACAGAAGTACAAAACATATAAAATATTTTCATATAAAATGGAGACAAATTATGTTCATGCGTACACCAAATTATGATTATTGCATAGATTTTCTACATCCCTATCAAAATGTTGTCATAAACATTTTTATAAACAAGAGCAAGCAATTTCAAGTCATTGTAGTTGCCAATATATTATATCTGTAAATATACCTCACCTAAAAATATGCATAACAATATTAAAGAATCATGCAAATTCTAATATAATGTTAGCATACTTCGCAAACGCTATAGAACAAGACTTGACAAATGTCTGTGACTGCAAAGACCATCATTATTAGACAGCAATTCACAACAGAGGCTTGTTAACATATGTAAAATTTTACAACCTTAGGCAAGTGTTATCAATAGGTAACTTCTTTAATTTACAGAGTACTGAAACACATGGCTTACTGTGGTGTAATTCTGAAAATTATTGTACAAGGTTATACTTCATGAGAATGTGTAATAGATTTTCCAAGTGGTTTTGATAATAAAGCTCCTTTTGAAAAGGAGACTTATATGCAAGAAGACTTTCAGATTTTTCTATTAAATGAAAAAGTTTTAGTGAAAGATGCAAAAGGCTTGAAATACACTGTTTCACAAAATGGTGACACCATATACTAACAGAATAATACAAAGGCTGTACTTAAGACTAAAAAAATACTGCTAAAACACTTGCTATTTTAAATGCATGGTTTGCAAATCAAAACAAAACAAAAAACTTCAGAATTATTTAATTTTGTTTGAAATTATGATCTGTCTTTCAAAGATGACAATATTCAAAGCACAGCAATATGCTAAACAGCAGTGAATAATAACAAAAAATGAGTCTTAAACTTGGACAAATCTATTTAGATGAGTAAATGGATCTGTACATAAACCAGGAAAAATAATACTCTTCTTTTAAAGTGCTAGGAGATTTTTAGTTGCCCAGGTACTAAATTTATATTTTTCATCTAAAAAGTGGCAGCCATACAGAATCTGAGTGTAATATTGAGGGTGGATAAACAAAAAGACAAAACTGTGTTCATTGTAATGTATAACTCTTCGTTACTTGTATATAAGCAAAATACATTTATATTTCACTAGCACTAAACTAGCTCTGAGGGTGAGATCAGCATCCAGTGAATTGTAAACTGTTTTCTGCTATGTCTACACTGTCCTTTGAGATCTACCACCCAAATAATGAACATGACCAACTGAGAACACTTAGTAAATAAAATAATAAAATCCTAACCATTTAGCATGTGAAATGAAACAAGATCACAGTCCACGGTGATGCTGAAAAAATCTATAAAGTATCTATAATTCATCAATTGAACAGCAGGAATACCTGAAGCAGGGCTTTCAAAAGAAAACAATCCAATATTTTCCTATTTAAGACTGAGGAAGCATATGAAACAGAGAAAGAAATGGAAGAGCTAACCTTCAGAAAGAATACATCAGTGTGACAGGTTGGTACGTTTAAAATGTGAGGGAACTTGTGGGGCAGAAAATAAATTCATCTCCCATGCTGCAGGAATGTTGCAAAAAGGAAAAATGTTATTTGAAGCTTTTGTAGTTTTAAAGCCTCTCTAGCAAAAGCAAGAAGTTTGAGAAAATCTGAAGTCTATACTTCAAATTGTTAAACATATTGGGTGAACTTTTTAACCTGAAAATAGTGTTCTAAAAACCAGAAAACTACTGGATAAGTGATTCCCACATACACAGCCCACCAAACCACCCACATCTTGCTTTTCTAGCAGACTTACAAGTGCTTACAGCTCTTGTTCTGCAGGAGAGAAGCATGGATTTAGACAATTTCTTAATGATGGAACACTTGGTAATGGTGGTTTAACAGGCGAGGTTATTTTTATAAAGTGCTTTCAGAGGGTCTCTTTTCTTTTCTCTTTTCTTTTCTATTTTTTTAACATTCTACTATTGTCTGTAGAAGTTTGCTGCAGTATTTGGAGAAAAACAGAACTGTAATGCAATCAGAATGTCAACTATAACATCACTTTACAAAAGAACTGTGGTGATAACTAAGAATAAATTTGAAAGGCTATTTAGATTAGGCTATGACTTGCCTTTAATAAATATATAGTCCAAAATATGTGATTTACTTTTTTTTTATCAGCTCATTATGAATTCTAGTGGAAGAACCGTGTCACAATTTGCATTATTTCAAAAAGTTATGAAACCTTGCTGCAGAAATTAAATCTAAGTATTTTGCTGTTTAGCAGATATAAAGTACTCCGTACAATATAGTAGAATTCTTGACAGATTGCTTGGAAAGTGAGTATATGATAGAAAACATCCGTGGGGATCTATGGGTGCCCTATGTCAAATATCATAACAGAGCACAAAGAAAAGCATATGAGGGGTGATGTAATGGTTGATCTCTCAATCATTTTACACAGAACTGAGAGAAAAAGACCCCAAACTATGAACCTAAGTACACACAATACTAGAATTGTAACAGTGGTGACTGCAATTCTTCCTTAAACATGTAATCAAAGTACAGAAAGCTTTGTTAAGTCCTTATTGAATAGTACAGTTAAATCAGACAATGTTTGTTCAAGTTGTATAACTTGCGAAAAACATAAAATTATGAGAAGTATTTATCCTTAGCTATGATAATGTACTGGGTCTGGCTGGGATGTTAACTTTCCCTGCAGCAGCCCATACAGTGCCATGCTCTGCACTTGTAGCTAGAACAGCAGCGTTATCACACCAGTGTCTGCTGCTGAGAAGTGCTGGCACAGTATCAGGACTTTTCTCTAACCCTCCTGGGGGGTGGGTAAAAAGTGAGAAAGAAACATCACCAGGGCAGCTGACCTAAACTAACCAAAGAGATACTCCATAACATATGATGTCACGCTCAGCAATAAAAGGTGGAAGAAGGAGGAAGAGAGGGGGGGTGGGCTTTCGTTGTGAAAACGTCTGTCCTCCTCGCGAACACCGGCTACGTGCGTTGAGGCACTGCTTCAAGGACGTGGCCAGGCATCGCTCATTTGTGGGAAGTAGACAATCATTTATTTCCTCTGCACTTCCATATAGCCTTTACTTGTTTTGTTGTTGTTTTTTTTTTTGCTGTTCCCTTTCCCCCTCCCTTTCCCCTTTCCCTTTTTCCCTTTTTCCCTTTAGTTGAATTGTTAATTAATAATATTTCCTTAATATATATATATTTTTTTCTCTTTAATTAAATTATCCTTATCTCAACCCGTGAGTTGTTCTTTCCTTTACTTCTTCCCCTCCTCCTCTGAGGAGGGGGAGTGAGAGAGCGGTTGTGGTGTTCAGCTGCCTAGCACGGTAAAACCACCACAGATAACCAAGAATAGCTCTGTTGTCCTTCTAGTACCTAAACAAGCTCACTCAGAGCAGTCGACAGATCTCAGCTTTGTGATACACAAGAGAGAATAATAGAATTATAGAGGCATTGGAAGAGATCTACAAGGATCATTGAATCCAAATCTTGGGTACACACAGGGCCACCCAAAAATCAGACCCCGTGTCTGAGAGCGTTGTCCAAATGCTTCTTGAACTCCAGCAGGCTCAGTGCAATGATCAGTTCCCTGGGGAGCCTGTTCCAGTGTCTGACCACCCTCTCAGCAAAGAATCTTGTTCTTATATCCATCATGAACCTCCCCTGTCCCAGCTCCATGCCGTTCCCTCGGGACCTGTCGCTGTCCCCAGAGAGCAGAGCTCAGCGCCTGCTCCTCCGTTCCCCTCGTGAAGGAGCTGCAGGCCACCATAAGGCCTCCCCTCAGCCTGCTCTTCTCCAGGCTGAACAAATGAAGTACTTCAGCTGCTCCTCATATATCTTTCTCTCTAGACCCTTCATCATCTTTGTAGCCCACCTTTGGACACTCTAATAGTCTTATCTATCTTACATCATGGTGTCCAGAACCTTACACAGCACTTGAGGTGAGGCCACACCAGTGCAGAGTGGAATACCGCTGTCAAACACACTCGTCTTTTGGATTTTGCTGATGTCATTTAGCCATGAGCCTTTTAAAGAAAATTCTAAAGCTGAGCAGAAAGTATTCATGACTATTGAGATCACAATGCCCTGCAGCCTGACAGCTTATAGCTGCTTCTTTGTCCTTGACAAGTTTCTACATCTCTCTTTATGACACCAGTAATTCAGGAAATAATTGAAGTACAAGTAAGCACAGTTCTCTCCATTTTAGTAAGCCTAATCTTACTTCACTTTCTTTGGAGAAAGCATTCTTGAAACGAGCAATGGTTTTGAATTCATGGAAAACAAAGCAATTTTTCCCATAAAAATTAATTAATTAGGGGAAAAGGGAGGGGATGTGAACAGGTACTTAAGAAACAATTTAAACATACATCGATAAGATATTATAATGTAAGATCGCTCATATTTATATACTGATGAAATTGCCCAGAAGGTGAGAACTCAACAGAACAAATACAGAACAAAGTCAAAAGGGAGATATTGCTGTGCTGGCATAGCATTTACACTGACATCAGTGTGATGCATAAATATTTTATCATAGACAATTGCATCCACATTCTCCATGGTAATTGAACCGTAGATAATATGATGGAAAAAATGGTCAACATAACAAAAGTTTTGAAGAAACCATGGAGAAGAAAAGGTTGAAGGACAAAAAAAAAAAAAAAAAAAAAAAAAAAAAAAAAAAAAAAAAAA
>CM021765.1:22411379-22424299 GCA_011076525.1 Nettapus auritus
TTATCTCAACCCGTGAGTTGTTCTTTCCTTTACTTCTTCCCCTCCTCCTCTGAGGAGGGGGAGTGAGAGAGCGGTTGTGGTGTTCAGCTGCCTAGCACGGTAAAACCACCACAGATAACCAAGAATAGCTCTGTTGTCCTTCTAGTACCTAAACAAGCTCACTCAGAGCAGTCGACAGATCTCAGCTTTGTGATACACAAGAGAGAATAATAGAATTATAGAGGCATTGGAAGAGATCTACAAGGATCATCGAATCCAAATCTTGGGTACACACAGGACCACCCAAAAATCAGACCCTGTGTCTGAGAGCGTTGTCCAAATGCTTCTTGAACTCCAGCAGGCTCAGTGCTATGATCAGTTCCCTGGGGAGCCTGTTCCAGTGTCTGACCACCCTCTCAGCAAAGAATCTTGTTCTTATATCCATCATGAACCTCCCCTGTCCCAGCTCCATGCCGTTCCCTCGGGTCCTGTCGCTGTCCCCAGAGAGCAGAGCTCAGCGCCTGCTCCCCCGTTCCCCTCGTGAAGGAGCTGCAGGCCACCATAAGGCCTCCCCTCAGCCTGCTCTTCTCCAGTCTGAACAAATGAAGTACTTCAGCTGCTCCTCATATATCTTTCTCTCTAGACCCTTCATCATCTTTGTAGCCCACCTTTGGACACTCTAATAGTCTTATCTATCTTACATCATGGTGTCCAGAACCTTACACAGCACTTGAGGTGAGGCCACACCAGTGCAGAGTGGAATACCGCTGCCAAACACACTCGTCTTTTGGATTTTGCTGATGTCATTTAGCCATGAGCCTTTTAAAGAAAATTCTAAAGCTGAGCAGAAAGTATTCATGACTATTGAGATCACAATGCCCTGCAGCCTGACAGCTTATAGCTGCTTCTTTGTCCTTGACAAGTTTCTACATCTCTCTTTATGACACCAGTAATTCAGGAAATAATTGAAGTACAAGTAAGCACAGTTCTCTCCATTTTAGTAAGCCTAATCTTACTCCACTTTCTTTGGAGAAAGCATTCTTGAAATGAGCAATGGTTTTGAATTCATGGAAAACAAAGCAATTTTTCCCATAAAAATTAATTAATTAGGGGAAAAGGGAGGGGATGTGAACAGGTACTTAAGAAACAATTTAAACATACATCGATAAGATATTATAATGTAAGATCGCTCATATTCATATACTGATGAAATTGCCCAGAAGGTGAGAACTCAACAGAACAAATGCAGAACAAAGTCAAAAGGGAGATATTGCTGTGCTGGCATAGCATTTACACTGACATCGGTGTGATGCATAAATATTTTATCATAGACAATTGCATCCACATTCTCCATGGTAATTGAACCGTAGATAATATGATGGAAAAAATGGTCAACATAACAAAAGTTTTGAAGAAACCATGGAGAAGAAAAGGTTGAAGGACAAAAAAAAAAAAAAAAAAAAAAAAAAAAAAAAAAAAAATGTGGAAGAATGTTTATCAGAGCAGAGTATTTAATGATCAATGAAGAAACACCAAAAAAATGGAGAGATAAGTAATAAACAGTCTTGCATTACTGTAGAAGAAAATCAGAAGGAGAAAAGTAAAAGACATAGCTATTATAGATTTAACACCCTGGCAATTTGTAACTGCTTGTAAATCATAGACCCTTCTAATGGCCTACCATTCTATCAATGAAATTTAAGAGACTGGTATCCCAAATAGCTCACTGCCTATGTGGAAAGAATAGTAGGATATCTGAAATGAAGTTTACATGAAGCCCATGGTAGACCCTGAAAAGGTAAGAAAAGGGAGGTAAGAAGTGAGGAGTTTGTTGTTGTTGTTGTTTTTCAAGGATTGGAAAATGAAGGTCCAGAATCCCAACACAGAAAGGCAAAGAGATTGAATAAATAAATAAATAAATAAATAAATAAGGGGGGAGGGGGGGAGAGAGGGGGGAGGTCCTTGCAAGTAATGAATTAAAAATAAAGCTCTGGCATAAAAACAAGCATAAGAATTAAACAGAACCTACAAATGAAGTATGAGAAGAAAACATACATGGAGCCATTGGAAAAGTAATAAACCAGCAGCCAGAATGTGTACCAAGCCTGTCCGGCAAGAGCAGCAGACTGCCAAGTCTCTAGTGTGGCTGCTGAATGATGTGGCTGGGCAGCTTATCTTCAGTACTCTGTTGAGAGTCTAACAATCAGAGACCTTACAATTGGAAATGCTAGACATCCTAACCACTTGTTTTACAGCTGAAAAGGAGTCTACAGCTCTGGAAATCAAGGGGAGGGGAATTTGAAGTGAAAAAGAAGCAGTTCCAACTGATTTTCAGAAATAGTTTTCAAAGTGCAATTCCCACCCCTCCCCCCCCAAAAAAAAAATACAAAATAAAAAGCAAATAAACTTATTTTCTGTATTCTGTCTCCCTTTAAAAGAAAGAGAGTGTGAGAGACAGAAAATCAAAGTAGCAGTTCATTGTTCAAGTCAAAAGATACTTTGAAATCTAACAGTGCAGAATGATCTCTGTTCAGAGCAGAGAAGGGAGAAAATTGTATACATGTAATTTCAGCATTGTACCTCCATAGTGACCACAGTGCTGAAAATTAAAATTTACTGCTATTCATTCTATATGTGTTACTTTTGCTTCCACACAGTGCATTACAGCACTCTTTGCTTAGGTATATCACCTCTGAGTTCTAAAAATCTGTTGTTTTGTTGTTGTTGCTGTTGATGGCATGGTGGTTGGTTGTTAGTTTTTTGTTTGTTTGTTTGTTTCAAACTGTGTTGTAATCTTAGGATTTGAGCTGCTTGTTTGAAACAAATTACTTCTCTGGCTTCAATTCTGGCTGAGGCCAATACACTTGTCTTTCTCCCAGAACTTCTGAAATCTCCAGCTTGAGTTGTGAAAGTAGTTTCTGTAACTATAAAAAAAGGTAAAAATAAAAAATAAAAATAAAAATGAAAAAAAAAAAATCAACAATAAAAACAAAGTTAAGAGAAAAACAGTGAAGCAAAAACATTCAAACATTTTCTCCCCTGCATTTTTCTTGGAATTGCTTGGCGACAGGGAAGTAGGGGAGGTTGTCCTCATGTAACAAACAAATTTTCCCAAACATGATAAAATATTTTGCAGCTAGTTATGGATAGATTCCCCAATGGAAGACTCTTCCACCTTAAAATGATGATTTTCTAAAACTTAAACATTAGAGAATGTTATGATATCTTCACTTAAAGATGATCATAGTCTCATTAGTTAATATTCAGGAAGTTTAGCTTAAAGTATGCTATAAGTAAAATCATTTCCTTCTGAAAATAATTATATAAGCATTTTTTAAAATGTCATATTTTATTCTGATCCCCAGTAAAAGAAACATTTGATGCTGAAATCCATTTACCTTCTGAAATGCCATTTCAATTTTCATTTGTCATCTGAATGAAAAAGCACTTTTTAACTAAAAAGTGTATTGGATCAGCTAGAGGACTCTGTTTTATTTTTGAAAAAATAAATAAATAAAATAAAGCACTCAGTCAAAGCATTGCTATATTTACAAAAATTCTCATTTTGTTATGCAAACTTTATTATGCCACACGAATTGTGGCATAATAAACAACTTTATCAACAACTAGAGCCTTGAGTATTTATTACATTAATCTACAACAGAAAAGAGAATTAGTTTCCCCAGTTAATATGTGGTTGTACAACATTAATACTATTTTATGTGAAAGTAAAAGTGAAAACTAAAAATCCTGAGACAAGAGAAAGAAGAAATTGAACAAGCAGTCAGTAACCATTGTGTTATCTGCTAGCAGCAGTTCAGCTCTTCAAGACATTTGATTAAGGAGAAGTGAAAAGTAAGGATGATCACTTACAATAGTAGTAGGATTCAATTATTTTTAAAAGTAAGGTTCATGGAATTCAACTGGAGAAAGGAAGATTTTTTTGTGGGGTTGTAGAATGCCTAAAACATTACTAAGGGAAATAGGAAGCAACTTTGACTATTTCATAAATTAATTAATCTTTTAATGATATCCAGTAATAGCTGAAAGAGTTAGAGCAAAGACATGGTCTTGATCACTCAGATCAAAAACTTGAAATAGCAACAACCTAGTAATAAATACTAGCTTTGTAGAACATTTCCACGTACCTTTCACACCACTTGCTCATGGCCTGCTCAGTTTGATTACTTAAAAAGCACATTAAAAAAAAATAAAAGAGAGTAGAGAATAAAGTCTGCATGAGAATTCTGAAAGCAGCTTCTCAGGGGTGTTTGAGACGTGCTATCTACTTTTAATCTAGTTCTGACAGTCATTTGACTGGGGTGAGAATTAGTATAAATAGAATGTAGAATATAAATAGAAAACTATGAATTAAAAATACACTGGCAAAGCCAGTATTTCTATGGGCTACTTATTTTCCTTAACTCTTCAATTTTAGTTTGGATTCAGTATTGCCAGGAAACTGTGTATGAGTCTACAGCAGACTCAGTTCTTACTGTATGAGTGGATGTTCCTCTATTTCATTCTTTCAGTAGGAGGCTAAAGATACTTCCACATTCATCCTGGGAAACATAAAGTGTTATAAATTTCAATTGCCTTCCTTAGTAATTGAGAGGAGACAGCTACTAACCAGATCCAGCCATCTATACACAGTCCTGATTCCAGAAAGTTAGTGCCAGCTTTTAACAATTTCACATACACACACACACACACACACACACACACACACAAAAAAAAAGAGCAAATATTTACTAACTAGATTTTTTACTTCATTTAAGCAAATATAGTCTCAAAAAATCAGATGACAGTATAACACTATTAAAAGCCCTAGCCAGCATCTTTTTTTCAGTTTAAGATTCTTTCATGCCCACATTGGTTCTCCAATATTATCTGAATGTCTTTTGGATGTGCCTGTTACATTCATAGTTAGTATAAACCCTTCACATTTCACACACTCATAAGGAAATGGAAGCGCATAAATTATTAACCTGGCAATGAATTCAGTTTCCTATTCCTCAGTAAAATTAATATCCTGTAATCAACCAATATCCTTATCCAACCAATGGGAAATGTTGATACAGGTAAGATTTTGTGCCTTTTAATCATAAACGTGCTCTAGTACATATCTGACCTGCAACAGTATAAAATGGATAAATTCAAGAAGAAAAACAATTGCCATTGACTTTTGGTATAAAATGGATTTTTAAAAAGGCAATTAGGAAACTGGTTAATGTAGCAGTGACAGTGATATAGATGTTACCATTGAAATGATCTTAGAGTGAGAAACATTTAAAGAAACTTAACAGGTTATGGTACTTAGAAGGGAAGGCAATAGATGCTCTCCAAGAAAGTGATACCTAAGTGACACATATTATTGCTCTGTGACCCATATGTTCTTTTCCACCCCTTTCATGTGCAGTTCTATGGTAAAAATAATGTTAAGAGATGCAAAATATATGCAATTGACTAACTGCTTTTTCTGCTTTTCTTATATTAAGTAATTAAAACATAATAACATTTCTTTATTACTCCCACACATATACAACTTGAACAATCATTGCAAGGAAGCTTTCAAAGCAACTGTCATAGCAAGAGTTAATTTTGCATGACTTATAGAGAATTAATGGCAGTGCACTTTGATTATAAATTGAACTTTTGGTTTACAATTAAATAGCAAATCAGGAAATAAATTATACCACAAAACAACCTGTGATACCTTGCTGTTCCCACAGGTATTACAGCAAGGTGCATTTATGAGTTATTGGACCACATTTCACTTGTGAATTCGGCTTTATGTCTTTCCAGTTGCCTAGTGAGCAACATCAGGTAACAGAGGAAAGGCAAATCTCCAAGAAAACCAAACCCCAAAATAACCAGTAATGTCTAAAAGACACAGTATCATATCCAGAAGTGCTGCAGAAAATAGCCCTGTTTAGATGTCTAGCACTTATGCCAAAATTGAGTCAGCCACTTCTAATTCACAAAGCTGTAATCTCTGTTTAGCTCTGCTAATGTTTGCTGGCAGTATGGTGTCTTGGGCTGCAAAGCAGCTTTTAAGAATCACTGAACCACCTTATTTTAGACCAATTACCTTGTTCTGTACCCACATGGCAACCCTGCTGGTGTGAACTTTCAGGATAACAAGAGAAAAGAAGTGAGGTAAATTGCCTCCTATTGAAACCACAGCCCACAGATGTCTTTTTACATTGCATTTCAGTCTCATTAAAAGAATAAATAAATAAATAAATAAAATCTGTATCCTGTTAAACCACAGTGGTCTTTTTTCTCAGTCAGCTTACTACAACTGAGTAATACAATGTATTTCACAACACAAAGTCCAGTTAGCAAGCAATTAAAGAAACTTTGATTAATCTCCACTGCTGTAATTAGCTAGTTTTTGAAGGCTGAAACAGCTCTTTTTAGTACCTTTTATTTTTCTTTTTTTTTTTTTTTTTCTCTTAGTAGGTATTGTTGTGTGGCATGAAACACATGTAGAATTTATCATGGTTAATTTGTATTTAAATCCCTTGAAGAGAGGTACATAAGTGTTTTTTTTTTCTGTGTTAGGAATTGTTTCCAAACACAAAAAGGCATTTCTTTGCCCACAGAACAATAATTGTGTTCCTTTTCCTTCTACCATGCAATTAAAACAGGTTATTACCAAATCAATACCCATTTCACAAAATGCATCCCTTGAATGTCTCTTTTGTCTTCCTCATCTAACAAGTCTGACCTGTGTATTTATTTTGCTTGTGCCTCTGCAGTAAAAAAAAAGCTAAATTCTAAAACAAAACAAAGCTCAAGCACAATCTCTTAAGCACAGCTTCAGGTTTGAAAATGAATAGAGCATATGCCAGTCTGTCCCAAATACCAGTGTGCGATGGACTTTATTGTCTTTACAGAGATGTTACAGAACATGAAATAGCTACCTAGAAGACTTTATGATTTAAACAGGAATATAGAAATATGAGCAAGTCATTGAACTCATAATCCGACCGAGTATGAAGTCTAGTAACCATTTTGTAAGCTCCAGAGGTTATTTATTAGTATTTACAGGAATTACTCCACTTCTCTATCACGTTACACTTATTTCTTTCCATCATTTGAAATTCACTAAGTATTGCAAAAGGTTAAAAAAAAAAAAAAAAAAGTCAGGTAACTGTTTGATAAAAATGACAGCACATAATGAATAATGAATGCTACTTGTCCTCCTGTATTCTTCCTTCATTTCTTTCTCCCAGCTATCCTGTGAGCAGTGCTGGAATATGGACTTCTGAGAAGAATTGTTGAAGAGCACTGAGGTGGGTATACATGGACCTGCACTGAAGGAGTAGGTACATGCAGCTATAAACATAAGGAGGACCTGCAATAGGAAATAAATTATGTTAACTAGCAAAGGCAGAAATTAGAAGGACAGAAAATGAGGCAAATGCCAATCTGAAAGGTTGAATGTGAACTTTCTCTCATGCAGAGGAAAAGAAGGACAACAAGTGAGCCTAGGGAGAAGTAGGACTTGGTCAAGGATACTGGCACAATAAGTGACTTTGCCATAGCATTTACAAAAGCTGAAAACAAAAGTAGATAGAAAGAAAGCTGTGTAAACAGTCAAAAAAGAAACACAGACAAACTTTTTAGAAGTGGAAGCAGAGAAGAGTGCATAATCTTTAAACATGCTCTAAAGAAAACTAAAACAAAAAATTTCTGGGCATTCTACTTTTCTTTATCTTCTGATTTCAATTATTTCAGACTTCACAATGTGTTAGCAGGCAGGGGTTACAATCCTGGCCAATAAACACTGAAAAATCAAAGTCCTAACAGTGGTTACGGAAAAAAGTAGGGTGTGAGTGTAGGATATTTTTGGTTTTGTTGTAGGTTGTTTTTTGTTTCTGTTTTTGTTTTCAGTTGCCTTGATTGGATAAGATAACAAGGCTGTAGGTTTTGGATGTGCACATAAATACTGATATAAGGTATTCATACTGTCATGTAAGAATTCCATTACCTTAACAAATGGTGGTATACAAACTAGGTGTGAGCACTGATCTGATTTCCTTACTTAAAGAAAGCCATTTATTTACATATTTAATGAGAAAGCTTAAGCTTTAAGTTAAACAAATGTGCTTTCTTAAGCTATGCCCTAAAAAAGGCCCTAAATATACAGGCTCACAGGTATTTAATATGATGAAAGATATATATTTTTGTGTGATAAAATTTTTTGCTTATGTGGCAAATACTATAGAAATCAGAGAACTCCTTGTCTCTAGAGATTTTGCTATCAGCCATTACGCAGACCTTCTTTCTTTGATGAATTTCTAATATTTATGCTCAGCATTTGCATTTACTCTGGGATGTTTTCCCTGTTTACCCAGAGGAGAAAATAAACTACTTAAAATCTCTTTGTTGTCGATTTAAAGATTGTCTTCCTGTCTCCTGATATACACCTTGAGTAGGTCTGCTGTGCATATGCACACTCAAATAATTTCACAGGTATAAATCTATGAATCATTATCATGGATATTTTTTGCACTTCGAAGTATTATAACTGTTTGTTGTTGTAGTTGTTGTTGTTGTTTTTAATCAGAAAATATCAGAACACTTAAACAAAAGGTTTTCTTGAGAGAACGTACCAGATTCCATAAAAAATTCAAGGGATTTTTTTTTTTTTTTCAGCTAAAGGTCAAAAAGCCACACGGATCCTTCATTGCTGGAGATCCAGATTCCAGTCTACAATTTGCAAATCTTTCAGAGTAAATATTATCTACACTGGGGAATAAATTCCCCTGTGTGTTTTAAGTCACATTTCCAAAGGCTTTGTCTTCACCTCTAATCACAAGAGAAGTATTTTTGCAACTCTGGTAAGTTTTTTTCAGGATAAGAAAATTGCTTTCTGCTCAACTGTATTGGGAACTTGAGGCATCTAGCTGATACTATCTCATCTCAGTTTCTGTGTTTGGCCATCACTAGTGAAGTCGCCTGGTATAAATCAGCACACAGCCTTAATTCACAGTTCAAGAAGGTGCTTTATGAACCTCCTGGACTTGCTTGTGTCAGCCGTGTGACCCCAGTTGATGTCTGGCAAGTTGAAGTCCCCCATAAGGACAAGGAGAGTCGATCTCGAGGCATCTCTCAGTTCTACAAAGAATAATTCATCGGCATTGTCGTCCTGGCCGGGTGGTCTGTAATAGACTCCCACAACGACATCCCCTTTATTTGTTCATCCCTTAATCCTTACCCAGAGGCTCTTAACTTTGCCATCACCAACCTGAAGTTTCACACAGTCCAGCCCATGCTTCACATACATTGCCACCCCGCCACCTCACCTACACTGCCTGTCCTTCCTGAAGAGCCTGTAACCATCTATTGCAGCACACCAGCCACAGGACTCATCCCACCAAGTTTCACTTATGTTGATGATGTCGTGGCTGTGGGACTGGACCAAGACTTCTAGCTCATCCATTTTATTCCTCATACTGTGTATTTGTGTAGAAGCACTTCAAATGAGCCTCCCTACACACAGCATCTTGTGGAGCTGACCAAAAGACCTCACTGGCACACAATCCCTCTGATTCTAGCGCATCATCCCTTAGGTCATCACTGGCGTGCCTGGTTTTATCCCCTTCCCCCTTCAATTCTAGTTTAAAGCCCTATCTATCAGCCCTGCCATCTCCTGACCAAAAATCCTTTCCCCCCTCTGAGAGAGGTGTATACCATCTGGTGCCAGCAGGCCTGGTGTCATGTAGACCTTCCCGTGATCGAAGAACCCAAAGTTCTGCCGGTTACACCACCAGTCCCGAAGCCACATGTTAATGTTATGAGCCCACTTGTCAGCATCGAGCCCCCCTATCGGAAGGACAGAAGCAAACACAACCTGTGCCCCTGATCCTTTAAGTAGTCATGCCAAAGCCCTAAGGTCCCTTTTGATCGCTCTCAGACTTCTCGTTGTTACTTCGTCATTACCAGTCTGAAAGACCAGTAGCGGGTAGTAGTCAGTAGGCTGTACCAGGCACTTGACTTTCTTAGCAAAGTCTCTCACCCGAGCCCCAGGGAGGCAACAGACTTCCCTGTGGGCTGGGTCCGGTTGGTATATCGGGCCCTCTGTCCCTTTCAGAAGGGAGTCCCCCATGACAATAACCCTTCTTTCCTTTTTGACAGATGATTTAGCAATGCGGGGGGTAGATTGCCTTGCCTTAGGCACCCTCTCCAACTGGGACGGGGTTTCATCTACTTTGTTGTTCTGACTGTCGTATTCTAGACCCTCATACCTGTTATATAAGGGTAGATGGGAAGGTGAGGTGGGCAAGGACAGGGCTCGCCTACCACCTCAAACAGGAACCTGCCTTCATTCCCCCCCTTGGCCTAGGTCCTCTCCTGCTGCCTGGCAGGAAGAGGGAACTTTTGTCTGCTGTGTAGCAGGAGACGCTTGTGCTGTGGCAAGCTCGTGAGTCTGTTTCTGAGAGGGTAGAGTACACCTCCACCAGTCGATTTCCCTCTCCGACTCCCTGATGCTCCTCAGCCTGCTCACCTCCTCCCGAAGCTCCGCTACCTGGCTGAGCAGCTCTTCAATCTGGGCACACCTCCCACAGGCATACCCCTCGCAGCTGCTGCCGGATACCGGCAGCAGACTCAAGCACACCCTGCAGCCCAAGACCTGGACGGCTGCATGTTTCCCTGAGCCCTCCGTCTGAGTAGCCACATTGGTGACTGTGGCTGGAGAGGCCACGAGAGATGCAGAGGCCATGGTTTTCTGCCTGGTCGATACCCATGGCCAGGTTCCTCTGGTTTTCTGCCATGGCCAGGTTCCTCACAAGCAGGTTACAACTGCTGATGGGAAAGACCGCTGCAAAGGGGCGCTGAGGAGCCCACCCTGCTCGCCCTGCCTACGCGAACTCCCGCGCCCCGCCCTTCTGACGCGCCCCGCGCTGTTTGCCCGTCCTGGTCGCTCGCGCTCCCCAGGGGCTGCCTTTGAGCGGCCGGGAGGGGGCGCTGCTGGCTCCGCCTACGCCTCGTCACGTCCCTCACGAGGGCTGCCGGGTCGTGGCGGCTCCCTCGGCTGCCTCGAGTGGCCTCGATGCCGGGAAAAGAGCCCTGCCTGTCCCGATCCCCCGCTCCGCTGCAGAGCACGTCTGCCCCAGAGCCGATTGCCTCGGCAAGAGTCATCTTTTTTAGTCATCTTTGTCAAATATTCTGCAGAATACAAAGGAATAAAATAAAGTTAAAAAAAATCCTACTTATTCGGTGGATTAAAAAATGTCAAAAATGCTGAAAAATGCCTTAGCAGGGCAAGCAAGAAAAACTAAATTTTACTAACACTTTAATACTATTAAGAAATTAATTAAAACTCAAAAAAGCATCTGTTTTGTGGCCTTAAACTCACTTGAACACGTGGAATCAATAAATGGATAACAATATCAAAATATGATGAAGGCAAGTAACAATGAATATTATATACTGAGAATGACCTGTTTTGAGTGTAACTCACATGAAAACAGAAAGAAAGGATATAGCTCAGAATGATTTAAACTTGCAAAATGTGTCAAGAACTCCTAAAATGCCTGGGACTGATGTGCTTACGCATCCAAAATACAACTAAAAACAAGTAAAGCTTAGTATAGACCATTGAAGAGCTTCTTGAAAATCTAGGCTGATTACATATGTTAGCCAATACAGGGAAACCATGTATATGTTTCTAACTCTACTCAAGAGGTGTTAAACTACTTGGAGTTATATGTCATAGGTAATACAGTAACACAGGTTCAAAGGCACTTCTGGACAACCCAACTACAAGCAGGGTGGTATATATATTTTATGTGCACTCTAAAATTGCACTGGAAAGTGCTCTGGGATGCACCCCCACAAAAGAAAGCTCAAATTGAGACACTGCACAAAGCCAAAGCTTGATTCTTACTGAAGCAGTATACTTTCAAGTTATCAGTCTTGAACTTTACCTTACAGATTGGTTCTGCGCAATATGTACCTGTCATGGGTAGTAGTTGATGATTACTCAGCCATTTTAGAGAACCACAATGAAGATATCTCACCATTCAGCAAAGGCTAGAATATTTGTGATGACCAAAATAGCTGGCTAAATCTATTCTCTATTGCCCTGCATGAAGAACAGTGGCACAGGTCGGTAGGACCCTTGACATGAAGAACTTTATGATTCAATGTAAGAGTGTGAAGTGCAGTTTACTATCTTATAATCACGATGAGGTTCATCCCCACCTAAAAGTTGCCAAAGTACAGTTTCTTTAAATAAAAAAGTAAACCAAAAATGATTCTCTTGCAATTTTTAAGCAATTATATTTTTTTGACTGTCATTATAAATTGGGGCAACATTATTATATGTTCTGAAATGATAATTGCACCTGCTTTTTTCAATGTAAATGAATAAGCAATATCTAGCATATACTTAATATAAAAAGAAAGCTCAGTGATTCTCTATCTACGCATAATATAATGATTCCAGTAAAGAATATCTAGCAATACTTTTGTAAATTAAGGTCAGTTGCTTAATGAAAAACTGTGTTTTCTTTTCCCATAGATATAGCTGAATCAGCCTTTCTTCTTTATAACAATTACTGCCATTTATATTCTACTGTCACATCACTGAAAACATGTTCAGTTCAGTTGGTTGGAACATTCTTTATGTGTAAGATACATCAACAAGATTTCAGGAAATAATAGTAAACAGGAATAAAAATTTCTTCTAGGCTGTGATCGAGCATGAAGTTAGTGCTGTAAAAGACCCTGGTGAAGGTCTTCCTTTTAGAAGTTTAGATGAAAATGCAGCTTTTTAAGGGAGGACATTTCATCTGCACATCTGCATCATCTACTTACCAGGACAACATGCTGATGCTAGCATAGAACAAGTCAGGTTCAAAAGGGGTATTCTCACTAAATAATAATAATAATAATAATAATAATAATAATAATAATAATAATAA
>CM021765.1:22424309-22457909 GCA_011076525.1 Nettapus auritus
AATAATAATAATAATAATAATAATAATAATAATAATAATAATAATAATAATGCAATTTACCCCTTGATGTATTCCAAAAGATGAAACAGATACCAAGACGTTGGAAATTCTATAAATGGAATTGCTGTTTTCTGGTCATTTCTAACTTCTAAAGTGAGTCCCAATAGATCTAGGAATCTAACTAGAATAGGAATTATCAGCAGAAATTTATAAATTTAACAAGTCAAATGACAAAGTTGCAAAATTTCAAGCTGTTCTTTTCTACTTTCTACTTTCTACCCTTAGAGCTTTGCCCATTAGTTAGTTACTCTACAGTTTACTCTGAATACCTTATTTCACTGCATATGTACACTTAAATCATTCTTATTTTATATAGCAATAAGAATAAAAATGGTGTCAAACATTGGTGGTATTTTCAAACCACAGCCATCTAATGAAATTTAAAGCTAAAATATTTTCACAAATATTTTCACAAATACTGCAAAACAGTTTATTTGCTAATATAGTATTGAGAACCTGCATATGTTCCTGTATTAAAATAAATAAATATATTCTATTCGTGTTTTGTGTGTTTCTGCTTGGCTAAGTTCCTGCAACTCGCTCTCATCTCTCTCTCCCCCATGGACACACAAAAGATAAAGCCAGGAAAGCACATCAATGCTCAGAAAACCTGCTTTCTTATTTCTATACTTCTAGAAATATTTTTACTCAAAATTTTCATCCAGAGAAGAAATATCAACATTGTCAAAGCGAATGAACATATTAACCCTGTATCCTTAACATCTTCTCCTGCTCATTTTCAGAAGCACCCCTTAATCATCCTTTAAGCACCCTTTCAGAAGTACCTCAGCCCTTGCTCTGGGATGCTGTTTTCCATTACAGAACTTTCATCCCTGATTCTTCCATGAGAACCTGACTCAATGTAGTAATTTAGCAGATGTGTAACTGCATATTCTGAGTTATCCCCTTAACTGTATTGTTGTACTGGTATTTTGCACATACGCTTAATCTAGTAGGTAAAACTGAGACGTGGGGAATTCTGCTGGTCACATAACATGCTAGTGACATGGCAAATTATATTATCTACAACGTGAAGCTACAACTCATCAGTTGATGCCTTTGTTGATGATATTATTCAATGGATCTAAAGCAAACTATCAAAGACAGATTGGGAAAAAAAGGCACAAGGGGAAAGTTGTATTGTCAGTATTTCTTCTATTCTCCTAGTTCAGTAAGAGAAAATCTTAATATTATACTTTACGTATCCAGCAACTCTCATAGGAACTATACTAGTTTAAAATATAGCTCACAATATAGTTTTTAATATGCTTTTATATTTTTTACTGTTTTTAAAAGCATTATTGTAGTGATTTCACCCTGGGTGAAAACTCAGCTAATGGGCAGCTAAACTCCACCACAACTCCTCTCACACTCCCTCTCTTCAAAAAAAAAGGCGGGAAAAATAAAATGAAAAAGCTCAAGGGTCAAGATAAGGGACAGGGAGATCACTCACCAATTACCATTACAGGCAAAACAGACTCAGCATAGGTAGGTAGATTAATATAATTTATTGCCTATCACTAGCAGACTAGAGCAGAGAGAAACTAAACTCCATCTAAATACACCTTCCCGCCATCCAGCTTCTTCCACCTCCTTCCCCCAAACAGTGCAGGGGAACGAGGAATGGGGGCTGCGGTCAGTCCCTAACACTTCGTCTCCGCCGCTCCTTCACAGCCACTCTCTGCCCCTGCTCCATGAGGGGTCCCTCTCACGGATGTCATCCTTCCTGAACTGAGCCTGCGGGGGCTGCCCGCAGGCAGCAGCACTTCAAGAACTGCTCCCACATGGCTCCGTACCACAGGGTCCATCCCCCTGGAGCAAACTGCTCCAGCACGGGTTCCCCACAGACAGCAGCTCCCCCCAGACCCCCAGCTCCTGTGTGGGCTCCTTTCCACGCGCTGCAGCTCTGGCCTGGGGCCTGCTCCTGCGGGGGCTCTCCATGGGCCGCAGCCTCCTCCAGGCGACATCCACCTGCTCCACAGGGGCACCTCCACAGGCTGCAGTGTGGAGATCTGCTCCATGTGGGACCCATGGGCTGCAGGGGGACAGCCTGCTCCACCAGGGGCCTCTCCACAGGCCTCACGGGAGCTTCTGCTGCGTGCCTGGAGCACCTCCTGCCTTCCCTTTACACTGACCTTCGGGTCTGCAGGGCTGCTTCTCACTCTTCTCACCCAGCTGCTGTTGGTCTCCCAGAGGCCCAACCAACACCACCCTCTGGCTCAGCTCTGGCCAGTGGTGGGTCCCTTTGGAGCCACCTGGAGCTGGCGCTGATCTAACCTGGGGCAGCTGCTGGGCCCTGCACACTGAGGCCACATCTGCAGCTCTCCTGCTACCAAAGTCTGCCATACAAACCCTGTACATTTATCCATATCCATACTATACTAATTATAGTATCTTGAGGAAATTATCATAATTAGAAAGAAATAATAGCCAAGCATAAAACTGAACTTTTATGTTAGTAATTTGGCTATGCAGCTTGTTAATCAGTATAAATAATCATAAAATTTAAATGTACAGATTCTGCATCAGTCAGACACAATTTGCTACAGCTGTTGCCTTAAATTTGTGCAAGCTGACAAGTAGCTCCTAACTAGAGATGGAAAGCCTTACACTGGAAGAACTTGTAAATTTTGATCACTGAGTTGAGTGTAACTCTGAAATAAAATTTACAGCTCTACACTGCACTAGGTCACCTTTCTTTCTGGTTAAAAGTCATGTTCAAAAGAAGAAACCATATCCTCTTATTCCTTCTCTATGCATGTGTTACATAAAATACAGTAAGAATTATAAAGATAGTAAATACAGAGCCAAGGTTTATAATAATTTATCTGCAATTACATCTGCTGAATTATGATGTGGTCTTTGCTTTTATATAAGCATTTGGATACACAGACATGAATACTGTCATCTTCATGATTAATGAGACACCGCCTAGGAGGCCACCATATTGCTGCTCTTTTTAAGAGATTACTAAAATAGCAAACATTTAAAAATAGATAATTAAACCAAAAATGTCTGTGTCCTAGCTCCTCTCCATTACCTTTGCAGGGCTTACAGAAAGTGACTATTTTTTTTTTCTAACTATTCCTAAGATAAAAGTGTAAATGCCAGTAATGCCAGTTATTGCTCTCTTCTCTTAAACTATGTAATTGTATCATGTATGTTAAAGTATACAGGCTATATTACATACTCAGGTCAGAATTACAAAATCATTCCATGACAATTATGCATATTTTTGTAAAGCCAAAAGAAACCATGGGATATTTGACTGGATTTTCAAACATGGTTTCTCTCCTAATTCATTTAAAATAATAAAACTTATTAAAAAAAATCAGTTTAATTTTTTTTTCAAGTCTGATTAATAGTGATTAATAATCTGTAAGAAACTATAGGGGATCAACTCATTGCTACATAATGGAGGAACTTGTCTTCAGTTTTAAGTGACTGGTTTTTGCTGTTTCTTTTTCTCTTCTATCTACCCCCTATTATCAAATAGGGAAATGCTTAAGTTATCAATTCAAATAAGATTTAATTGCCTAAAATGGGACTTAGCATTTAAATGACCAAGTCCAGAAGGCAGAAATTACACCAGGGAAACATCATTCAACATTCTTTCAGATAGCACCTCTATCAAAAACAGATTCACAAATGCCTTTAGCATAACTTCTGATGACCATTTTCACCTTATGTTTCTCCATCTAGCTGTTGCCTTGTTCCAGTAGGGTCAAATTCTCTGCCTTTTGTCTATGAAGTTACATTACACAACACCAGGAAATATTACATTTTTCTTTTTTAATAACAGCCCCCAGCAACCTCCTGAAGAACTTCCAGGCACAGTTTGGGACATAGGACAGATGGAGGACCATTTGTTTTCTTGCAGGCACAGTTTTGGCAGCAAAGTGTGCAAGAGCGTGGAAATATTGAGCTCTTTTTCCTATGAAAAAAAAAAAATAAATAATAATAATAATATGTTTTTGATGACTTGTTATTAAAAACTGTATAAATAAAGATCCTTATTATTGGAGGTATGTTAGAATCTTGGACATGAAATAAAGTTGTACACTTCAGTAGGAAGACATCTACCATCAGATGGCCTGGAGGAGCAAGAAAGCAGAAATCACAGAACCACAGAATCATCTAGGTTGGAAGAGACCTCCAAGATCATCTAGTCCAACCTCTGACCTAACACTAACAAGTCCTCCAAAGCTATAACACCCAAATACTAATTGTCAGAAGAGACACCTGTCAATGAACCATTCTGTTTTAGCAAACAGTTATTTGGGCCTTTCTTTCATATGACTTTTACAACTCCATAGCATATCAGTAGTTTTACTGAAGCTACTTAGATATGTATTAGAAATTTAAATGACACTAGAAGATAATCTCAAGGGACAAACGCAACACTGACAGGAAAGTGAACCAACTGACCTCATTAGAAATATACACAGAGGTGCAAACTTTTTCAATAATGGTTTTAAAAAAATCAGCCTGGAAGCTAGATTTCATAAAAATTCTTGATCACATATGAAACTTCTAGCACAGCAGAAGTCACTATTAGAACAAAGCACATCTTAAATAAAACAATTTGTGAACTTAAAATTAAGCATATGCTTAATTGCCTAACTGAAGAGGAGAAGAGAAATGTTAAAGAAAAAGATCATGTTCGTACTAGTTTATAGCTTAACGATCAGGGTCCTTGACTGAACTTCAAGGTCCTCAAGGAAACTTCAAGAATGGTTCTGTACTGTCAACTCTGTGTAATGTAAAATACATAATCTCCCCCTGTATTGAAAACTAGAATACAGATTTTGCCCTCCCAGTTGGTATACTAACTTTAAATCAACATAATCATACTTTTCTGTCTGTCCTAATGAATCCATTTTTGTTTCTACTAAGTAAATCACTGTCCAAAGAGATGGGAAATCTAGTTTTGTTCCTCTGCTGGTGAACCTTCCCCAGTGATTACTGTACTCACAAAGTTAATGCATGAAATTTGAATAAAGCACATGACCTCTAAAAGGAAATAAAATTTATGACATACTTTTGATCTCAGCATTATATTGCTATGTAGGTCCTTGTTTTTGTATGGGTTTTGGGGGTCTTTGTAGGTAATACCGTGAAGCACTGGAAGTTAGACACAAGAAAATTACTTGCAGTGTGTTGTGCGCCAAAGGAAGATTAAGTGGCTTTCTCTATGTTTCTCTGAGTTGACCACTGTAATATTTAGATAATGGGGTTTTGCTGGATGACTTGAATCACTGCAAATTGGACCCTATTTAGCTAACAGAGAGGCAGTAACTCTGTAGAGTTATTCAGAGACACTAAGCGTATATTCTCTCATTTCAGATCCTATGGACAACTTTTGTAGGTGATGCACTACTCTTTGATATGATTAGTCATATACTTGGTTGAAGGCTTCACAATACAGACCCCCACATCTTAGTTTTAGAACATAAAGACCTTCAGCGGAAACACTTCATAACCATTTTTACGATAATGAATGAGCAAGAGAGCTTTGAGAAAAGGGGGTGTTACTTCTAAGGTCTCCTTTCCTGAGCTTTTCATAGTCACTAGACCATAAGGAAGTCTGGAACAATCTTGTTTTGCTCCCACTTGATAAACAGGTTTTGGGCCACTGAGGTGCTAATCTGTGGGCCTGACTGCCTAAACCAGTGAGAATATGCATCAAGAAAGAGAAGGAAGACAATTTATTTTCTGCTGATGCACTGTCCTTTTAAGAGTTGTTAGACAGAATAAAGACCTGTCACATACACAGACATGCTAAAACTGCACAGTATTATTTCTCCAATCACAGCAGTATTTAAGAAAAAAATGCTTGAAAAATATGAGATGCTTAAAGACTACAGTCATGAGAATCATATGACTATTTCAGACAGCAGCATCTGATACCAGGTTGCTAGATGTTAATGCAGAATAATGAAAAGAACTTAGGCAGGGGGTAAATAAAGTTATCTACAGGCAAACAAGAGTTATATGCCAAAATTGTTAAACCATGGCTGATACATACAAAAGCTGTGATCCTTTGGCATTTCTCATATTTGGAGTAAATTTATTTTCCTTACCCCCTCACACATATGTTATGTTAGAAATGCATTTACCTCAAGTTTAATTAATATGCAGCTGCTATATTCAACATCAGGTAATCAGAAAGCTATTAAGTGGTCCACATTGATTCAGGACATAATTTATAAATGAGAGAGCCTTTTAGTGATCAACAGTTCGAACACTTAAAAAATAGAACCAAAAGTAACATATAAACACTAAAGCATTTACACCTCTTCAGTTTTGTTTCTTAGCTTTTGGAATTCTCAGCTTCAGAATTGGGAAGCCCAACTCCTGTTGACCTCTAGGGCTTTTGGCTCTAAACCTTCCAGGACTGAATATTACAAATATTCATTACAATTGTTAGTACTAAGATAGAAAATATAGGAATTTATTGTTGTCTCAAAATGCTCATTGAGAGCTCAATGATTTACTTATCTGGAGAGAGAAAAAATACTTCCAACACAACTAAATTAAATTAAAAAAAAAAAAAAAAAACTAAAAAAAAAAAAAAAACAGTTGAACTAACACAGTGAATAGTAATGAAATAAAAAATAAAGGATTTTTTTGTTCCCCAAGTTATATGTCTAAGCCTCATATGGACACAGATTTGACAGAAATTAAGCGGTAAGAATTGTATGCACAATGTTTTCCACAGGAGGAATTGAATTAAACAAATAGTAATAATCAGGATTCTTTAGTTAACTTCATTAGGCAGATAACAAAATTTGCAATTTCAATTATAATTTTTAAAACTGTAGAAGAATCTAATCTTACCACTTGTCTAAAAATAAACATTGTATCCTTGCAATTATATTGCTTGAATTCAAGCTGTTTTCTGTTTAGTATATAAGTTCTACCAAGAGAGTAGTAACTTCATTTTAGTAGAATTAAAACACTACTTTAACCTAATCAGTTTCAGCACTTTATAAAAAACCCTGTGCAAAATAGAGATATATTCTGGTCAGTCATCCTACACAACTATTATATTAATTGTATCTTAGTTGAGTACATGTCTATGCAGGACTTCCTTCTTATGGTACCCAATAAAAAATATGGAAAAAACAAACAAACAAACAACAACAAGCTGAATATGAAGCATTTATTCGGCTTAAATATTTTTAACAGCCCACTCTTGATTTCTTGTTCTACTTTGGTGTTGCAATATTGATATGTCAGCTTCCATAGACATAATGGAGAAGTTTCTCTGGGAAACTACTGCAATATAAAATAAAACGTACCCCTAAGTTGTACTTAAATGTACTTAAATCCTTATTTTCTTTGTCTTTTTTAAGACAAAAATAACACTGTTCTTTAACTTGAAAATACTGCTGACTATCCATTTGGAAATGTTTTTTTGTTTGTTTGTTTGTTTTTCCTGACAAAAGTGCTTTAAAACAGAAGATTCTTAGTCAAAATGAATAATTTGATTCTTCTGGGAGAAAAAAAAAAAAAAAAAAAAAAAAAAAAAACAAAGCTGATTTACTAAAACTTTATAATGGGCAACCTTTTAGACTAGAAACATTCACACTAACACTAATCAACAATTTCCTCTGAATTCCCTGCCTGTCTCCCCCAAAAAAATCACCTCACCTTCAGAGCTACAGAGCAGTAGGAGGCCAAATGCACTTCCCAGCATCCACAGGTTTTGACGAATCTAGTTTTGCAGATGTGCATTTCTACATCTAAGCTTGTAAACGTGCCCTGTGGAAACACATTTTGTGAACAATGACAATATTTATCTCACTTTTGGTGTTAGCAATGACTACAACATTTGTAAGTTTTACTGTCAAACCAACTACCATTCATTAGGAAGGCTAGATACTGAAGTACAGTTCTTTGCACATACCAAATGGTATGCACATTTTGTAGGGACACAAAAAGGTAGTTTACATAACTGGTTTGGCACAAGAATTCTATATTGGGAAAATTTAGGCCTACACGCCATACAAATTTCTTGTACCCATTGATTGCTAGTTTTGTGTTCTTCCATTTTCTTGGACTATCTTCCAAATCAAGTAATGGCTAACATCTGTGGAGGAGGAGCAACAGTCTGTTTTAGGCATAAAGATTGTAGTAGGACACTACCGTTAAGATATGCAGGCAGCTGACTGGTCCATGGCCTGAGGTTTTGCTAACTAAGCAGAATATAACAGACAAGTGCATATATCATAAGAATGTAATAAATTCTAAGTAATAAGTAAGAATGTGTAAAACTGTCAAAAGTTTTATATGAGAATGGCTAGATTTTGCTGGTGATTAAGGAAGAGTTGTAAGAAATTACTGAATTCCAACAAGTTTGAAAGTCAGTATCCAGGTTGTACGAGGCCCTGGGCAACCTGTTCTAGTGGGTGGCATTCCTGCTCATGACAGAGGGGTTGGAACTAGGTATTTTTTAAGGTCCCTTCCAACCCAAGCCATTCTATGAGTCTATGATGATATTTTGGAGAGTAGAGTCTGGGAAACAAGCAGTACTTAAGTAACTGTATCAATAAAGCTATTTAAGACCAAGATTACTTCATCAATCATGTGAGAAATGACAAATTAGGGAATGGATATTGCAAAAGAGAATGGATATGACAAAAGAGAAAAAAGTAATTAATTACTAGTGGGTTGTGCATCTGGGAGGAGACAGGTTTAGAGAAAAAGAAGGTGGACAGGGAGATGTCCAAGCATGGACAGTAGTCACACATGCAGTTAACTGGGAAAGGAGAACTCTTCTGGATTTTGAAATGAATTAAATCCATCTTCCCTTAAGACCTGTAATTCTCTCCAGGTGCTGCTACCTGGAAGAAGGCTAGAGTGAAACTGGGGTATCCAAGTTGCATGGACAAAGTAGATGTTATTAAAGGGATATTAGGGTGCCATACAAATCAATATTATGCTCCCATGCACACAGGTATATATAAAAAAAATAAAAATAAAAACATTTCCTGTTGTTTACTTCAGATTTTTTATTTTTTTCAGAAGATTATAAATATTTTTCTCTCTTTCTTTCAAAACAGACAGGTACATAAATGCTAATTGAGAACATTGGAGAAATATTCTCTGCCCATCTTCCTGTGTGAAAATGTTTTGCAGCCTAAGACAGGTTTCGAATTTTGAATAACCTTTTAAAGCTATTAAGCTCCTTAACTAAATTTATGTCTTCTCAGTTAAGCTTTCCCAGTCAAATAGATGACACAAAATGATATTTAGCTGTTTCCTGAAGATAAGGCCTGTGTTGTAGCTAACCTGCATTAGTCTTGAAATTCCCTCCAGTAATTTACTGAAATTGTGAAATACAAGAACATGAAGACAAAGTGATAAATCTTTTGTACAGAGGGACTTTCATGGAATAGGGTAGGCTGTCATTTATTCTTGTTCATTTGGCATGAATAGCTGAATGTTCCTACAGAGCAAACAAATGTTTACAGTCTTTGGTGAGATGCTATTCAAAGCCACTTTGCAGTAATTCAGCTAACATGCACTACAGTAGCACTTGAAAAGCTAATCTAATTTTTAATGTGCATCTACTTCCAGCAGATCCCTACACTGACTCTCAATTTGGGTATTTATCTGCTGACAATGAGGAAATGCTAATTTTCTGTTAATTATTGCATTTTTATAATATAGTGGGTTGTGATATGCATTAATCAGCAAATTAGAGATTAAATAAGAGAACTCTGTCCTACTAAGTTCACAGCAAGGAGTGGGGTTCATAATACAAACAAATTGTGAGTGTGATGATATCTATAACTCTGTGATGAGACCAATTTGTATACCATCTGGCACTGAAGAGTTTAGCTATTTGGAGTTATAATGGAAATATTTTGGCTACAATACAAAATGAGCAGGATAATAGCTATTTGGTGAGTAAAATGTACACATATCCTGACAGAAATAAGTAACATTGGATAAGATATGGGAGACAGGGTAGTATCATTTTGTTAGCTGCAGATAGTAGGACAGGTAGCCCAGTCAGTTGGAAAGATATAAATTAGTAATTCCTCCATTATGATGAGAAATGGGAAAAGGTGGTTTTTGTTTGTTTGTTTTGTTTTAATTTGTCACTGTTTGTATTATCCTTTCCAGTGTTGTACTTTTGTTTGTTTGTTTGTTTTTGTCTTGTGATTAAAAACACACAGCAGAGACACAAAAGACACAAAAACAGAGAAGATACTATTTTAAAGGTAAAGCATTCTGTGTCTGTAAGTAACAGGTTGAGAGAAAATTATAGTCATTAGGGTACAAGAGTAAATAGTTTTTATTTTTATTTAACTCAAATTAAATCTGATTCAGAATACATGTAGAATGGTGGATATTGTTGCCAAGAATGTTATTATAGCTTTTGTCTATCTTTTCTGCAGGCCTTTTATTAGAATGAAAGGGATGTTTTCTAGCATCACTATTTTGAATTATTTTATTTTCAAAACATATGGGAAAAATATCAATAACTTAGAGAAGGCTTTACAATTTTTGACAAATATGTTTATTTCCCTGTCCTAATTTAGGACACTACTACCTATTTTAGCATCTGGCCCATAAATCAGTGACACATCACCAACCTAAGCCTGATTCAGTTATTATCTATTTGAATACATTTGAAGGAAGTATATTCTGCAACACAGGGTAATGCAAGCAATTTTGCTCAATTCAATGTGTCCTAGAAATATTACAATCAGAAATTATGTGATAACCTATCTGAATTAAGCTGGTAATGTTAAATGCATTGTTAAAACGATTATCACAAAGATCTTCAGAACTATCAATATTTGCAATTGATAATTGTCCTAATATATACCCCAGAGGTTCTTGACTAAGTGGGACTACATATTTTATAAGATACAGATCCATATTACTTACTTCTAGATTGGTCATTCCAAATCAGAGGTTTTCATATCACATTGTCATTCTATTTCTACCGAAAATGGTAATTAAACTGCAATATGGAATTTGTTATGCTTTTTGGTCTGGTTTCCTATGCAAGTACATCTTATTCAGTTCCATGCTGTGTGTACATGTGAACATGAAGGTCTGTCTTCCCAAAAGATTATAATCCAATAGACTTGTGTAAAAAATGTTAAATTCCTACAACTTCAGTAAAATATAGGCAGCCAAGTGAAGACCTGACTACAGTCAAGGTAGCAAACAGGCTGAAATGCAGACTCAGTCCTCAATGGACATTGCAACAAAGAACATTTATGAAAAGCCCAGATGTAAAACAACCTATAGTCCAGGGCTTACACATTTATGGAAAATCCAAACATGAGACACTACTTCAAGTAGGTAAAATTCCCTAGTTCCATCAGTCTTGAAATGTTTTATTTTTCTCTGCTTATTATTTTTTGTTTGTTTGTTTGTTTGTCTTCATTCATGGTAAGCATAAAGGCAGTAAAACTGAGTGATTTAAAGGAACTTAAAGCACAATTTTCTTCATAACAAAATACACTGCTTTTCTGTTACAAGGTGGCACCAAGAAGATAACCAGCTATTCTTGATCTGTGATGCTTGTCTCTTGAATGATAATCAAAGTTTTTTTCTTTATTGTGACCACCTGTTACTAAGTTTCTGCCACTGACTGACAGAGTTAAAATAATTCCCTTCCATCTGACAGGTCCCAATCCACTGCCTGCTGAACTAGAAGAAAGGACTCATAATTAATTACTCTTGGACAAAAAATCCAAATCCTTCTTGTCAGCTAAGCCCTCTAGTTCTGTCTTGGCTGAAATCCCAGCTGGACATGTATGACTCCACAGGTTCTTTTTGCAGGTGCTGTGGATCACACAGGTTTAGGAGTGAAGAAATACTTTGTTGCTGTTCCTGCATGAGACAGTATATGAGCAACTACTGATAATCTATTATGGCCTGGTTCTATCCAAATTAGCAATTCACCTTTGCTACACAAGGCCCGCACTGACTGATGGACACTCCATTTTGGAGACTGCTCTATGATCTGAAAGTAAATAATTTTAAAACAGATTAAGCTAGACAGAACAAAGATTTGAGAAGTAACAGTTTTCCTAGTGATCCTAGTTACTATTCATTCCTTATGTTAAGGCACCATTGCAATTCCAGCTGTGAAAACTGCTGCCATCTTACCCTGTTTCATTTAAAATTAAGATCCCCTTCTTACTTAATGAATGAAGTGGACAGATCACAAGAATATCTTAATATCTTATATCTAAATATCTTAATATCTAATATCTAAAAAATATCTTTCACAGACAAATACATGCAGCAGTAGTATCAAAGAATGAATAGATGAAACAATAATCTGCCCATGTCCAAGAGCCATGACCTACAGGATCAAACTCATTGCTCTCACTCAAGTGAGATGTATGTATCAATAGGTTTTCAAGACAGTTGAAACTAATAACCAGTAAATCAACTCCTGTGTACATGCAGGCCACTATGAAGCTGATTTGGTGTCACACTATCTTCAGAAAGTCCTGCTTTATGCCTCCTGTGCACATCCTTATTTGGACTAATTCCACTCTACAGGTTGCCTGCAGTCAGGCCTGTTAACACAAGCGTCTGAGATAGGGTTCAATTTCTAGAGCTGATCAGTGTAATGTTATTCAACATTTAAAATAAAAAGAAGGAAACTACGTGTTGTAGAAAATGACTGATCAGAATGAGAATTTATTAGTTAATATAACCATTTTTCAAATGCAATTCAGAGAAACACTTGGCTGGATTAGCTGTGCAAAACTACTACCATGTGTAGAAAAGATAGACTTATCTCATATCTAGGACTTTGAGAAGTCCCTGGGTAAAAATTGGCAATGCTTTCTGCTGAGTGACTGTCCTGATCCAGGAATGAAAATCAGGCAGTATTGCTATACTTCCTGAAAATGTCTGGGGCCTACAGGCTGCCAAAGGTAGCCAATGAGCTACCTATTGAGCCATTTCCAGAGCAACAAAGTGAAGAGTAGTTCTTTAGGTGAGGTATGGAACAGAACGTAAGAATATATTTAACAGGAAAAAAAAATATTTAGTAAAAAGCATACTTTTAACCACTTTCAATATTATCATTCTAGATCTATATTATTCCTCTCATCATCTTTCACAAGTTACCCAACACTTTTCAGGGTTTTTGTTTGTTTGTTTGTTTTGTTTGTGTGTGTTGTTGGTTGTTTTTTGTTTGTTTGTTTCTTTGTTTTAAACTATTTGATTACTCAACTTCTTTTAAAATACCAGGAAATACACACTTCCTGATGCATTTTGCCTTGTCATCCCATGAGATCGCAAAAGATAATGTATTTTGCTTGATCAAAATAAGAGGAATTATTCAACAGTACTGACAGACAAGATGAAGGCTTAATACTTGGATTTGAGTATGCTGTAGTTATCTCCCTGGAAGAGTGAATGATGAGAGATAATCATATTAAAAAAAAAAAAAAAAAAAGATACAACTTTCTGCAAAACACAAAACTTTGGCTTGGAAAAGATGCTGTGGTACTGAAAGCTATTGCTGGTACTATGAAATAGTACTCTAGCATGAGTACTCTGCAATTATATATCAATTTACATTGTCAATGTCCCATTCTGTTTAGTTCACATTATCTCCTCAACATGTTCTGTTGTGTTGGTAAACTATTACCAAATTCAGTTTGAACAATGGAATAATACACTTAAACACTAAACTATATCTCACAAGTAACTTTATAGTGCTATGTTCAAAAGTGAAACTAGCTGTTCGGCTAATAAACTAATCTTTTGAAAAGCAAAATAAATTATGTAGATAATATTGTGCTGATATGTTGTGGTTTTCTGTTTTTGTTTTTCTGCAAGACTTCTTGGACCCAGGTGATATAAAAGAACACCAATACAAAATTAAAGTATATTAAAACTGGGCTAGCTGCTATTACACATGGGAAAATTAAATTGTGAATCAATACATCATGTATGTAATCACAATAATATTGCTCAGGGATTGTTTTAGGGATGTATGCTTTCTGTTATTTTTAGCAATGACATGGAAGAAAATATTAACTCATAGCCAATTAAGTTTGACATGAAACAAAGTTTCATGAAATGCTAAATGGATAGGTGATTAAAGTCAAAAATCATTTAATAAATAAGGAAAGAAAAAAAAAAAGTGTTATTATTATTATTATTATTGTTACAATGAGGGTAAAGCCCTACCCTCGTGTACAGAAATAGTGTAGCTGTAGTAATAATTTAGGTGACACCATGTAGCTGGAGGGATTTGGGAAAATTTGTTCTACAGCCCAGACTAGGAAGGAAAGCCCTTGCAACAGTAATGCTTTTAGAGAATGAAGCATCTGAGTTGCATTACCATCAACAGTGATAGCATATTCATAGGAAAGGTGGTAAGAACTGTTTAAAAACGTAAAGCTGTAGCTTCATTGCCACATGTCCTACCACCAAATAAGTAGGCATACAACAGCAAAGGTTCATACAGCATCCAGGATCCAGGATTCCTGGTAATTGTGTGATATTAAGTCATCAGAAGGTCTTGACATGCACTCACTAGCACTAGGCAAAATCTCCCTGCAATCTTATCACCTAAAAAAAAAAAAAAAAAAAAAAAAAAAAAGTCAAAATCTATATATTCTGCAAGAATATGTCAATTTCAGTAAAATCTGATGGCAGAATAGCACTTAGGGGGAAGAAAGAATTTTGGTAAGTCAAAGCAGAGGCTTTTGTGTTTCTGTATTTCAGATCTAACCAGAACAGAATTTTTCTGTTTTGTATTTCTCTGCTTTGATACCCGTGTTACAGTTAACATAATATTTTATGCCCCTTTCCTGAAAATAATGCTGCTCTGGTTTTAAAATCTAAAATGATGTGTAATGCTTGTGTAATGTTTTGGTTTTAATCATGTAGCAAAAAGAATAAAACCCACAACAAAACACTGAGAAAGTGATATTTTTTCCTTGTGTGAAAACTGGGCTTTGAGCATTTTAATTTTGTTAGTCAAACAACATTTAAGGAGTATTTCATCTTTCAGTTCTAGTCAGTTCCTCTGCTGACTACACCTCTCACGCAGAGCAGATATTCTCTTGTAACATTCTTATTCAGCTGACTTTAAAACTTTATTGCTGTCTCACAAATACTGTCTTCTATAGAAATACATTTTATTTTTAATTAGCTGTGTTATTTAGGGTCCATTTCAGCAGTGGTGAAGCCTTCCTTCCCTGGATTTTTTTTTCCTATGTCTAATTTTAACCCTTAGTCTATATTTCAAAAATAGATCAAAGGTCCAATTTTATTTGAAGTGAACGACAGAAGGGTAACACCTCTTTCTTCCTGAAAGTGGTCTATATCTTTGCTGGACAAACATCCAATTCCACCACCTTTTCACACCATATACATATTTTTCACTGCTCTGGGCTGAGACTTGGAACAAACAGGCCTGGGTTTCATATCAGTTTTTATCTTTTTCAGCCAAGTTGCCATATAAAATTGTTTCCCTATTCTGAAGTCTGAGAATATACCTCCCATGCTTCATGTTCTCTTTGTGTAATTCAGTCTCTTTGCTCTTTCAGTTCTTGACCTCATATTTAAAAGTGCATACAAAGGTGCCAGCTTGCCAGAGTTTTGAACATACATCTAATAGGAAGTGGAATAAGGTCAACGGTTTCTTTTATGTAGTCCAATTGGTCATTCTTATAATAGCAATTATATCAGTCAGAATTCTGACAAACTAGGTAATCTCAGTTGAAGAGAGATTTGCTCCAGAATTATCATTCAGTTTTGGTTGGCTTATAACTCAGAAGTTTCACTTCAACAACAAGCAACCCAAAATTTGTTAAATCTTGCCATGGTACACACATCTTGGTTCTTCCTCAAATACCCTATGAAACTCCTATATACTTCTTCTTCCTAAAACATCCGGGAAAACAGCAGATCTTTTAGTTTTAGAATTGTTCCAAAATGCATTTCAGTGTAGCATCTTTTAGTTTTAGAATTGTTCCAAAATGCATATCAGTGTAGCTTTACAAGTTACAAAGTTCATTGGCTTTGATTTAGGGCAAAGAAGTCTGTAAGTGATTATTTTTCTATCTCATGCTATAAATAAATCAGAATATGTGATTATGTTTATCTTATTTTAAAAGAAGACATCATTTGTGCAATGTTCACCCTATAGTAGACCCAGCACCTCTTACTTTGCTTGGAGGGTCTGGAATCCCAAGTACTGCACATAGGTTGCCACTGCATTCAGCTGTCAGGTTCACCCAGCACAAGGCACCCATACAGACAACCTTCAGATTCTTGCTGCTCTCACTGCAGGCAATGCTGACAGCTCTCTTGGAAAGACAGCACTTAGAGGTAGTAGCTAAAAGAAGCATCACATACCTGGTTCATCCCCACTGTACAAAAATAGTCATTTGGCCCTGCATTAAAGAACACTGAGAACACAAATGGGCTTTTCTCAGATTTGTGTTAAAGACAAAAAACAATTTTACTTGAACACAGATCTGAATTTGATCTGAATATAAGGTGCATACTCTTGATCACAAGCATATGTCTTTCTTCCACACAAGTCAGTCACCTGTCTGGCCTGTACCTCTTTCCATTGCATATTCTCATTTGCTGGAGAAAGATGGTCCCTATCATGAAGAGAGCTTCCATTAGAGTCTGCCAGGCTTTATTACCACTCTGCATAAAATGAGAGATTAAAGCAAACAGCATCTGTCTTAATGATTTGGTCTCATTCATTTTTATTGCTATTTTACTGAGTAATGTTAAATGCATTTAATCAGGTTATAGTCTAGAAGATATTAAAAAAAAAAAAAAAAAAGCATAAAGTAGATATGAGGTAGATATTTCATTACCAATCTTGTAAACACTTCTTAAGAATAAGATTGTTGCAAAATATAACATTCTTTGTTTTAATAACCTGAAAGCAAAACCTAATGCTGCATCAGCACATTAGCTTTATTTGAAAAAAAAAAAAAAAAAATAGTATTGCATACTCTAAACCTGAAGAGATTTCCAGTGAACTGATTATCAACAGTAGTTGTAGTAATGTAGTCAGTGTATTTAACAAGAGGAAAAAATATATTATTAAGGTGTCAGAAACAGCTCAAATCTGCAGCTCTATGCCATTTTTTGATAGCTGGGGATCTGACCCATTACAGTATCTAACATTACTTGGAAATTAAGGCCAGAGGAGACAATTAGATAATCTACTCTGACCTCTTATTTTCTGCTGGTGCTGCATTTCATCCAGTTACCATTGCATCAAACCTAATGATTTGCATACTAACTAAAGCATAACTTGCATTTGAGTAAAGCATATTTTTCTTCATGACACTTGGTCTCAAACTTTAAAAAGAAACAGATGGATATACTACCTCTTCATCTGACAGTTTGTTCCAGTGATTAAATACCTTTTCAGTTAAAAAAGGTAATTCAGTTTTCAAATTCAGATATGTCTGTTTTCAGCTTTCAATCAGTGCTTCTTATTGTGGCTTTATAAATTTAGTAACTGATATTTTCTATCCATGATTATACAAGAATTGTAAAAGAATAATAATTCCATCTTTCCATTTTTTTTTCTGACATAATAGAAAATTCAAGGTCTTTAAGCCTCAAGAATATCCTACTTTTTAATACCTTTTATGGAAAAATTTTGAATCTTCTCAATTTTTATACAATTATTTTAAAATTGAGAATACTAGAACCTCATACAGACTTTCATTAGCAATAGTAGAAAAATACTACAATAGAAAAAATCATCTCTATACACTTTCCCTATTAAACCTCTTCTATCACTTAAAAGACTGTATTCTCTCTTCTAACTCAACATTATTGGGAACTGAGATTACATTCTTCATCAGAATCACTAGTTTCTAAGATATGGCCATTTGGTCCAGAGAGATATCTTTAATTCCCTGTTTTCAGATATATTCTAGATGTATGTGATAGTATTTAAATGTTCTCTATTTGATATACTGCACTCAGACTAATCTAATATTAGATGAGATTATGTGTTTTGTGGGAGTCTGCACTCTGTCTGTAGGCAATGACAAAGCAATTCTATCTTAAAGAAAGGGCTAAAATATTAGGGGGCAGTGATGCTGAAGAGGTGCCTCTCTTTCTGCACACATAACAGTCCTATATATAGCCCTATATACCAAATACACAGCAAAGTTATATAGGAAAAATCCCACTCGTCAAGGATCTGAGAGAGACAAAATACAGCATGGAGGACTTGTTCAGTTGTTAATGGATTAAATTAATGAGACACCACATTAGCAAGAGAAGCCCAAACAGAGCCATGTATAGTTAGTGTAGCATCTCAAGTCTGCGATTTTGTGGTTTGTTTGTTTTTCAAATATTAATTTAATATAATAACACTCACACTCCATTTCTTCTTGCAAATTGGAAAAAAAATAGATTTTCCAAAGGAATCTTGGTAGTATTATAGTGTCACATTACAAACAGTCATCCTCCTATACTTATGTATTGCAATGCAGAACACAGAGACAGAGATAACTTCTTACAGCACAATACAGAGTCTTAATGATTAATCTATTATGTTGCCCATGCATGATTTCCTTTTACATTACAGGAAAACCTACATTCCAGTGGCTTTAGAGGAAGCCATTAATGGGTTATTTGTATGCATTACAACATTTACACAGAATGACACTATTTGTTATGTAATATAGTAATGTCATAAGAAATAAATGACTATAAACAGTTGTATTATAGTTCCTGGATTTGGGAAAAACTGGGGGAAAGCAATCCAGTTTTTATTCTATAAAAGTAAATAAGGAAAGCAATTAAGGGGAGATTTGCAAACTTGTATTTATGAATTAATAGCTGAATGAATATCTGAAATCAGATATTGTAAGGAGCAAAATCAATCTTGATAACCATAACAGAATTTATGAAAATGCATGCCTAGGGAGCTTTGCTAAATGTATCCCATGGCTAACTGCAAATAATGAGTGGCTAACAGGAAAGGCTATAAACCCTCTCTCCTTCTCGAGTAACTGATACAGCTTTTTTGTTTGTTTTAAAAAATTTTGTGGGGGGCATAAATGCTTTCCTTTCCAGATGTGAAAATTTGAAATGCACACTTAAAGCATTCAAGAGTCTAGTAAAGTAATCAGCAACCAAGATTTTATGTCTCAATCCTTACTTACACCAGAGCAAAGTGAGCATTCAATGCTAGCATTCTTTATTTGAGAACATTTTAAATTCACTTAGCAGAGGATAAATGATAGTCATTTGAGCCACAGGACTCTTGCTAGAAAGCAATTTGCAGGAATAGGCTCTAAATCATCAGAAACAGACCCATCAGAAAGGTATTAAATTACTCACGATAGTTGAACTGCAAATAATATCTCAAATTCTAAAGAATGCCAAATATTTTAAGGTGTTTTAAATTTAATTGAGAACTTTTGTATTTACTTTCTTATTGTGAACAGAGGAGAAGGAAGGGCAGAGCAAGGGCAGGGCAAGGGCAGGGCAGGGCAGGGCAGGGAAGGGAAGGGCAGGGAAGGGAAGGGCAGGGAAGGGCAGGGAAGGGCAGGGAAGGGCAGGGAAAACTTCAAAGATCATCCAATTCAACTTCCTGAAGTAAACAAAAGCTAAAGGCTACTGATGGCATTAGCCAAATGCATCTTGAACACTGGCAGGCATGGAGCATCAACCACCTCTCTAGGAAACCTGTTCCAATGTTTGACCACCCTCACAATGAAGATTATTTTTTTTTTCCTTATGTCCAGTCTGAACTGCCCCTGTCACAGCTTTGTGATTTTTACACATTTTCTATCATAGGTGCCTCCCTCTCCATTTTCCCTCCTCAGGAAGTTATAGAAAGCAGCCATGTTGCCTCTCCTTTTCTCCAAACTAGACATACCAAGTATCCTCAGCCTCTCCTCGCAGGACATGCCTTTTAGTAGCTTTGTTGTCCTCCTTTGGACACAGTCTTAATCTGTTTCAGGATTGTTGCATATCATCCAAAAGTGTTATAGATTAACTGTTGACAGAAACCTGTTGTCTTTATGATTGTACTTGGAATGATGCCTTTACAATCAGCTAATAAATGCTTAATTTGCTGCTCAGTAGTACCAGTCTTCAGAAGGTCTAGCCTCATATGGACAAAAAATATTTTTTAATAGCTGTGTACCAAACTCTTTAAAAACATTTTGCAAGTCAACATAAACTTTTTTATTGCCGTATTTTATTCTCTTTCCATGTAGCAGTGAACTATCCAAAGGGCACCACCTTAAATCTCAGTATTCTTTCAACGGAACAATGTAACACTATCAGTCATACTCACTTGTGCAGATTTGGCAGAGAAAGTTGGTCCATTTTAAATTAAGTTGTATATTTAACACAGCTTAATGTACCTAAACTTGAGGTTAAATTTTACTAAATTAATGACTCATTAACTCTTGCATTAGATATGACTCTTATTATCTCTCTGTGCCTAAACTTTCTACTTCACTTACTGTTCATCCACCTTCCCCTCTCTATTTAGTATCTATACTCAGTGATTTTAAGGCTTAAAGGGCCATGGAACTTTGGGTCGTGTTGTCACTGTAAACGTATATACACAATGCCACAGCAGTGATAGTAAGAATATTTTTGCCTGTAGAATGCCTTACATTTTTATTTCATCTAAACTCAGACCTGGAATATTGAACTAGAGATCTGAGAGGTTCACATTATCTCAAAATAATAAATAAATAAATAAATAAAAAATCACTGTGAGAGAATGAGAAGCTCTGGTAACAAGAATAAGTTACCAATCATGACAAATTTTAATATATTAGACCAGATTCACAACTGGCAAAACTGACAAAGCTCCTGTAGCCTTCAGTAGTCTTCTGCCATCTACAGCTATTATTGCTTACACAGTTCTCCAAAAGAGAGGTTTGTTAATCAACAAGAATAGGCTCATTATTCTCTGTGCATTTCATATAGGCAATTAATATGTCTATTGGGCATGACTGTGGTTTATGTTTTTTAAGCCATATATGATTTTGCAGTGTCATTTAGAACTTGGTGTTCTGTGCTTAACTGATGAGATTCAGGTCTATATGGACATCCTCACTGAAGGAGTTCTTGCCACGTAAAGTCTTAGCTGTTCTTTAAGTCAAGGGAATCTTTACACACTCTCTTTTCTGCTCTTCCAGAAACATTTCCAGTCACCAGCAATTCCTATGAGACTTTCAGGGAGAGTAATACAAAAATAAATAGAAAAAAAAAATGTAGTAATTTCAAACAGCGATTACATTGTAACTCTATTACTATAATTTATGAAAAGTGACAACAAAAATCATGGGAATGAGTAATTATACAGTGCGAGATAGTCTTAGTTTGGAAACAGCAGTTTTTATTATTATTACTTTTTTTTTTTTTTTTTTTTTAAATAAAGGGTGTAATAGATCTTTTAAACTGTGTAGTAGAAATGATCTGTAAGGTTTCAAGACAAGGTTGTATTGTAAAAAGCTCCATGCAAAAAGAGGGAGGGAGGGAGATAGGGAGGGAGGGAAAGGTATGGTACAGAACTGTTCATCTGCTGGAAAGATGCATCACTGTCTTTTGTGGATAACTTGTGAAGTAAACTGGAGCTGCTGCCAACTGTAAGAGCTCCCTATCAAATAATCTCTGAATTTAAAAAATTTCCAAGTCCAATAAGTAGTGAAAAGAGGCAATCACTTTTATATTTGGACTTCTGGGAGCTATTACTTTTGCTTGGAAACATGTTACAGAACAGTGATTTTCTTCCATCTAGAAAATTGTAACCCATAAGCTTATTTTGCAGGCAAATACAGCAAAATTAGCTTGGCTTGGTGGTGTGAAAGCTGCGTGCACCAGTGTTTAACACTTTGTCTTTGGTGGTCATTAGCCATTACCAAGAAAGTAACATAATTTCCACACTGGCATTTAATTTTGATCTGTTTATCATGAATTAAGAGTTAAGTTACTGAAGCATTTAAATAGCTGAAGCAAAAGCGGCTTGTTTTTTTTTGTTGTTGTTGTTTTTTGTTTGTTTGTTTTTTGTTTTTTAATATATATACTTTTTTGTTGTGCCAAATAGATCTGCTACAAATGACTGTGCTATACCATGGTCCTCTTAGACTCAGAGAAGAAGCCCTTCTAAAAATGTGAGTGCTGAAGAATTAAAAGTCAACTGATTAGGTCTAATTAGATTAGACATAACTATGTAAGTTACATAGATCTCTCTCCCCTCCCTTCCCCTCCCCTCCCAATGGCCCATAAGGCCTGTTAGGGCCTCAGGCCCTTGACACGGACAACAACTCCCATTTAATTTTATTCATAGAAAAAAAAAAATGACTCCCTTTGGGAAAGAGATGCTGCTAAAATGAATCAATTACATTTATTTAAACACAAAGAAGATATTTTCATATAAGCATAATTTCTACTCTCAGACACATATCCACCTTTTCTCTTACCAGCATTTGTCACCCAACACGTGTGACAACAGGTCTTCTCCAGGTAAACTTCCACATAGCAAAATATAAGAAATATTTCCTGTTCAGAACTGCCAGACATTCTTGAGAACACAAACCTTGTCTTTAAATTATACATAGAATGATCACTGAAGACTCACCAGTATAATTTAATTGAGGATTGCAAATGATACAGAAAAAGATGGAAAAATCTGGATTCCAAAGTAATGAAAAATACATAGCATTTACCATCTGTGGTCCTTGACAACAAGCAGGTTATCAACAGAACTATACAGTAAACACATAATGGCTTTTACAAGCTTAACCCATCTGTAAAAGCAGAGTGCTTTAAATGCTAAACAGAAGTGGCTTAAAAAAAAAAAAAAAAAAAATACAAAGCAAACGGTATAAGCATTCTGGTAATATTAAATAGCCAGCATAAATCTAACAAAGCAGAGCTATTCAGATTTAGCAAAAATCAATATCCAAGACAAGCTGGTGGGTTCATCTTAAGTGACCATCTCTTGTGAACTAGCAGAGAGTCACAAATCTTCCAATTATTTCTAATTTCACTCTAATGTTTATTCTGGAAATCCTTAAATCCCACATTCTGAGTTTTAGAACTAAGCTTTAACCTGTGTCTCCATTCCAAATATGACCAACTTTTAATATATTTAAGGTAACCATAAGTAACTAGGCACTGGCGAAAGGAGATCTTTCATTATAAGTGGTGAAACAAAAATAACTCCATGACACAACCACATGCTATGTGGCAAAGAAAACAAAGCTCACGAGGAGGTCCTTTTTGGAGAGTTCACTGAGATCCTTTAAGCAACATGTAAACAAACTGGAAAGCTCCCCCAGTTTATGGCTATTTTCTGCCTGGAAGAATCAGAGCATGCAGCCTGCCTCGTTGCAATGTCCTCTTCATTGCTGCTCCTCTGGTGAAAGCTGTAACCCAAAAAAGTGCTAGACGTACTACATAGTTTTTTACACCATGTGGCTCCCTCTCTGAACTGAGACTGTTAAAAGGGAGATGATTTTTACTTTTGCATTCCTTCAAAACACATGGAATTTCACCTCCAGGAAGGGTTGGTCATTTGTGCTGTTTTTTCATTAATGCTGAATGACAGTCTTTACAAAGCATGCAGAAAAAAAACGAAAGCCTGAAAGTTTTCATAAGTCACCTCTATCATCTTTGTGTTCCTGGCATGAGATAAGTAAATTAGGGAAGAAAAATAAACTCCACAATAATATACCCATTCCTGTAAAATAAATACATAAATACATGGTAAGATTAGATCAAAAAGCATATCATGACACAAGAGCAAAGCAGCTTTTTTGTAAAAGCAGACAGTGATAATTTTCCAAATAATTTTGACCAAATTTGGGCCCTTTTTGCCTCCTATATCAGAGTAAATATCTTTGTAGTGACAATCCCAACATTTTCCATAGGCTGACAGTGCTTTTGCTTTTCTAATTTTCTTATGAAAATTTAATTAACATATAAAATAACTAACTAAGTTGAAGATACTTTCAGTTTGTATAAATTTTAAATCTTAATCTAGAAGAATTGTTATTCTGTAGAGCTAAGAATTTATATGGAGACAGCATATTTAATGTAAACAATCCCTTTTCTTACCTCTGGCACTTACAAAACTTTGTATTAGTGATATTGACATTTTCAGAAGAATTGCAAATCTTCTCACTCTCTCCATACAGATTACTTAGAGAATTACCTGGAATTGTCATCAGAGAATTTTAATGTTTTGCTGCCTAAAGGAACTGATCTGCTGCTGTGAACTAGGGATGTTATTCCCACACTCTAAACATGATACTTGAAACCCATTCTCATTCCCTCTGCAACCCCCAAATCTGGAAGGAATTGAGATGCTGTTAACTGCTCCCATGCAACACTTCCACACTCCCTCTAATCTCTTCAGAATACTCCAAATGGTTGCAGTACAAATGTCAGCAGGAGAGAAACAGGACAGAAAAAATGATTTATTTGTGTATTTAGAAAATGAAAAAAACTTTAAATAATTTCTCAACTTTTATTCATTTGGAATATCTATTTCATTGAGTTGGTGTTTTGAGGTAAATCATATCCACTTTAATTCACTTTTAATACCTTTTTTTTAATATTAGTTAAAAATATTAGTTTTCACATTTTAGCAGATTTTTAGAGGTTAATGTCTTCTCTGGATTGTTACAAGACCAGTGGGGTTTCATATTAACAAGATTAAAAAACAGACATCTGTTTTTTTAGTTAAATTGCTGACTCTGTTTTGTATACCGTATAAATGCTATCCAACCATGCAAGATCCAATAAAACATGATGCTAGTTTTACAAACTGTCTCTTTGCTTTATCTACATGTAGATGATTAGATACCTTCACCAGGTCATGTACACTGGCAATTACAGTCAGATTAGATTAATTTGTAGCAGTTTACAATGACATTGATAGGATTTTAGAAAGAAGGTGAGAAAAAAACCTTCAGGCAACTTGCTAAGCAGTATTCAGATTAAATAATAATAATAATTAATAATAATAATAAATATAAAAAATATTGAATACTTAGAATGACCAGAAGTAATATCAAGTTTTTATTATTCTATCTCCTTCTGAATGCCCTGGGATAGGAGTCAGTCACCTCAGTGCACCACCCCTTTGTCTTCCCACACATAAAATGGGACTAACGATCATAAATAAATATATAAATATCTTCAGAAGACTGTTGTGAAGTTTAATATTTCTAAGGGATTCTTGCATCCAAAGCTCAAATAAATAAATATATATACAAACCTGACAAATATTCTTCTATCCTTATTCAGATAGAGATTCTTATTCCTCTTTTAAGCATTTTTTTCTGCATGTTGATTATATAAGTGTGAGTATATCTCTTTCTGTGTACATATATATATACCTGTGTATATATCTATATGTATATATACAGAAAATATTCCACACATCAGTCTCCGAAAATGATATCATAAATTGGACTTCCTAATCTGACACATCAGAAATTCGTTTGCATTTGAAGTTTGCATATTTTACAAGAAATTTCAGTTTTGAGGAATGACATTGGAAGGACAATTAAAAACTTCCAGCAACTACATAAAATGGATAAAATAATTCAAAAATTAATTCCGCAAGAAAGTGAGAATAAGCTCCCTCTACAGTTAAATATAAGATGGACAAACATAGATAGACAGGTATACTGTGTTGGAAAGCAACATGTGCTTAGGGTGAATCCAGAACTCTGGTGATTGTTCTTCAGTGTTTACAGATTCTCTTTTAGCAACATTACTGTCTTAAGTTAGGCTTGATGGCTCAAATATGTGCAGAGGAAGGATACCATGTGAGGCCTTTCCTCCCCTGTTTACAATAATGTGTCTAGCTGAAGCAGCAGGTAATTCAGAATACTGGTGAGAAGAGACACATCTGTGGAAGAGATTGCCTGAACTCCTACTGAGATCCAGAGCTATAGTGAACAAACACTGGTGCTAGCTGTGCTTTCAGTTCTTAAGGATGTGTATTTAGTCGCAGTGAGAATCCAAATGTTGAAAATCCATCAAGAATAAGGGAAGTGTTACACAAGCTCCCTTTATTTGCAGTCCTTGTTTTATTTCATCTCTGAGGGAATTATATGAAAAAAGAAAGAAATCCAATACAAGAACTGCTTTGGTTTCTCAAGTGGTCCTCCCACACATTCAGGATTTTATTTTGTTTGTATACTGTATTTAAAATGCCCACTATCAGTCTTTTTCACTTCATCTGTTTCTGCCTTTCTTATACACATAAACTCACTTTGAGTCGATATGATTTTATTGTCTCCAGGCATTAAGCTTCACACATTACTTGATACAATAATAGTATACAGTCATTGTCTGGTGGTACTGTGTGTTCCCCAGAGGAAAGGAAATGATTGGTGATGAGAAATTTGAGAGTTTATGTGCATAACAGAAAAACGTAGGCACGGTCATCATCATTACCAACTTCAATTTTCCTAAGATGCCTACTTTTTCATAGTGACTGATAGAAATAAAAGGGGAACACATACAACTGTTTGCCTTGAGCCAGAAAATTTTTCTGTATGATCTGATTTAGCCGCATAAGCAAATATAGCATCCTCCACATTTTCCATAAAGAAGACAGACAGTGCAGGAAAATACAATGTACAAGTCCTACTAACAACCACCATTTCTTTGTTTTCTGAAGGACAATTAATTTTAATTTGTGATCCTCATAGAATTATATCAGCTATGTCAGTCTAACCTGTTTTGGAAGACAGATAGATAAACATTAAATAAATGCATAAGCTTCATAAATGTTCCACTTTCCTTTCCACATTCCAGTTACCTTAGACTTGTATGCTAGCTGCTCCCAGGATCTGTCTCTACCACCACCTCTTTCCTGGTCTCCAGAGATAACAAGGATGCCAGATGCTGACTGACTCTTGGCTTATGCACTGAGCTGCCATTCACCTGGAATTTCGCCTCAGTGAGTCAGGTTTGTTGAACTACCAAGTTCAGCTCAGACCCTGACTTATTGGACAGACATCTTTATTTGTATATTTTGATGAGTAACTTCTTTATAGTCAAGCAATAGCAAGGCAGGTCTAACTACCCATCAGTTAGAATCCAAAATGCTTAATCACAGCTTGCTTTATAGAACTATATATACACATTCACTGCAGTATGTTTGTTGATTAGCTGTAAGGGATATATTTACTTAGCTGACATGCGACATTGCTCCTACCAATATTCAAGTAATAAGATTACAATATGAAGCCTGGTTACATTTAAAGCTATACTGGTTTGAAAATGACCTTCTGTACTATGTTGTATACACATCTTTCTGCAAGCTTTTCAACTTTTCAGAACTTTGTTTCTTTTAACCCACCAACATCTGCCTTCTTCAGCATTATTCACCATTGCTCAGTCCAGTACAGAGCCAGATTACAGTTTTCCTGCTTGCTGTTGCTCATAATTTTAAAGCATCTGTACCTAAGCCTACACTGTACCTCAAATATGCATGTGTATTTTTCAGTTCAGACAAAACCATCCATTTGTATTTACAAAGCAAATAACTGATGCAAGATTCATTCTGGAAAAACTGCGTATGTATTAGAGTGAAAACAAGCTTATTAATATCTGAAGTAGGATTTATATGAGCTTTAATGAATTTAAGCTCTTAGTACCCTCCCGAGTCCAGAATAACAATAATAACTCTTATTTGACAAGTAAGAAAAGTGAGACTTGAAATACATATGGGCCAGAAATACTAAGTGTAATGATTTTGAATCTATGTATTTTACATGTGTCTAACATGACACTCCATGCCTACACAGCTTTAGGACACGTGATAAGGGCAACACATATCTCCAAATACATTTGCCTTGTGAAGAGTTGCTTCACAAACTGGCTTCATACTGCCTCCAGAAATACCTGGAGGCAGCCTACAGCATATGCTGGCAACATACCAAGACAGCAAATGCCACAGAATGTTACTGGTTTCATATGAAAAATTGCCTGCACTCCAGAGATTAGTCCCTAGCCAAACCTTGAGTCTAGCTATCAAATTTACTATCTATTCAATCAGAGAAATTGATTTTGAAGGTAGCCTTGGGATGTTTCTTAAAACACTATATATCTATCTCTTGATGATGATTTGAGAAGCAACATACCTACACAACATTTAAGAAAATCAGTGGAAACTGATGTGAAAAAAAAACAGTAATAAGGATGTAATATTTAATGTAGTTACTTAAGACTTAACAAAACTATTGGATTATTTTGACAAGTTGGGAGTACATTTATTCAAAATCACCAAGTAGATACATGCTAGAACTGGGAATAGGATGTCCAACATCCTTCTAATTATATGTCTCACCAATAACAGTAGGTCTTCTACTTTAGGGAATGTTGTTTAAAATGTTGGTCAAAGATTCCAGCATTATTTGCAGTTGGGAAGCCAAAGGGTTACTTCAGATTCTTTTATTTCTTAATCATATTCAGCCAACTTTTTCACCAAATCACTGATTTTAACACATTCCCAGAACAGATATTTGATCCAATGACTTTTATCCTTGAATAGATTTAGGTTACAGTTTAGCTCAGACATATTTATAGAATCCACTATATGGAACAAGGAGATGTTGTCATTGCTTGAGCGCATTTAAGCCAAATCTCATAAATGAAATGTGTTCTTTAAAAATGTGTAGGTATGAAGTCAAACTCACCAATTGTCCTAGCAGACCATGTTACAAGACAAAGAATATTTTCTTGAGACAGCCTTCATGGTTGGAGCATTTTTGGAATATTATTTTACAGTGCTTCAAAAGCACATGAATAAATCTTCCATAATTAAAATATGAATTGGACAGCAGGTGTCAAGGTGCTCTGTTACTTAATAGTCTTCATTAAAAGGTTTCCTGAAGTATTTGAGCCATAGCCCAGGGGCTAAAGCTTGGAATGAGTACTGACCTGAAAGATGATACAGCGCTTCCTGATTCAAGAAAACATAACTGCCGTCTAAAATAATTGCCCAGAATTATCCCTGGTAAACTTGTCACTGAATAGTAGCCTTGCCTGGAAGTTTATGTATTCTCAGTTACTTAAAATTTCAGACAGCTATCAGTTGCTCAACAAATGCCAAGATCATACAGACTATTCCTCCTGACAATTCACTGCCCAAATACACAACAACTTTGCAGACAGAATTAGCTCAAGAGTTTGGTTTAATTTTGTGCCTCCTGTCACAAATGATAAACACTAAATGTCTTTGTTGCAGTGAGTTTTGACGGAAAACAGAGGAAACAAATCCATGAGAGAGAAGGAAACTGGTAAGTGGAAGAATACGCTCCAAAAATGGATTTTTCGAGATGCTATCATTGATTTTTTAGCTTAAGAAAGCAGTGAACAACAGCAGAGAAGTTTTTCAATGCTTGGTATTGTAGCAGACTACTAAACAAACAAAAAAAATACACTTTCATTTACATGGTTCTCTAGCAAACATGGAACAAGAAAGCTCAGTCATAGGTAATCTCCATTTTATTTTACTTTGTTCAGTAGATATGCCATATACATGCTGAAATCAATATATATATTGAACAAATTAGATCTAATAGGTTACCATCTACATATCTTGAACCAAAAAATCTAAAGCCTTTATAGTTCACCAGACTGAAATTTCAAAGTCTGTGTCAGAAAACATCTGTTCCAGCAACAAGTCAGGCTGATAAAGAACTTTTCACTTCAGAGAACTATTATGATAGACTGAAATAAAGTTCCTCTCTATTCTTCTGTCCCTCCAGAAGCTGTTTTTGTTGTTGTTGTTGTTCTGTTTTGTTTTGTTTTTCCATTATGATGCATTTTGAATCATTTCTTCTAAAGTCACATATTGCTGCTTTACAACTAGTGACACATGTGACTGAAGTTCACACTCCAATAAACTAATCATCATGCAACCCCAACAGTATTCAGACTTGGTTCATGGAAAAAAAATGAAGAGAAATTGCCCAAAAAATCTTGAAATGCTTTTGAAGCACAGAATAATATAAGACAGGTCAGAAAATAGAAAATCTTGTTAAAACCTTGGCACCTCTGAATGAGGTTAGTATAAATCAATCACATCTTGTTGTTACCAGGATTCAGAGACAGTTAAGTTGTCCTTACCCACACTATTATTATAAAATTTATTCTTGGGTTAAGGTAGGCCAAAACTGCGTAGAGCTCAAATCTTCTCATTATTAAATCAACAGGATGAGAAGAAATGTTCCCCATTCAGAAAGCCAAAAAAAAAAAAAAAAAAAAAATCCTCTGAGGATCTCTTTTTTATCAATGGACAGTAAAAAAAAATGAAATTGTGATAAAATTGTGTGCTTATATTAACAGCTAAAATTTGCTTGCACAGCCTTTGTTTCCCTCTTCAGGCACTACCAGTTCGTGCCAATATAACATTTCCAAAACATTTCAAATGTTGGAATGAGCAAGAGAAACAGATTCTGTCTTCCCACAGACACTCTCTTTGAAATATACAATTAGTTATGACATCACTACAGCATTGTATTTCTCCTTCTCTAATATTTTCTTTTTCTCTAATGCATTGTATTTAATAATTTTTAAGATTTGATAACCACAGAGGAATCCAAAATAATGAGAAAGATGTTGTATAAAGCTTCTTATAGAGCTCAGCCAGCACTTACTAGTCCTGACTTACTGGACAATTTAAAACTCTACAAATATCTCCTGCAACATTCCGAGTGCTTTCAAATGATCCTGTAAGACAATCTTCTTGTTGTATTTTAAGTGAATAAATCCAGGCCTTGAAAAAATATTCTTCTCATTAAGTCTTGGAGAGATGTAACTTCAAGAACATTCTTTAAATATATATATATATGAAGGTAGGGGGTATTACATTAAAAGAAACACATAGGAAGGCTAATACACAAAATACATGAAGTAAATTGGAAAATAAATACAAACAAGGGACTTTGAGTGTTGCCAGCATTTTGTGGCTTATGATTTTGAGTGTGCTCCATGGGTATAGCAAGTCATATAAACACCAGATTTTCCAAATATTTTCTCATGTGAAAAAGTTCAATAGTAGATAACAGACCAGCTGGGACAGTTTTCTTTCTTTTTATGACTAGGTATGATCTGCCTGGCAACACAGATTTTGCATCTTAACTATGTAAAAATATGAGTAAACTTTTCTTAGCTTGAATTAAACATTATTTCAATTTCTTTCTTTTTATAAAGAAATTAGAATTAAGATCCTTTGCACTGCTAACTCAGCCATGAGTCACATCTATTAAATCAGTAAGAAATTGAAAAACTAGTTTGCTAAGAACCTCCTCTCTAGCATAGGTAACCAGGAATCTGGACCTATGATAGTGCCATAATGCAGTCAGATGATTGTAGCCTGCTGCCACACTGATCACCATATTAATATTAGACACCTGCTGTCCTAGGTACAGTTTAGATGATCTAACTTGCAAACAAATGACATGGGAGCGAGCCTGTAAATCCCATAGGTATATAAGAAAATGTTTCCTTTCAAAAGTTTTTTGATGACTAGACATTTCAATAACATTAGGTAGTACATTGATTGTCCCATTCAGGCATTTGAACCCACCCATTTTGCTTCTCTCATTTTTGGTTTTATAGATAGCATGAAGTGCAAAGGTTGCCCCTGTCCTTAAAGGAGCAAGGTTAGTGTTGTAAGATCATGGACATGTGATGTTAGAGAGGCTGTGCAGACTGGAAGAGATCACTGAGAGCAGAGAGAGAATCCCTCGAGGCCATCATCTCAACAGGCACAGAGGGGATAGGGATGTCAATCCACCCCACAGCAGCAGCAAGCATTAGCTGAAGAGCATGGCTCATACACTTTATAGGAATTGTGATAGGGCTCCCAGACTTCTGCTGGGCTGAGTTTTGTACTGCCAACACATGAGCACTGTAATAATGCGTTGCAGTCTTTCATTTGTTATAAGGACACACGTACCTATTCAACTTCACACAAAACATGCGCATCTGTACAAGCACATGCACATGCACACATATCTTATTTGGTAGTTTCAGCACCAAAAAAAACAAACAAACAAACAAACAAACAAAAAAGTATAAACTAAATCTGATGTCTTTTTTTTTCAGTGAGGATAATAGTCTGAATTGAAGGAAGACATTCATAAGGCAGAGCTCTTTGTCTTTTTCTCTGCATGTTTAGCTACCCCCTCATTTTCTTCATAGTCTGCAACACCGGAGGAATTCCTATGCAGACAATAGCATTTACTAAATGCTTAGAGGAACACCCACCAGAACTCTGTTTTTTTCTCTTTCTAAGCTTCTTGACTTGATGATTCCTAACATTGTATTTTTTCTAATCCTCTTGAACTAAGTAGCACAGGAAGAACACACAACTAAGTAATATCAATAATATTTTTTATTATATGATTAAATTAAACACCCATAATATTTGATGAGAGGAGATGATGATTGAGGAGAGGCTATGCTGCAACACACTGCAGATGATTTCTGTATGAAACTAAAATTAAGTTTAAACACATTCTTTTATAAAAGGCTGGCTAAAAAGAAACTACCTATTTTGGGGAAAGAATCAAAGCAATGATTTGACTTGTTTAGAAAGACTTAAGATTCAGGTTTCTCAGTGATGCTGCATTCAGGGGAATTTGCTGTTGGAACTCTGTATCTGCCTTTTTACAGGAAATTCATAGACAGAAATTTCTCTGAGAAATTCATAAGCATTTTTGCCTTTTAATAAAGAAACTCCAGACAACCCACCTTCTTGTCTTTATATTAACTCATAACAAGAAGATGTCCATTGGAAAAAATAATGGGGAGGGAGTGAAATAAGGATAAATGAATTCATAAGAAAGAAAGGGAAAAAGCTATTACAAACAATGAGTAGGACAAAATATAACAACGAAAAAATAAATATTTTTGCTTACATAGTTCAAGTTCTCTCTGATCTGTTTAATATAGATAAAACATTATTACAGACCTCTCAGACCATCCAAAATTTCCAGATTCTGTCAATATTCTCTAAAGAGCTGTCTTTGAGAAAAATAGGTATGAGTTTCACTTGAAAAACAGCAAAAGGAAAACCCACTATTGCTGAAATTTCTCCATTCATGCATTCTTCTCTCACTTTTCTTAAGTGTGGCTTGGATTCATTATCTTTTGATTATTATCCAGATCTAAAATCGAGTATACATTACTTGAATTAGAAAGGCCCTGAGAAAATAGCTTGCAAAGGTAAAAATAGGTATGTCTGTACCAGGTACTATGTGCAGACATGAATTCCCTGTGCCTATGCCTATACTTTGATCTGGGACAATGCAAAACAGCTCTGCTCTAAGAGTGTGATTATGTATTTCCTGCAAATTTATTTAGATGAGACTCAGAAATATCCATCATATTCTGGTAGATCTGGGGACAAATCACCTCTTTTCTTATTCTACTTCGAGGATTTACTGAGAGGAAAATACTGACCTGAAAGAATGAATGAATTGTCTCCGCTGATTAAAAAAAAAAAAAAAAAAAAAAAAAAAAGCC
>CM021765.1:22458009-22503888 GCA_011076525.1 Nettapus auritus
TTTTTTTATACATTTTTTTTTTTTATTTTTTAAAAAATACTCACCAAAAAGAGTTAATTATTTTTCTCCGCTTATAAAAAAAAAAAAAAAAAAAAAAAAAAAAAAAGCCTTTTTTCCCATTAGCTTAAAACATTCCTATTTACTTTTGCCTTTATCTCAACAGGTATACTTCACCCAATAAATCAAAAAGGGATAGCAAGAGCAGAATGGTTATATTGCAGCAACATATACAATTAATTGTAGAGATGGAAAAGTACTTTGAATATATTAGCTAGGCTAATGGTAGTTAACCTGCCCATTTTCTCCTCAAAACTGCCTGCCAGATTTCTTCTGTTTCCCATTTCTGCTCATCCAGGCATTAAAAATCCAAATTTATTCCCTGAATCTGGTTTCCCATAAAGAGCTATATCTTCTACTATCAGCTCACTTGGGCTATTTATTTTACAGAGGTATTCATCAGACTGCATTTATATTAGAGTCTCTAACACATACTTGTAATAATTGCTTCAATCTTTAGTTTCATTTATAGCCCAGGTGCTCACAATAAGGAATAGGTTTCAAATCACACTCACTCATGCAGCTTTCTAACCCTTTTCTTGAAACCATCTTTAACTGGGAAAATTTGGAGCGTGGTTAAAAACCAACAGTTTTTCATTATTTGTAAAATGTGTTGTTTCTGCAATGCTGATATTATAAAGAGAAAGAAGTTGTGTGGCTCTTTAAAATTAGAGTGTTCTGAAGGAGCACTTCTTTGTAGTTTTGGAGACAATTATTTCTATAAAATCATGTAATAAAGTAGATGTGAGATTCATAGTGTGTTTCAAATATTTTAAAATGTTTTGAGAAATAAATGTGATGAGATTCAGCTCCTCCTCATAAAATACTTCTGCAGAGGTTGAAATAGCTGTGCAAGGCTGATTTTAGCTGCAGTTACAAATTACTTTGGCAAAATTTGTAACAATTAATCATTTTCCCTCTTGATGAATGTCTTGACACCCATTTTGCTCTTTCTTCATTTATACAGGCCAGAATTGAGAGGAGTTTACATAGGACACTCAAGCAGGTATCTAGCAGTGCTCTGTACAGAATAGGGGAAAACTCAGGTTTTATATCATTTCAAAGGAGCTGATCCATTTCTCTGGCATTTTCTTACCAAAACTCTATATACTGGTATCCATTCTACCTTTTACAATTCAAGAAATATACATTTATTTTACTAGAGTAACAGATAGGGAGTAAAACAATTCTCTCTCTCTCTCTCTCTTTTTTTTTCTGTAAAGCTACAGTTCATGAGGTTCCATTATCTAATACATCTAATATATGCTACTTTCTGTTACAGACATTTGGCTACCATGGTGACAGGTACTATAAAAATACAACTAGCTCACAGGAGATTTTTGGTGCTACTAAATGCATTTTTATTTTCTGCATAGCTTCAGGTAACCTTTTCTGCTTAGTCTCTCTTACTGTTAAAAATAGTATTTTGTCTGTTAAATAAAAAACAAGAAACCTAAAGTAAGACTGCTTGAGTGTGGTACTGCTTGAGTGTTCTGCTGCTATCTAATTGCACTCTGTTTCTCTTTTGCTGTGTTTAGAAGGCTTAGCTGCTGACTGACCTTAGATGCTGTCTGTAAGATCGTCAGTTCAGGGACCATAAATGAAATCCTTCCAATTCAGTCAGAACTTTGCAGGTGGTATGGAGGAAAACAAGATTGTCTCATTTTTTTGACTTATTTTGTGTGAGAGCAAAGAGATTCTAACATGCTTTGAATTTCTAACTACTAATACTATTAAAACAACCATTATTATCGAGTTTTTAGAGTGTTTGTAAAGAGAAACGTAGATATAGTGCATAGAGTCATAGAATATCCGAGTTGGAAGGGACGCACAAGAATCATCGGGTCTAAAACCTGGGTCCACAAAGGACCACCCTAAACAAACAAATAAACAAACAAATAAATCAAATCATGTGTCTGAGAGTGTTGTTCAAATGCTTCTTGAACTCCAGCAGGCTCAATGTCTTGATCATCTCCCTGGGGAGCCCGTTCCAGTGCCTGACCACCTTCAAGTTATTTGGAATAGTTCTGAGGAATAAACAACAACCATGAGATTCACATCAAGATTCTAATTATATGGTTATTCAGCTCTTCCTGAAATAAATGCCAGAGGTAAGATTCAGTTGTAAACGTAGAGTCCTAATGCCGTTCTAGACAGACAGGTGACTGACAAATGTGACACAGGGCTTATGTTAGATGGAGGCTTGTAAGGGAAACAGCTATTTCTTTGAGCGTGAAGTCATTTTCTTTCTTACCTCTCCCCTATTAACACTAACATTTGAATACTCAGTGCATTATATACTACTATACAAAGAGTATATAATGTAAAGAAGATGTAAAATAAATGCAATTGATAGCATTGCAAAAAGAAGACAGTGATATGTATAGCTTGTGAGAACAGTGCAGGCCTGGCTGTTGTGGTCAGGAACAAGAAAATTATCATCATCTGGGTAAAGTATACTGCCTTGTTATTCTGTTTTTATATCTGGCAATAAAGTGAAATGGTTTTGTGCATTACTTGTTATTACAAGCAATTGTGATTCTTGGAATAACAATTCTGAAGCAGCAAATAGATGTCACAGACAATTCCAAAACATGTAAATGACATCAAATAGCCAGGTCTGAAAGTTTTTAGCAGCTCATCAGCTAGATTTCTTTCAAAGATCCATGTCTATAATGTGAGTTTACACAACTTGTTCACATGCAAATGTATACAGTGAACTGTCTTAATCTCAAAACCCAATTTCTGTAAAACATCTCAACAGGAATAGGGAAAAATGTTCAGATAGAGGAAAAGATATGAGAAGAGACAGCAGCCTGAATTCACTTATTTGCACTTCTATGGGAATTGGTTGTAATTTGGAGCATTTTACATCCAAGCCATCAGTATTGCGCTGGCAGTTATAACAAAGGACCTTTGATTAATATGTTCCCTCCTGAATCTGAAACTGGAGGCCAAGTGTGATACTCTCAGACATTTCAGATGTCACTAGACACTTCTGTGTGGGTAACTGAATCAAGTTCCTAGACACAAGATAAAGACAAAGTGATTATGGTGTAACAGTTAATAAGGGGACTGGGAGAAGGGACAGATTTTTTACAAAGGAAATATCACAAATTTTTTAATTCCTAAATAAAATAGAAGGGTCTATCCTCATAAGTAACTCATTCAATCTACAGAAAAATTCTGGAGTCTTGGGCACCTAACTCTCATAAAACAGAGCCACTGCTTCAAGTTTTGTTGAACCCAATTGCATATTCATTTTGTCACATTCAGTCACTTTTAAAATCACTTGAAATCGTTCCTACAGAAATGTTGATTACAAATTTCATCCAAAAATGGAATAAAACTAAACAGGATATTTATGTAGGAGGTATCCAAGTTTAAGTTTCCTCTGCAAGAAAGGAACCATTCATATGTTCATATGTTCAATCTTCATATATTCTATGGTAAACAAAGTAATGAGGCCTTCAGATTACTTCACGGAACAGTGAAAGCTGCTAGCGTGCACATAACTTACACTGCAAAGACTCTCACTTGTTCTTTACCGTAGAAGAATGAGAGAGAAACAATGGGCACATTTGCATTACTAAATGGTGTGTCGCAAAAAAAAAAAAAAAAAAAAAAAAAGTCCACCACTTTGCTGGTGGACTTCTATCCACTCTGCAAGTGGGGCACTCAGGATGATGTTCTAATGTATGGTTTCAACTATAGTGTTCTCAAGAGTGTACCATGAATGACACTCCAAGTATACATGTAAAGAAAGGTCTCACCAAAAAGGACTCCTTCTGTGCACTATATTATGAACACAGACTTACCCAACTGAACCATTTCTGAACACACCAAATTACTGTTAGGATAACTTTGCCGCTTGCATTTGTGAGTATCTGTATACCCCAAGACTTATTTTTAACTTGTATTTTTGTAATTTAGATCTCCGTAACAAGTGAAAAGAAAACAAGTAAATCTTGGGATAGGAATTCTTCAGTCTTAGAATAAGATATTACTTTTCTCAAAATTCCAGAAGACAAATTCCCTGAGATCTTAACATCCAGGAAATCTGATTACATTTCAGCAAAGCATACCTACCAACATCTAAATTTTTATCCACAAACTAAACACCCAAGCTACTGCTCTTTTAAAAGTTACCTTACATTAACTTGGAGGATGCATTCTCACCCTCTTAACCCACATATAGATTAGCTATAAGGCCATTTGCACTTGGCTTTTTCTTCTGGGTACAAATACAGATCACATACAAAAGTGCAAAGTCTTGACAAGCCCATAAAAGCAAAAATAAATAAAATTGGATCACAAAGCTTTTCTTCCACTGAACTTTCCACAATAATTTTAGACTGTGCTCTGTAATAGTGTTTAGTGAGTATCATTTAAACCTATCAGCAAGAGTTTGCAGATCCTAATATAAAGGCTGGTAAAAGGCCCACAAAATCAAAATCCCTAAGGAACAACAGCAGCAACTCAGTCAAACATCAACTCTTCAAGCTGTGCCAGTAACGTTTTATTTTCTGGTTGCAATCAATAATAAGCATAATTTTCCCTGAATATTAAAAAATGGTACTCTTAGTTGCATTTATTTATTTATTTATTAATGCCTTCTCTTTTTTATAAGAATTTTAGTAGTGATGAAAGTACATAATTTCAGAATCACAGAATGGCCGAGGTTAGAAGGGACATCTGAAAATCTAGTCCAACCCCCCTGCCAAGCAGGGTCACCTAGAGCACACTGAACAGGATGGCATCCAGGCGGGTTTTGAATATCTCCAGAGAAGGAGACTCCACAACCTCTCTTGGCAACCTGTCCCAGTGCTCTGTCACCCCCACAGTAAAGAATTGTCCCCTCATATTCAGCCAAAACCTCCTGTGCTTCAGTGTGTGCCCACTGCCTCTTGTCCTGTTGCTAGGCACAACTGAAAAGAGACCAGCTCCATCATCTCGACACCCTCCCCTCAGATATTTACATACATTAATAAGGTCTCCCCACAGTCTTCTCTTTTCCAGGCTAAACAAGCCCAGTTCTGTCAGCCTGTCCTCGTACAACAGGTGTTCCAGTCCTCTCATCATCTTAGTAGCCCTCAGCTGGACTCGCTCCAGTAATTCTGTGTTCCTCTTGTACTTGGGAGCCTAGAATCAGACAGAATACTCCAGGTATGGCCTCACCAGGGGGAGGATCACCTCCCTTGACCTGCTCGCAACACTCCTACAAATGCACCCCTGGATCCCATTGGCCTTCTTGGCCACAAGGGCACACTGCTGGCTCATGGTCAGCCTGCTGTCCACCAGGACTCCCAGGTCCCTCTCTGCAGAGCTGCACTCCAGCAGGTCAGCCCCCAGCCTGTACTGGTGCTTGGGGTATTCCTCCCCAGGTGCAGGACCCTGCACTTGCCTTTGTTGAACTTCATGACGTTCCTCTTGGCCCGTCCCTCCAGCCTGCCCAGGTCCCTCTGAATGGCAGCCCAGCCCTCTGGGTTACAAGCCACTCCTCCCTGCTTTGTGTCAGCAGCAAACTTGCTGAGGGTGGGCTCTGTTCCATTTGTCAGGTCATCAGGGAATGACTAGCATTGGACCCAGTACTGACCCCTGGAGGACATGGCTAGCTACAGACCTCGAACTAGACCACCGCTAAGCACACCCCTCTGAGCTCTGCCATCCAGCCAATTATCAATCCACCTCGCTGTCTGCTCATCTAGGCCTCACTTGCCGAGCTTGTCTATAAGGATGTTATGGGAGACAGTGTCAAAAGCCTTGCTGAATCAAAGTAGGCCACATCCACCGCTATACCCTCATCCACTCAACTAGTCATCTCATTAGTTCTATACTTAGGTCTCAATTTAGTTCTATATTTCTACATCTCAGTTTAGATCTATACTTCCAGCTTTCCTACAATGTCATCAGAAAAACACTAAAATGCACTATGTGCAGAAAGTATCTACTGAAATATGAGATGTATGAAGCAAAAGTAAAGAGCTTGTGCCAAAACTCACCAGCCACTAAATGAGACCCAGGGACATGTAAAGATACAAAATACTGTTGGAAACAAGGAAGACTGGTTTCCCACAAGGACTCATGTCTTGTAGTTATTAACTCTAGTGTCTGAAAAGATGTGACCTGTGATTCATTTTTTTTCAGTGGCATTTACAAGGAAACATATATACCATTTGAAGTTTATTCAGAATTAGATTTTTTTTTTTCACAGTTAAAAGCACAGATAATGCGTTTCTTGATGTTTGTTTGTTTTGTTTTATATAAATGCATATTTTCCCTAAACATAAGAACTGAATACCTCTAAAAAATTTACCCAATTCTTAGACTGAGCTGAATTTAGCTAACAGGGATAGATGTTGCTGGGGAAGCTGAATGCAGAAAATGTGGTAGGGATTCACATTGACACACTGAGTTACACATAAAAAGATTGCATCAGTGAGCTGAAAATGCTGAGTTTTCTTTTTTGATTAAACCTAGACAGCTATAAGTGAAAATAATATATATATATTAATGTCATAGTTTCTGACATAATTTTTATTGGACATCATTGAAGCCTTTAAATTATTAGTATAATATATATATTGCAGATTTAATGTAACCTTGGTCTACTAATGGACCTGTCATCCAAGTTCTGAAAGAAGTGAAGGGAAAATGGAAAACACTCAAAGAAAACAATTAAATATCTTTTTCAGAAAAGACATATCAAATACCATTTATCTTAAACAGAAACAGCTTTAGTGATGGAATGTCTCTCATAAATTATAGAGAAATCTATGTAGGGAACTGAGTTTAACAACTGTGTATTTCTTTTCTATAGAGCAATTTATGTTTCTGTCTTGCTATGGAAAATGCAAAGGAAAAAGTGGATTTTGGTAAATAAAAGGGAAGTAAAAAATTATCCTTATCCTTTTCTTATCCTTACAGAATAAGAAAGCATGTCAAAAGTTGCTGGTCAAAGTGCAAAAATGGATTTGGGGATCTGTAGACCTAAACTCCATCAGGGCTACAACTGAATTTATAACACTATTGGCCCCAAAGTCTCTGAGGTAGTAGCAAACTGTTGACCTGGTAGGAACAAGGAAGATAAGAAGGCCAGACCTGGAGTCGTATGTCTGCCTTTGGGCTTCTCAGTACAAGAGAGATGTGGAGCTACAGGAAAGTTCTGAAAAGGGACTGAAGATAGATGATTGAGAGGCTGGAGCATCTCATGTATGAGGAAAGGCTGAGAGAACTGGGGCTGTTCAGCCTGGAGAAGAGAAGGCTCAGGGGGGATCTTATCAATGTGTATAAATACCTGCAGGAAGGGTGCAAAGAAGACAGAACCAGGTTCTTTTCAATGGCACCCAGGGACAAGACAAGAGGCAGTGGGCACAAACTGAAACACAAGAGGCTCCATCTGACATCAGGAAGCACTTCTTTATTGTGCAAGTGACTGAGCACTGACACAGGTTGCCCAGAGCAGTTGCAGAGTCTCTCTCTCTGGAGATCTTCAAAAGCCACCTGGACATGGTCCTGGGCAACCTGTTTTATGCAGCCTTGCTTGAGCAGGGGGGGTTAGACCAGATGGCCTCCAAAGGTCTCTTCCAACCTTAACTATTTTGTGACTCTGAGGTTCTGTGCAACATAGCCAACCACTAAAATTGGGAATTAAGAGCATTGTAATTCACAGCTTACGGTGCTCTAAAGACTAAATAAATGATGCTGGGGGAACAGTACAAAAAGCTAAGGACTACACATAGTAACAGAATTTCCACAAAATTTATTTTCATCCTGCAGAGATAATGTATTGTGCTGAGGCATTCTGATCGCAGGATCTCCTGGTTGCAGTACCTCAGCAACCAATACTGTCTGCAGGAATAGGACAATTTAGCCATTGGCTACTAAGTGACAGCCAACCCTCCACAGGGACTCCTTTCCAGAAAATTGCTGAGACTGGTGGGATCTACAGAGAACTTGAAATTACTAAACAGTCCTTGTCCTGAACTAGGCAAGGGAAACAAGGTGGGAATTTGTTGTTGTTGTTGTTTTAACTAGCCATGGTTTTCTGTAACAAGACAGCCTTAGGATGAAGAAGCTGGTGGAGAATATTCCAGATAAAGGAGAAGAGAATTGATTTAATCAGCTTTGCCTTTATTTCCCTAAATAGTGTATAAGTATAGCCATATTCCTTAAACTGAGAAATATTACTAGTTTTGTGCCTAGACTAACATATGCTATCTGCCTCAAGTTTGTGTAGAGCTAGCAGCTTTTCTGCGTAGTTCTGCAACAAATAAAGACCCAACATATATAATAATCACGAAGCAGAAAAATTGCATTTGTTGGAATTATTATAATTATTACTGTAAGCTTACAAGGCTATCAGCACTGATCCATAGATGTATTTATATGTGAAACTCCCACTTAAATCATAAATCATTAAGGGTCTATGCCTTGGTGTAGTAAAAGTCAAAGATGTTGTTTTTGTTCATTCATAACAAAATCATGCTGTCAAGATTACATTCCTGTTGTCAAGGTTACATTTGTGTCTTGACTTCTTCTCTCAAAGATTCCTCTGGGGAAAAAAAAAAAAAAAAAAAAAAAAATGTGTTTAGCATTTGCCTGTTATTGCATTATTTAGCCAAAGGGAGAAATAGTAGGAAATTGTTATTTCAACTTCACCTTATTAATAGACTTCTTAACTTGAAAAAGAAACCTATTATTTTGTCTTCTTTCTAAATGTAAGAAAACTATACTTTAGCAAAAGCAGAAATTAAAGTAAAATGTAAACATGCAGTGAAAGGCAGTATCTTGCAGTGTGTGCTGAAACTGCAAATTAAACTGAAATCAAGTGTTAATTTGGTAAACATTTGGAGATATTAAAATGAATATTCTGTCCTTATTAATAAATTGTCACTAATATTTCTCAAATGTTTTTGTTATGTACTTCATTAAAATTGTAGGGCTTGATACAGTTCTAAAGAACAGAATATTTTTAGGTGGGAATAAAATAAGAAACCCCAGACTGGTACAGACACATAAATAGATATTAAACCACCAGGAGCTGGTATTAGGAAAATACCAAATACCATAGATCAAAACAATTTAACTGTTATGTAAACTGGTGATATCACAACTGTATTTAGCACCCTACTTTTTCAGAGGTCTTTGAGAAAGTGATTTTGTAGTAATGATATCTTCTAGTGGTTTTATCAAAGGCTAGGAGCACTGAGAATACCTGAATACAACCCCCTCTCTTAGGTTTCTAAACGTAACCACTAACTAACCTTCAAAGGCTGGACTTTCAGAAAGCAAACTTCAGTGCCCCTTAGGACACTTTGGCAGAAAGAGATACTAAAAATAGATTTTTCAATACTCCACTGCAGACACACGCATAGAGTTATGCACACAGTGCCTTATTGCTGAATAAATACTGGGAAATGTCCATCATTTTGTTGGTTTTAATGATTTTTTTTTTTTTTCTGGAGATTTTGAAGTTAACAACATCCTTCTCCTAAAATAGTCACTTATTTAACGATATTTTAATGTTTCCTGTGGTAGAAGACACTGAGACATGTTGCTGAAATCTACTATCACTGAGTTTTATTCCAGTTTTGAATTTGGTAGAGAAAGCATTACTTTTATGTAGTGCTTCTTTACTCCTTAACTTCCGTGTAAAATAAATATATATACAAACTCCAATGAATGAATCTGAAAATCTCCACTATCTAGCTTTTAATCCCTATTGCCCCTTATCAGTTCATATTGTTTTGTATGGTTTAAATAAACAAATTTGTATTTTTTTTCTACTTGTCAAAAACTAGCATGCTAGTCAGACACATAAACAGTTCTGGGAGAGCCTATGGATCAAATGATCTTCTATAAAATTATAGTTACTTTGGATGAAAATCTCTGCAAAATAGTTTACGATTGAAAACACAGATTGTATTTTTGTTTAGGATTCCGAGTTCTAGTTCAAATAATGGCAAAATCTGACATGAACCTTACAGTTTGCCATATATTCATATACGGCAGACAATTCTGAGCACTCACTTCATATACACTTCATATAGTTCTTTCTTAAATGAACCTGCTCCCTCTACCTAAAAAGGCTTACAAAAAGGCTTTTCCAGTGCAACTTAAAGCTGAGACAAATAGCTACCTGAGGCTATAAAATCCAGTTAGTAAAACTGGGTTTCTCTTTGGAGACCTTTTATCAGTCACTGTCAGTTGCCTGTACTTTCTCACTCTCAGTAGTTCTCTCTTAATAATCCCTTATAACAACTTAATTTTGGGACGTGTGAAGAAAACTTCACTGTGTTTTCTTTCAAACATTTTTAATAACTTTATTCTCTTTTATGTTTAGTCATTGTAGGCTGAAACAGAAACAAACAAACAAATAAATAAAGACCAAAAGTATTTTTTTAAGTAGTTTATTAACATGAGCTACTTTATCTCAAAAATTTATTTTTCACTGTACTAACTCTGATCTAGAAATGAACTTCATCTGGATCCCAGACATTCAGTTTTCCCTTTGTAGTTCTTTTCACAAATTTTTCAAATTAATTTTACAAACATAAAGCTCATTTCTAAAGATTGTTTTCCCTTCACTGCCACACCAGCATATTCAAGTACAATTGTCCCAGGCTGGCAGTTTTAAGTTGATTAACTCTAGGCTTTTTTTTCAGAATGAGAATCCAAGACTGTAAAAATATGTATGCTAGTGAAATAGTGTTTAAAATTAAGAATAAACATGAATCACATTTCTCAAAACCTGAATTTAGAAGGCCATGTACAGAATGATGGCCTGGTAGATATGATGACCTGTGGATTGACAGACTGCAATGATAATGTGGAGTTGAACATAAATGCTGAACAATTTAGGTTTTGTTTGTTTATTTGTTTGTTTCTTTTTTAAATGTCACTGTTGGTTCCTTTCGCTGACCAGAAGAGCAAATGACTGCAGTCTACATATTAGAAAATAGTGAGCAGCTATTGCTCAGCAGCGGTGTTTATGAAAGCTCTGAAGCTGGAAATCTAATTGGTTTAGGCTCCTAGTTAGATGCGCCTGTCAGAGTAAAAGTGTTTTAAAATACTTATTGGGGAAGATGAGAAGCTTGTCCAGAGGACAGAGAATTGTTACTTAAAATATGTACTTCTCATCTTTTTTATCTAATATCAGGCTGGCACCTTCCACACTATTTTCCTCCTTTCTTTCCTGACATCAGAGATACATTTAGCTATCTTTATAGCTTTTTACTTTGCCATCTTCCCTGCTGGAAATCAGTATCATTTGCACATTTTATCATTAGGTCTACTTGAAAATACTGCATACAGAATTAAGAGGTTTGCTCATTGAAAATTTTCAGAAAAAAAAAAAAAAAATTCTTCTGATATTTCGAATTCACATTGCTGCCATTGTGAATGGAGGAAGGAAAGAATGGAAGGAGTAAGAAGAGGGGAGAGGGCAGGGGGAGAAGTACAGAAGGACAGAGGAGGGAGAAAAGAATCTCTTTCCAATATCTAATCTTTATGTATTCTTTTTAGATTAAAACTATTGCCACTTGTCTTATCACTACACTTCCTGATTAAGTGTCCCTCCCCATCTTCCCTGTAGGCCTCCTTTAAGTATTGGAAGGGTGCTAAATGGTCTCCCCAGAGCTTTCTCTTCTTTAGGAAAAACAGCCCCAACTCTCTCAGCCTATCTTCATAGGAGAGGTGCTCCAGCCTTCTGATTATCTTTGTGGCCTTTTTCTTCACTGCTCTAACAGGTCCATGTCTTTCTCGTGCTGCAGGCCCTATGACATCACTGAAGGCAACTGTTCAGACTTATGTATTTTCCATGAAATTATTGGGATTCTTTTATGAATTTGCATGTGGAAAATGAGTTTATTTCTCATATATCATCTCATATATCTTCTCCATTAATTTGTCTAAAACATTTATACAATTATAATATTATAATAGACAAAGCCCATCATATTTTTTTGTTGTTGTTGTTAGTATAGGTGAAATAGAGGTTTTATGATTTCAGTAAAGGTGCAGATTTTCTGAATGTATTTAATGCTCAGTTCTTCTCAATGTTACATCCCTTCTCTTGCATTACAATCATGTTAATGACATTTTCAGATTCAAGATTTTTACTCTTCTTATCTACCCTGCCTAGACTAATTGGTAGTTAATGTGAGATTCTAAGAACATTCAATAAGAACATCCTGCTCCTTAGTGAGCACTTTTTGTCTTATTTATGTAGTTTACAGAGTAAGGACTTGATGCTTTTAGTATTGCTTTTGTGTAAAAAAAAAAAAAAAAAAAAAAAAAAACACATGTATGATGTATTCTGTTGCTTGTGCTTGCCATTTTCAAGCTCCATCAACAGACTTAATCAAATTAAGAAAAAATGTTGTTTCTTCAGTGGGATCCCAAGATGTGATCTAAAAAAGACTTGTAAATCAGCTTTCTTAATGGACTTCCTTGAACAGTTTTACCGTGGTTACTGCTGAGATTATGTATAACCAATGTGCCATGAAATTTTCTTATCACTATATTATCTTACTGCAAGACAATTGTTGCAAAACTTGCAACTATATTTCATGATGACTTTTACATAATATTCCGTTGAAGATCTTATTTGAATTATTCTGTGTATTAATTTACTGTGATTTAAATTAGCTGTTGCATTACCTTTATCACTATCAGAAGGAATAAATTACTTGCTACATGACTTGGAGCCTGATAGTTATCCACAGACATCAGAATCACAAATCTGGGATCTGATAGAGATGCACATCCCTGTAATGAGATCTTTCTTTGTTTCCTTTAGTATGTACCAAAATTTCTGATGGAAAATAATTGCATGGCAGATAAACATGCATTTTGAACAAGTTAAAGTTCTTATTAAATCCTTGTTATACGAAGCCTCCTGTGTTTCAGTTTGTGCCCCTTATATTGTCACTGAGTGCCACTGAAAAGAGCCTGGTTCTGTATTCATATTGGTTCTATATTGCATCCTCCCTGCAGTTATTTGTACACATTGGTGAGATCCCCCCTGACCCTTCTCTTCTCCAGGCTGAACAGCCCCAGCTTTTTCAGCTTTTCCTTATAAGTGAGATGCTCCAACTCCTCAGTCAACTTCATGCCCATTTTCTGGACTCTCTCCTGTAGCTCCACATCTCTCTTGTACTGAGGTGGACGTAGGACTCCAAGTATGGCCTCACCAACGCTGAGTAGAAGGTAGGAATCACCTCCTTTGACCTGCTGGGAGTACTTTGCCTAATGCAGCCCAGGATACTGTTAGCTGTCTTTGCAGCAAGGCCACATTGCTGACTCACTCAATTCTCTGAAACACAACACCAGTTGACAGGATCTGTCCCCTATTTACAAGCTCATCTATTCCCCAGGTATTTACAGTAGACACTGTATTAGTAATTTCTGCCATGGAAAATTGCTGGACCATACTTTATATATCAGCATTTGACTAGTTAAGCTCCCTTTCTTTCACCCTCAATTTGATGTCAGAATAAAATATTTCCTTTTTATCAGAAGGCATAAACAGAAATCTGTAGGACAGCATCTTAAATAGGTGAACATTTGAGCCATCTACACCTGGCGAGAACTTAGAGTCTTCAGAAAGTAACCAAATTAGAATCTTAGAATTACAGAGCATTCTAGGTTGAAAAAGACCTTCAAGATCATCATGTTCAACAATCAACCTGACCTACTAAGTCCAATTTTTAAACCATGTCGCTTAGTGCTGTATCCACATGTTTCTTAAGTACCTCCAGAGACAGGGACTCCACCATTTTCCTGAGCAGCCCATTCCAATGCTTAACCACCCTATCTGTGAAGAAATTCTTCCTAATGTCCAATCTAAATCTGGTCATCAGAGCCAGCAGACTTCTATTATGATGGACCCCAGAGTTCACCAAACATCTATTTTTCCATCTAAATCTCATCCTAACTTTACAGGCTTTGTGATCTATATAACCATAGATTATATTGAAATCTTAGGCACTCACTCATAGGTAGACAACCAAAATATAGACACCTGTGGCTGAATCTAGTCATTAATGCTGGAGCCATGAAAATCTTTTCTGCCGGCTATTTCGAAGAGCTAAGATTTATCTCCATCTATTTATTGTTACTCAAGCATAAAGAAAAAAAAAAATGGATAAGAAAGATTTTCTCTTGAAGACATATAATTAATGCTCTTTGTGAAACTGAAAGGTAAATTTATTTGGGATAAAGGAATAAATGATGACAACATAGCTTCAACCTCATATATATTAAGAAAAATACAGATAGTAAGGGCAAAACTGCTGAATCAGACATGGGGATCTGAAGTGTATGCTGACTGACAATAAGTCAAATTTCTATTTCTTTGTGAAATAATGTTGAATGTTTCCCTGTTTGTCCATGTAACAAACTGATGATTAAATATATATCTTCATTTCAACTTTTTTAACGTTATATTAAATACCACCAAGACTATGGAAATATGTATCAATTAGGCTGTGAATTGTGATAATATAGTATGGTTATTCCAGCATATGCCTTCAGGTGCCAGGGAAACATTAATTAATGGGAAAACTTTCAGTTATTTGATCCCAATATGATCCTGTAAGCTTGACTGAAAGCATAACTCTCTCTTGTTTATCCTGAAATATTTAGTTATAATATATAGAGATACAGATATATTCATGTCAAATAGTAAAGCAAAAATTAAAATGTTTTGCTGCCATGTGAAGTACATAGGCTGAAAGATGACTGTCTTCTTAGTGTTCACCCTATAAGGTTAGTTCTTATAGTAGTGAAAACACGAGAGCTCCATTAATTTCAACAGGTCTCTGCAAATTTCTATTGGCTTTGAATGTGGTGCACATATGTGCACATATGTTAATAGGTCACTTGAATACAGCCGTATTTGAACTTTGGAAAATTTGGGATTTGTTTTCCAGAGTGCCTGTTTAGATTTTAATTTTCTGTTTTGTATTTTCCAATATTGGCAATTTTGATGTGTTACTCTTTTAAGAGTGAAATTTTTAAAGGTGTGGTTATGCTAGCTTTTTAGTACTGCAATACTGTTTATAATTAGAAGAGTATTTCATTTCCTTTCAGCATATATTTGTTCAGAAATGTAGGAAAAAACACTTGAGATTTATACAATATTCTTTATTCCAATTTCAAAAATGGTGTCTTGTCTAGAACCATATAATTCTGTGGATTTTTATATTATTATTATTATTATTATTATTATTATTATTATTATTATTATTGGAAGCCAGTATGTAATTCTTGACTTCAGTTTGAAATAGTCTTTTAGGTGCAACTGAAAAAGAAATTTTGGCCCTTTATTTTCAGATATAATTAGACAGTTTTTAAGGTCTCTGCATATTTTTCATCTTACAAATCAACTTATATTGTCATTTCAGTTGATATTAAATGTTACTTTAAGTGGGTTTCTTGTACAGACAAGAAATAATCTATTCTATATTTCAAGATGATAGGCAGAATTAAGAAATCTTCCTGGAAACATCTCACAAATTTGTTTTGCTCTATCTTATTAGAATTAGTAAATTTTTAGAAAGCATTCCTTTTCCATCAAAACTGCCTCTTTTTGATTGGAAAGTGTATGCTTTGAAAAGATGTTTGAGCAGTCCTATTTAAGAACACTTAAATGATGAATTTTATGTTACATGCTGATGTGAAATTTTAAATCAGTATACAAGTCATGTCCTGCTCCAGAAAAAAAATATGTATGGGTGAATGAGGAAAGAAGGGAGTCAGAAGAATTACAACTAGAGAGATGCTCTATCTTTCCTAGATCAGACCTACACAACCAAACTGTCCCTGGAAAGTAGATCTATCTGCTTCCTCCATGATAAGCATGATGTTTGATCTTTGCCCATAAAATTAATGGACAGTCTTTTTTTTTTTTTTTTTTTTTTCCTTTCATGACAAATTTGTTTTCAGTTCAAATGGAATTCAACAGCTTTAATGTTTCATATACTTTCAGTATTTTTTACTATATTAAAGATTAAATGCGGGAAATTCAGACATCAGAAACCTGCCTCTTTCTCAGCCTTGGACAGCCTGGAAATGCTTATTTTGTCATGAGTGAAAGGACTGAAAAGAAATGGAAATTGAATGAATGGCTATTATGAAAGGAAGATTTTAATAAAATGGCCAACACATGCCATTTTTATTAAGATCTGTCCTCAGTGTACTGTAAGTAAATCCCTTACAAAATGAATTCCATTTACTGATTTTCCCACAAAACAGTCAATATGTCCTTAAGGTTTTATTTCTGCATCATGATATATAGCTAAATTGACTAATCCTTTTTTTTTTTTTTTTCCTGTTGCTGTTCCTCAGATATCTTTCAAAAATATCTGAGTATAGAAAAAAATACATTATAGGCAGTGCTTAGAGCACTTCTTTAGCTAAGGGAAACTAAATAAGAGTTAATCCTAGGGCTAAAAGATCTCAAACCATGTACTTCAGTTTGGAGACTGATTCTGTTTTTAGCCCAGATTTTTATTTTTATTTTCTCAATCCAAAGATTGCTTAAGACAAATTGCAGAAATCAGGACCAGAATCCAAAGTTTAGAAGAGTACCCTTACAACTTGGTTATTTTAATGCTCTCTGACCCTTGCCATTGCTTCAACAGCAATTAATGTCAGAGGACAGACCATAGCTAATGGTTTGCTATTCTTTTGAGGCAGATAGGATGTTGCTCTTCCTCGGTGAAATCTCTACAGACAGGCACAATAAAATTAACTTCTTCATGCAGAGTAACCAAGATGCAACAGAGATCAAGTGAGAACAGAAACAGCTTACAGTGACTGTAGGAGAGAATACAGAGCAGCAGCAGGACAGCCTCTGCCAGTTAGGACCCTACTTTAATGGGGCAAGTAAGCTTATGTACCTTTAGGCTATACAACCTGTTTTTCACCAAAAAGTGAGATAAGCATCATATGGTAAATAATAACAACTACTGGAATTCTTCAGGTAAGGAGGTTCTAGACAGTGTATCTTTTTACAATTGACTCCTTTGTTAATTAAATTATGCTGACTGGTGAGACCATTATCTGCAAATGTTCCTTAACTAATAAAGTCTATAAAGGCATGTGAGATGTTAACTGTTTTGCTTCCACAACTAGCAGTTTCTATAGCTATGCTCAGAAAAGACTACTGGTAATTCATTTTCTCTTCAGAGGACTAATACTGTCAGCGACAGGCTTTCTCTGAGCACTCCTACTGGATCTGGCATCTGGAGAGTCTGGAGCAAGGGTGTGGCTTAAAGAAGAAATCAGTACTGAGTTAGATCTGGCAACATCCAGAAGCAACACTCTAAGAGGCTAAAAAGATTTAAGTACAAATAAATACCTAATGAAATTATTGATCATTGTGTTTGGGAAGCAGTTAGTTGAGAAGTTAATGAATTACAATTAACTGGCATCTCAGTTCCACCAGTCATTCTTTAAATATCCAAGTCAGCCCTTTTTGGGATTTTGCCTTTAGTGACAAACTGACTTCAAATATTCAGTTAAATTCATCATCCAAGGGCTGCAATGGCTTCTGCAATTGCAGAACAGCACTTTGACAAACGACGGTAGCTTGAGGGGAGGTTGCAGAAAGTCAACTTCCTTCTCCAAAGCAGACTGGGACTCTGTGTCAATGCAGCCACTGCTTACTTCAAATCTGCCTGTGCCTGTTAGATAATCTCTTCTGGCAGGGCTACTCTGGACTCAGAGGACAGACAACAAGGATATATTCTACATTTCCCTGCATCAGCCAAGCTAAACTGCTATGCTCATTTTTTATTTTATTTTATTTTATTTTTGCTTCCAGATAATTTTGCATCTGGAAAGATACATTTGTATCATTACAACCTTTGGAAAAACTGGAGAAAATAATTTTTAAATTAAAGTGATTTCCATGTTTTCTATTTGAATGTCAGAGTTTAAAACACTAATGTAAAAAGAATGTGTATTCCTCTACATTTAAAGTTAAGAGAATCCACATTAAAATGCAAAGTTTTCTTCTTAGCCTTAGTTACAAAACAGCCATTGCAGGACACAGAGAAGCACATGTCTTATTTTCATCTAAAAAGCAATAGTAACCCCTTCCTCTAAATGCCAAAAATAAATAAATAAATATATATATTTTATAACCAATATACACAAGGTCAGAAATATCTGGAAGGTTATTGCTATCTCACTGATGGAGGTGAAAAGAATACATCAACCATGTTGTGATAAACTGACTGTTTGGAACGCACCAGAAGAGAGAGCTTTGGATATAAGCGTGTCTTTTGTGTAAGAATACTCCTGTGCTCCATCTGAGAAGTGATCTATGAAAGACACCTCTGTACCTTTCAAACCAAAATGTGTTGGAACTAAAAAATAAAAATATAGAAATAACCCATAAGATTCTCTGATTCTAATAAGCTAACTGACCTGTGAACTACTTTGACAAATACAGGTCAACTGTTCTCATCTTTAATCAATCTCCCAGCCAACACAATATCAGAGTTTCTTGTAGACAACCCCAGCAACAAGCCACAATGTTATTTCTCACTAAATCCTCCTCTTATTTACTTGTTCTCCAGTTCCCATTCCTGGTAATCACTCCAAAGAGTTCCTAGCAATTGACTATTATATATCACTCTGTTGCACTGGAAGATTATGTTCAAAGGAGTGGAAGTAATTTACATTTCCATGCTTTGCAATACTGGATCTGTGAATGAGATACTGATGTATCATAGCTAGCACCAACCATCCTAAAGAATCTTGATGTACTTTGTAAGTAAGCACACATTACCACATCATCTAGGGAGAATGTCACCAATGTACTAGTATATTCAGTATTGCATATTGGTATTGTCAAGGACTGATTGCACTTTGCTAGCCGTGACAAGGTACACTGACATACAGTAATTGTGAATCAATATACACAGGTAGAATTCAAATAAAACTCAAGACTAGGGGAAAACATGACTTAAGCTTTAGGTTTGCATAAAAATAAAATAAAATAAAATAAAATAAAATAAAATAAAATAAAATACTTTTAAAAAATTGTAATGATACTGAGAACAGTGAGCTCTCATCCCACCAAAATAAATGTTTTTGATGTTAACAACTCCAAATAACCAAAATATCTCAAAATCTGCAGAAAATCTGGGTATTGGAATAGTATCTGTGTTGGGTGGTGACAGGGGAAAGCAGACAGGGACTGAAATAGTCAAAGAAGAGATTCACCTTGGTGTAGTGGGTTTACGTGGCAAGGTTTCGGTAGAAGGGGGGGGATAGGGGTGGCTTCTGTGAGAAGGATCTAGAAGCTGCCCCATGTTTGGTAAGGGCCCCACTGCTGACCAGAGCTGAGCCAATAAGTGATGTTGTTTTGCGCCTCTGTGAGAGCATATTTAAGACAGGGAAAAAAACGCTGCGCCACTCAGCAGCTGGGAGGATGAGAGGAGTGAGAAACAGCCTTGCAGGCACCAAGGTCAGTGAAGAAGGAGGGGGAGAGGTGCTCCAGGCGCCGGAGCAGAGGTCCCCTGCGGCCTGTGGTGAGGACCATGGTGAAGCAGGATGTCCCCCTGCAGCCCATGGAGTACCACGGTGGAGCAGGGTTCCACGCTGCAGCCCGTGGAGGAGACCACGGTGGAGCCTGTGCCCCGAAGGAGACTGCGGCCTGTGGAAGACCCCTGCCGGAGCAGATTCCGGGCCGGACCTGCAGCCCGTGGAGAGGAGACCACGCAGGAGCAGGTGACCCGGCAGGAGCTGCTGCCCGAGGGGGACCCAAGTTGGAGCAGTTTGCTCCCAAGGGATGGACCCCGTGGTACAGACCCATATATGGAGCAGTGCTTGAAGAGCTGCTGCCTGTGGACAGCCCACACCGGATCAGTTTGGCAAGGACTGCATCCCGTGGGTGGGACCCCACAGCACAGGGGACAAGAGTGACCGAGAAGGAGCGGCAGAGAAGAAGTGCTGTAGACTGACCATAACCCCCATTCCCCGGTTCCCCTGCGCCGCTCGGGGGGAGGAGGTGGAAGAGGGTGGATGGGGGGGGAGGTGCTTTTCGTTTCTTTTCTTTGTTTCTCACTTCTCTAGCTTGTTAGTAATAAGCAATAAATCTTACTTTCTCTCTATGCTGAGTCTGTTTTGCCTGTCACAATAATTATTGCGCGATCTCCTAGTCCTTATCTCAACCCTTGAGCCCCTTTCATTGTATTTTCTCCTCACTCCTCTTTGAGAAGGGGGAGTGAGAGAGCGGTTGTGGTGGAACTCGGCTGCCCACCCGAGTAAAACCATCACACTTGGTACAGAAAATTATAAAGAAAGAAAAGGAAAGTGCCTGGAAACACCCTCTGGAGGTCCAAGGCTGGTCCATCCCGATGAGCACGAAGTCAAGCGAAGATGACAGATCTGTATGGGTAAAGAAAGATCTGGCAAAATTCAAATGTAAAAAAAAAAAAAATGCATAGAAGTTGAAAGCAGGGACAAGTACCTTGTGAAAAATGCAGAGACACTGTCCAAGTACAGAGAAAAGTGATAAGGAAAGTCAAAACATGGAAGACTTATTTGGAAGGTGGAAGATGATTAGATTAGAGAATACATGAGCGAACTGGACATACGTAAATCCATGAAACCTCATGACATGCTCCTGTGCATGCTGAAGTAGCTGGTTAATGTCATTGTAATGACACTCTTGATCATCTTGGAAAGATCATGGTAACTGGGAGAGGTGCCTGAAGAATATAGGGAAGCAAATGTAATTCCTGTGTACAAACAGGGCAAGAAAAAGGATCCAGGGAACTACAAGCCAGTCAACCTCACCTCAGACCCTGGGAAGGTGATAGAGCAGCTAATCTTGAAAACCATTTCCTGGAACATGAAGGACAAGAAAATCTTCTGGAATAAGTCAGCATGGATTCAACAAGGGGAAGTCATTCCTGACCAACCTGATAAGCTTCTACAGTGAAATGACGGGTTTGATAGATGAGAGAAGAGCAGTGTATATTGTCTGCTTTGACCTTAGTAAGGCTTTTGATGCTGTCTCGCATAGGAACCCCTTAGAGAAAGTGATGAAGTATGGACTGAATGAGCAGACAGTAAAGTGGATTTAAAACTGGCTGAATGGATGAGCCATGACAGAAGACAGTAACTAGTGGTGTACTGCAGGGTTCTATACTGGGTCCAGTCTTGTTTAACATCTTCTTTAATGATCTGGATGGTAGGGCAGAATGTACCCTCAGAAAGTTCGTCTACAACATAAAACTGGGAGGAATGGCTGATATACCAGAGGGTCATGTCGGCATCCAGGGAGACATTAACACACTGAAGAAATGGTCTGACTTTGTGAAGTTAAGCAAGGGGAAGTTCAAAGTCCTGCAGCTGGGGAGGAACAACCGCATGTACATGCTGGAGACCAGATGGAAATCAGCTGGAAATCAGCTTTGTAGAAAACATCTGGGAGTCATTGTGGGCACCAAGCTGTGGGCACCAAGTTAGCAATGTGCCCTTGCAACAAAGACTAAGGGACCTTGGGCTGTATTAAAAGGAGTATTGCCAACTGTTCAAGAGTGGTGAACCTTACTCTCTACTCTGCACTGGTGAGGCCACACCTGGAGTACTGTGTCCAGTTCTAGGCTCCTCAGTACAATGGAGATGTGAAGCTACTGAAGAGAGCCCAGCGAAGGGACATGAAGATGACTGAGGAGCTGGAGCATCTCATGTATACGGAAGGCCTGAGAGAACAGGGACTGTTTTATCCTGGAGAGGCGAAGGTTTGGGGATGGGAAGTGTCCAAATGTATACAAATATACTGCAATGAAGACAGATGGGCTGTTTTCAGTGGTGCCCAGTAACAGGACAAGAGGTAATAGAAACAAATTGAAAAATAAGTTTCTGTCTGATTTTTTTTTTTCTTTTTTCTTTTCTGTAAGTGTAATTGACCATTGAAAGAGATTGCTCAGAGAGGTTGTGAAGCCTCTGTTCTTTGAGATTCAATAACTGTCTGCACATGGTCCTGGGCTACCTGCTCTAGGTGATCATCTTAGCAAGAATGTTGGGCAAGATGACCTGTAGAGGTCTGTCCAACCTCAACTATTCTGTAATTATAGTTGTATCTGTGGTGTTCATGGTCTTTTTTATTTTTTTTCCCTAAAAGCTCTCCTGGTGTTCCAGCACAGGATTGCATGACAAGAAATAAGTTAATCACAACACAGAGTAGCAAATGTTTGCTTTAATCAATTTAGACCTTCATAGAAAAAAAGTAAAATTAAATTTTAAAAAACTGCATTGAATTGATATCATTTGACTGAGATTAACCCACACTGCTGAGATTTTTACTGCAATTTCAAGGAATTGTTATAGTGAGCTTCTATCATATCATCTTGTGACAATGCAAATTGAGAGAGCACAACAGACAAGCAAGAATCAATACAAAAAATTATAATTCTATTGACAAAAAAAAATAGCCAATACATTCACTGAACAGAAAAAATACTATAATCTGAAAAGATTAGGACTATCAGTCTGCTGTTTTCATGACAAAAGGAAAAATTGCCTTATATATAAAAACTGCCTGGTAAACATAAAAAAAAAAAAAAAAAAAAAAAAAAAAAAGAAGGAATTTTTATGTTCTTTTGGACCAATAAAGAAAAGGGGGTCTTTCCGTGTGTTCTGTGAGCTCATACACATGCGTGTGTATGTGTTATATATATATATATATATATATATATATTTTGTGTGTGTGCTGCAGAAGGATACAGTATTATATAAACTTTATTGTGGTAGAGATCTATATATCTGGTTCATATCTGAATAGGTTAATATTCATATTCTATGTTGTATTTATTATTTATATTTTAGATATAAAAGCTGAAAACTGTAAATCACTAAACCATACTTTGTAATCCTTTTGCCTTTGTTGTTGCTGACTTCAGTATGGGTAATATACTTTCAGACTGGCAATGCTAAAGATTTCAGAAGTCTAATTGGAAATAATCAGTACTTCTTAAACGATATCTTTCCTACTTCCACTCAACACAGTGTGCACAATAGCAAGACCACAAAAGTTTTCTACAAGCAAACTGAATGAACTGAGACATATAAACAAAAGACTGTTGTTTTTTTTGTTTGTTTGTTTTGTTTTTGTTTTTGCTATTTGCTAAGAAAAGCTAGTGAGTAATCATTGATATTGTTTTTCAGTTTATCAGATGAAGAACTGACAAAAAAATTGGTATCATCTTTGCATATGTTGAATTCTTCTGTCTTTGTTACATAACTTTTAAGAAGTGAAACGTGCAATACACAGAAGAGCCATGAACTTACTCAAAGGAGGGAGAAGAGGACAGGAGGCAAAAGTCAAATAAGTTATGTCTCGCAATTGGTGGGGGTCTTCTCCAATTTTTCCTGATTTTACACTCACTTTTCCTATTTTGATGAATAGATGATTGGTCATTGAGGTTCATTTAAGATCCCATTTTACTGGGACCCACTGCTGCTTCATAAGTGGGGTATTACAAGGATTTTCAAACACTGTCCTAGGTTATCACAGGTATCTGTGTGGCACATATGAGTTTGGAGAATTAAGACCAAAGGTCTTAACAACCTATACCAGCCAGAAGTACAAGGTTAGCTGTCAAAATGCAGCTGACTTTTGTTCATTCAGCTTTACATGAAGTACATAAGGCCAGATTTCACTCCTTTAAATGTAGAATCATCTCATTAAGTTTAACAAGGTTATTTCAGGAGTGTCAGTCTTGAGCAATGAAATACAGCTATATGAAGGTTTGTTCACTTTACTGTCTCATTTGAAGGTGTCCAACTATTATCATACCAACATAAAATACAATCAGAAATATCTTTCTATTTTTTTGTACAGGAGAACCAGCCGGAGTTGCGTAAGTAAGTATCAGCAAATATCAAAGTACTCATTCTATTGCTCCATAAATTTTGCTAAAAATTATTATTAAAAAAAAAAAAAAAATGTTTTCCCATAATTTGTCATTAGCATTGCTTTGATACAAATGCATTGACCAAAGATTGTAATTCTTTTTGAAGACAGGGATTAGGTCTATCTAATTAACCCAACAATATTCACAATCTTATTTACATTTAAATGAAAATTTTTAACCCTAAAAAGCATTAAAGGTAATATTAAGCACTTATTTGAAATGTAAAGAACATAAAGCTTCCCAAAGGTAGGGCATGTCAGGGCCCTTAGGACACAAGTGTCCAAAATGGCCCTGCTCAGTCTCTGCTGGGTCTCCCCTGGTCCTGCCCATGGCCCAGAACCACATTTCGGCCCAGAACCACATTTCAGCCCAGACTGGGGCCATCAGCCCCTCACCATGGACTCACCTAACAATGAAGGCTGGGGCTGCCCCTGGCTGCTCCCTAGCATGACCTGCTACTTGAATCCCATGAGGAGCCCAAAGGGGACTGGTAACTCCTGGTGCCCCAGCTGCACCCTGAGAGGTTATGACATGAATGCAGTGTTATTGTTCACCAAATAATGAAATATTAGAGTGATTATGCATTCCAGTAGTTGTTCTTTTTAAAACAAACTTAACACAGAGTTTATGTGGTTGATAAACTACTGGAGTTTATTGCCACAGGAGGCAGGTACCTTCAGCCATCTCAGAAGGGATTCAACAAATTCATACACAATTCATTAAACAAATATGAATGAAATTAGGTGGAATTGTGTCCATTAGCATCCATAATTACTAACACCTACCCTGGACTGTGAAGTATGGTGGAAATGTATCACAGAATGTAGACAGAACAACAAAGAAAGCTTCTCCTCTTCTCTGCTAATGAGGCTACCAGGCAGAAGGGGAGATAGTACAATGAAAGAGTTAACTACCAAAATGTGAGCAGAAGAAAATTCCATGATTTTTTACAGCTAGGAAACTTTGTTCCTGGTGGGAAGTGAGAGGAAAGATGTTTGTTAGTGATAAAAGATTGAGTATGGAGAAAAGAAAAATAGAAAGATATCCAGATGCACAAAATTCTCAGACTTGCTAGCATATATGAGCGGTTTCTGGGATTTCTAAAGAATCCAGTTTAATCTATGGGCTTCTGCAGAGGTTATCATTTATCATTTATCATGTTATCATTTGGGATCATGCAAGACTGGGTTTGCTATGCAAGAATTCAACACCTGGGGAAGGTGCTGCATCAGAGCTATGCACTGCTTCACTCATGTTTGATACCCCTGCAGGACACTTAGATCTTTGCTTCAGCACAATGGTCGATGAGAAAATCTGAATCAAGTTGGACAAGGGGTGGATATTGTCCTGGTTTTGGCTCAGATAAAGTTCATTTTCTTTGTAGAAGCTGGTATGGTGCTGTGTTTTGGATTTAGGATGAGAATAATTCTGATAACACACCAATGTTTTTGTTCTTGCACAGCAGTGCTTAAACAGAGCCGACTTTTCAGCTTCTCGTACTGCCCTGACAGCGAGGAAGCTGGGGGTGCACAAGGAGCTGGGAGTGGACACAGCCAGGACAGCTGGCCTAGGCCGGTCAGCGGGGTATAGTGTACCATATGGGATCATTCTGAACAAAAAAACTGGGGATGGGGATGGGGAAGAGAGGAAAGATGGGGGCTGCTGCTGTTCAGGGACAGACTGGGCATCCGTTACCAGGTGATGAGCGATTGTGTTGTATATCACCTGTTTTGTGACAATATTACATTATTCTATTATTATTATTATTATTCCCTTCCTTTTCTGTCCTAATAAACTGTCTTTATGTCAATCTGCAAGCTTTACTTATTTTCCCAGTTCCCCATTCCACTGGGGGGAGTGAGTGTTAGCTGCCTGCCTGGTTAAAAAAACACAACAGAAAGTCCATGCACATTTTTAAGGAGTTCTGTCAAAAGTGATTCAGCAACATCTTTGTACTCCCTTCTCCTGTGCTATCCAGAGAGTGACTGCCTGATCATTGTACCAGCACCGACCAAATTGAACTCAAGCCTCAGCTCCTAGCATACATTATTGTTTTGGTCTATAAATATCACAGAATACGTATGTGATTCAGCAGCCTCTTTTAGACTTTTATACCAGCCAGCCTGTTCTTATCAAAGGCAGTAGAAACACAGACACAATCTCTCTTCAATGATGTTTATCACAAATGTTTCCATATAAAGACTAAATAAAAAAATAATTTCCATTTTTTTGAATACAACAATTCACTTAGAGATTCAAAAGGATTCACTACTGCCTCTTGCAATATGCTTCTAACAGAATACTCACGCCCAATGAGAAGTATGTTTTCATCATTCAACTTAATTAGCAATTACGATTGATTATCATTGAGTACATCGACCTTCTGCATCATTACGATTGATTATCATTGAGTACAACGACCTTCTGCATCGAGGAAACAAAAATCCCAGATGGTCAGGTGGAATGAAAAATTAACCAGAACAAGATGAACATTCAGGGGCATTGATGTAAGTGAAAGACACAGGCAGAGACTATTACCATACTTAAAAGCACAGTCTAGGGAATTGTTTGAGACTTCATGTACTCTTACAACACGGTATTCAAGACTTCTATAGAACACATTTTCATGACAACTTTTGAAAATTCCTTGTGAAATTGTCTTTGTTCCTGAACTCACGGGGCGTTAATTGCAGTCCTAGAGGATTTCTTATAAAGTTTGGTATGGCATCCTTAAACTGACTTTTTTTTTTTTTTTTTTTTCCTGCAAGCTCTTACTGCACTGGGAGTACTAACACTTGAAATGACAGCATTTGTTTAGCCTGCCTTTTCTGTCTTGGCAATTGCTAAGTGCCAACAAAGCACAATTTATTAAATTCTCTTATGAAAGAAACTATATCCTCCCTTCAGAGAGTAATTCCAACTTTCCTTTTGAAAGCATTTATGCTAACTGTACTTCAAATAAAGGTATTTACAAAGCCATTTTGTGTTGTCTATAATTCAAGTATCTGCTGCTAAACCAATTGCTTCCCAAAGCACACCACAAATGTTTATGTTTTAAGAATAAATGCATGAAGACAAAGGAAAAACGAAGTCTGAATTTGTTTTATTGCTGTTACTGTTTAACTGGTTCATTGGCAATTTTCTTGTCATTTACCTTCTGACTACTAGTCTCTCACTGTGATGATAAACTAGAAAAAGAAGGGAAATAGTTTACCCCTCAAAGGAATAGCAGAATAAAAAGTTTCCCGGAGACAAAAGACTCTAGTCATGCAATTATCTATTTTTAAAATCAGTTCACACATGATATAATACAGTTTTCATTAATTCCACTTTCATAAATAGTTGATAGGCTATCAATAAATGACTGGTGGCATGCTAAGCACTTCACAGATATGACTGTAATAAATATTATACATTGTTATTAGAATATCAGCCAAGCCCTATCTGAATAGTTAGCATAAGTAATAAGACCTCACTACTGTTTATTCACCACTGACTAATAATTTAGATTTCTTGATGATTTTGCTCTTTTAAATTCACATATAGATGTCCAAAAATATAAGTATAAATAATCAAAAGTGTGACATATACCCAGGTGAGAAAAAACAAACAAACAAACAAACAAAACTATATATGTTTCTTCAGGCAAATGTGTTTTTTTTTGTTGTTTTGTTTTGTTTTGTTTTTGTCTTTGTTTTTGGTGGTGGTGGTGGTGGGTTTTTTTTGCTTATTCAGCAACGGAAGAGTTTTGATTATGAGACTGGGAATTAAGACATCATCTACAGAAACACTGCACAGATGGTCTTCAGCTGAGACTTCTTGGAGAATGTTCTTGTCCTTTTGTTACAGAGGAATCAGCTGTGAAATAAGTATTTTTTATACTACCTGCTGTAATAATTAATGAATTTCTTTAAATTATTTCTGATCAATACACCCTTTTGTTATAGGTGTCTATTATATACGGTGGAAGACAAGGATGAAAACAAAGGTGCCTCTGCAATATAGGTGAGAGTCTGCAAGGAGGTGAAATAGTCTTAGAAAAATGGGTTTCCAGTTAATACTCAGCAATTTGGGTGTACATACTGACCATATTTGGACTTCATCTGGGAAGTCAAGATGGGTGCACAGGATTCTTTTCTAGTTTTCATCTTGTCTGATGTGAAATGTGTTCATGTGATTCATGTCAATGCGGAACAATGCTAGGGCCGCATGATAAAATGTGACCTTCTGTTTTACACATCCTTGTATAACCGAGAGACTAAGAAAGATGGTTAATGTATGTATATAGTTTTTGTGTTCGGTGGTTAATGTATGTATGTAGTTCTTGTGTTCTGCAATGGACATCTGACAGGACCAGCCTCCACCAGTTTTGTTGCTGGACCATTAGCACTTTTAAACATTCTGTGGGGGAAGCCTGTGTGAGGGCTGGGGTCAAGAAGACTCAAGAAGATGCCAGAATATGAAGAGGACCTGCTCGGAGGAGGACATGCCCACTATGAATATGCATTAATAGAAGAGATATAAACCACAATGGGAACTGTAAGTTGTGCATCTTGGTGGAGCGGTGACTCATGGTGCACCCAGCACACCCAGCGCTGTTTGCTTGCCTCTATTCAAATAAATTAACTTTAATCGGAATCCTGTTTGGAACTCAATCGTTTATTTATCACATCTGAGAAAAAGCATCAAGTGTCAGGTCCCTCCATCTACACACTTCAGAAGCTGGGAATGCAGGGGTTGTGACAGAGCACAACTGCACAACAGTTTAAATTCATCTAAAAGAAACTAAAAGCATATCAGAAAACCTTTTCCCTTTTAATGCTTTTTTTGACCTTAGCAGGAATACTTTTTTTAGTGCACTTTTCTTTTTTTTTAATCAACTACTTATTTATTCATTACTTTCTATTTAGCCACTCTTAGTGGCATATAAAATCATCCATACATTCAAAGATATGTTCTTAGACTACTAAGTACCTCTCTATGGAGATTACATACCGTTAACCTATGTACCATGGAATTCTTACTAATAATCTGTACAATTTGAAGAAAAAACATAAGTTTCTTCTCCCTTGGAATTTTGAACTCTCTGGTATGACCCACAATGTGTTTTTATACTTTTTTCATAGCTCTTTGGTGGTGGAACATTGCTTACAGCTTCACAAAATGATTCTGTAACAGCACAACCATGAACTCACTATATTTCAGCAAACCTCCAAATCTTGAAAAAATCTTGGAAATATGCAAGGCTACAAATTACTACTCTGGATATCATCATCACTGCCCTGCTGAGAACAAAAATGTGGAAAGGCTACTCCTCATGCAGAAAAATTTAAAGGGATAGAGGATCCCTTCTACTATAGCTAAGCTTTCCACAAATAGCCCCCCTTATGGTGTGATACATCTCAACCTGATCTCAGTTTAATCATGTAAATTTCATTTAATCCTTTAAATCAAACAAAGTCTTTTCATTGAATATAAGGGGACAAAAGAATATCACTGTAGAAATCAAGAGTTAGATCAGATTCTGTTCAGAAAGCCATAAAAGTTTTAAGTGTTTTTACCCATGCAGTTTGGATTTTAGAGGTTAATGTCCCAGTAATAGACTATTTAAAGAAAACACAGAATATTTGGCCATTCTGGGTCCTGTGATTTGTATATCTTACGAGGAAACAGACTCACATTATGTTTTGCAAATCTAGCTGACTAAATAAACTATCAAACAGGGAAAAACAACCTGCTAAAAAGAATGTCTTAGGCCTTGTATTGAGCACACCATAGCACAAATCATTGAAATTCAGTACACACAAAATTTGACCTGAAATGTCACATACTTTTATTCCCTGTGCAGCTGTTCTACTAGCAGGACAAATATCAGAAACAAATAATGAAACAAAAACAATTTCTAAGCTAGTCAATTTGACATAAAAGTTTTACTGCCCATTGTAATGCTGATGTGCAAATTTTAATTCAACTATTGTGTTGGTTATACATTAGAATTTAATGACCAATCCATATATATGTAGGAGAAAATATATCCAGCTACGTATATTCAGGTTGTGCTTTTCTGATGCAAAAGGTTCAGCAGCTGTATGAACCTTTGCTTGATGGTGGGCATCCACCCACCTGTTTCCAAGCCCTCCTCACTAAGCACCTTCTTTGTAGATGTACCTGCATAGCCATGAATTTGCTCAGGTCTGCTTCAGCTGAAGAAGAGCCTGCCAAAAAAATGGAAACGTTTTAAATCTAAACCAAGGTCATGTTCTGCAAATAGTGATTTCATGGCAATAAAAGGACATGGGATGATGATAAGTGGAGCATCCTAAGCGGTCATCAACCTCGTGCTGGACTGCGGAGCCACAACCTGTGCTTTAGGGCTCAAGACTGAACAGGGCACAGTGGAAATGACACAGCAGGAATCCCTTAGATCATTTTAGTGACTTTAGCACAGAATTATAAGAAAATCTGTTCTTGAGTTGACAAACCTCTTCCAACTAAGTTTTAATGAAAACTGCCATTTTCCTATGAAAGCAAATACATAAATAAATAAAAACTTCAGATTCTGACAAATCACCATTTTTGTAGGAAACTCTATACTGTTTAAAAAAAAAAAAATCTGCCTAGCTGTAACCATAATATATTTGGAGGCTGTTATTCATTGAGAATGGTCTTGAATATCATTGTTCTTCAACAGGCCTTCCTGCCTATGTGAAGCACTTTTAGAATACTGTATGTCTGATTCATCAGAGAACACAAAGAAGAACATTTTGTCTCTAAAATAAAATTTAAAAAAAATGCAAAGAGTATTTACTTTCTTCAGTGGACTATATTTGTTATGTTCTGATGAAATGTCATTCTTTTCTAGTTGTTCAGTGTTAACTGTTAATGAGGCAGTGAGGGATTTTTTTCACTTTATTTTTATCTTGGATCTCAGTCATGTCCTTTGTGCGTTGCCTGTGTCACCTGTCCCTCTTCCTCACAGTCCTTTCTGTACATTAGGAACACAAACACATATGTATAGAATCATCGGATCATAGAATCATTAAGGTTGGACAAGACTTCCAAAATCATCTGGTCCAACTGTCTCCCTACCACCAGTATCACCCACTAAACCATGTCCCTAAGCACCACGTCCAACCTTTCCTTAAACACCCCCAGGGACGGTGACTACTTTGGCTTTCAACATGTGTTCTTTTTTTCTCTTTCTTCCTCTCCTACCTACCTATATGTTATTAACTGTACATGACTTTGAAATATTATCATTATCAGAACAACATCTCTTAAGTGCTACGCTTATTATCTCTGCAAGAAAAAATATGTTCCTTTTTATGAAAGGGTATCCTAATTTGTTCGCTGTTCCTTACCAACATTCATTCTTTTCTCTTGAAATTGGAGAATCTTAAATCAGTCATTTTCTGCACTTGTTGACTATATGCTTTGCAGAGATGTTACCTTTCAACTTCACTTTAAAATACTGTCCTATAGCTAGCCCTAAAAATCAGTTTGGTTCACAATATTAAACCATCTCTTCTCATTCTGTGATTATACCTGCTTGCTGCAAAATGCGTCTTTGAAGCATCTTGTTAACCTGAAGGGCTTGTCTACTTGCATCTATGTACAGGATTGTGTCTGGGATACTAGTACAGACCTTGTCCCCAGAGGGGGCAAAGGTGTTGTGTGATTATTGTTTTGTCATTTTACTGTTTGCACTGCAGACAATCATTCGACATGATTTATCAGACAGGAGCTGTCAGGCTTAGTGAATGTATGTGGGTGTTGAAAATTGTGCATTTTGTGGCCAGGCAAATAGCAAGGATTTTATCTCAACTATGATTATATAAAATATCAATAATAAGTCTGGGAATGTTCATTATCCAAACAGATGCTGAAATGCTTATAAATGCTTATCAATGTCCGAAAGTGAACTGCTATTTTTGTGAATTATATTTAATTATTGAGATTCTGTAACAATTTGGTGAAAAATGTATTGCATATATTTGCAATGATTTAGTGTTCTGTGTAACACTAACCAAAAAAAATGCATTTCCTTACAGAAAAAATATTTTCCTCACAGAAAAAATATTTTCCTTACAGAAAAAGTCTGTAAATGTTACAATAAAAATATATGTCACAGACTACAAAGCAAAGACATAGTAGTTGACTTTCATAACAAACACTAGAAAAAACAAAATGAACTGGCTTTGAAATATTCACAGTGTTGTGAAGAAAACTTAATGGGCCACTGCAATAGGGAAGACCACACATTGCATCTTTCTGCTCCTGTGACATTAGTAGACACAGACAAGTTAAGATTTTCATTTAGATTTAGCCAGCATTTCAAACAGTAAACATTATAAATGTGCTAGTGTGATAAACTTGCACTTGTCACCATGATAGCAAGGCTTCTCTTACTCTGTTGATTTAAATATTGTTGTTCATTTTACTGGCTCATAAGTTCTACTTTTCAACATTTTTCTCTTTTCTTTGTTACTAGGCAACCAAAGCAATGCTCTTTCATATTAAGAGAGCAGCTTATCAGAAATAAAAGCTTTCACTCTGATATTATGACAAGTAATATATAAACGAACATTTTCAAAATGAAGAAAATACAAATTTTGAACCTGTTGTATATGAGAAAATTATATCTAACACTTTTGGCTAGTCTCAAAACTGAGGTCTCCAAGTTACATGTCTCTTTTGAGTCACTGCCAAAGTATCAGCTGGTTTTGAGGGGAGCAGTCCTGGGCCAGCAATAAGAACTTCAGGAAAAAAATCATGCATTTGAAAAAGTATTGTCAGGAAAATCAGGTGAGTACAAGAGCTGGTCATCATCCTCAAGTATGAGCTAAATATATTCAAGGTAAAAGGAAATACTATTTCTTCTTAACACATTAAGTGTTTGCTGGCATTAGGTTGTTGAAGAGTTCTGGCAGCTTTTGTCATAAAAGCATCTAATTTTATGACTATTTTTATATGGTAAGTCATAAAACTTAGAGTGAAGGAGAAAAGTGTAAGTATAGAGAATATTATTGGAGAAAACATAGGATGTGAGACAGAAACAGCATTTCTAGTTTCACCTCAAAATGCAGGATTGTTTAGATACTATGCTTGAGTGAATGCAGCAGAGAGCCTAAAAGTTTGTCTCTGTAATAGTGCTGCAGGCCTGTAATACAATGCATCAGGCTAGTTATTTTACACCTAAGATATAAATCATGATGCTATTCACTCAGACTTTATTCTTCTGAAAATGCTCTTAAGTGATATTTAAGCCAGCCTGAGCTGAGAATCAACACATTCTAAGTGCTCTATAAAACACTGCCATAATGCTAGCCTCACTAATTTATGTCACCTAAATGTGGGGAGAAGTCCCTATATAGCCCTATATATTGCTCAACTGTACAGAGACACACTACAGTGAGCCTTATACATGCAAAGGAAACTAGTTTGCACAGTGGACTTAGATCAAAAAATCAAGGCTAAATTAAATCTACCCTAACTGAAAATACAGCATCGGAGAGACCTACCAGGCCAACTTCCCACATCCAACATGCAGGAACATTTACCCTGTAGCATCAAAGGCATTATAAGCCTGTTCTTTTCCCTTTGACATGGAAACAGGTATCTTGCCCTCACCCCTCCACGGAGACCCTCCATGGTCTGTGGAGAAAAGACCAGGACATGCCACTGGTTAGATGGGCAAGACTGTTGCAGTCTTGTTCTTTACTTTGTAAGTGTTACAGGCAGGATGTCTTATCTTTTCCTTTTTCTGAACCTGAAACCATTTCCTGAATCTGAATCCATTCATAGCTCACATAATCCTTTCATACATATTTTATTGTGGCTAAATCTGCTATTGACCAATCAACCCACAAAATTGTAAAATATGTTAATATAAATTTGTTGGTGAATACGAAAGCTCATATGCTGCTATTTGATGGAAATCTATGCATTGAAATCTAGCAACAGTGTCTTCTTTCTTCCAAAGACATCAGTGAAATTGCTAAAATCAAAGAGCTGAATGAATCCGTATTTACTAATTTCTTGTTTAATTGCATACCCTCATTAAAGTCAAATTCAAGTGCTTTTTTCAACAATATAAGAATCTTTTCCCATTATTTTCTTTGGCTAAAGAATAGGAAAAATGATTGCCAAACAAAAATTAGCATAGTGTTAAGAGAGATTTTTTTTCTATTTTTTTTTTACTTTTCAGAATGTCATTTTTGTATGTCTTGTTTCACTGAATGTGAATAATAGTATCTCTTAAATAATCTTGAAAAATAACACAGCAGTCCCTAAACTTCCTATTCTTAGGAATTTTGGAGGGATTCATATTAAAAAATTAATTGGGAAAATCCATAATTTTTCTGGAAGCATTTGTGCTAGTAAAAAAATGATCTGTAAGAAACACAGAGCTTATTAAAGCAGACAAGCTTATAGCAATCTTCCACCTAGATCTGATGAAACAATCTGTTAATGCCTCCCTGAGAATTTAAATAACTGAAAATCTGGGAGACGCTATATCGTGAATATCTGTTGTGCTGCTTGGAAATGTCTGAGAAACAAGAAACTTAACTTACAGACTGAAGAGAGGAGCTGTGACTACTGCTGATGAATCTAAACAAGTGACTACCAGAAAGCTCAGAGACAACCTACATGAGATAATGCAGATCTTGGAGGAAGCAGAGATAAAACTCCCTGGGTCAAAACTGTCTGCAAGAAGATTTTGATTCCTGAACAAAGGAAGATACTGTTTCCTGGTCTTTATTGTTACCATACTAAGTAAGATAGAACTTTGTTCATATTCTTTTGTCATCAAAGAGAAATGCCAAGCAACAAATATCTGACTTTATTATTTCCTTGCCCTCTTAAACAAACACAGCAGTAAGGATCTAAATAATGACCAGGCACACAAAACCAAAACAAAACAAAAAAGCAAATCAATGATTACATAAAATTATTTATAAGGACTTGCTGAGAATACAAGATATAATCCTAACAAGAGATTTTAACCTTTACATTTGTGAGGAAGTGAGTTTGAGTGTTATTGGGGGTGCTAGGAAGAACCATGGAAAATAATTATGTGAAAATATGGCTTTAAGAAATGCAAGGAACAATACAGAGATATAAAATTTAAGGAAAAATAAGGAAGGTTAATGTCCTGGTTGCAGCTGGGATAGAGTTAATTTTCTCCCTAGTAGCTGATATGGTGCTGTATTGGATTTTTGATGAAGTAGTGGTGATAACACAACGTTTTAACTGTTGCAGAACAGTGCTTGCAACTTTTCTGCTTCTCATACTGCCCTGCCAGCAAGGAGGCTGGAGTGCACAAACTGGGAGGGGACAGGACCAGGACAGCTGACCCAGACTGGCCAAAGGGGTGTCCCATACCTTATGGCCTCATGCTGAACAATAAAATTAGGGGAGTTGCTAGGGGAGTGCTGCCACTGCTTGCGGACAGGATGCACATCAGCCAGAAGAAGGTGAACAACTGCATTGCACATCACTTGCTTTATTTATTCTTTTTGTTGTTGTTGCTGCTTATTATTTTCTTTCCCCAACTTCCCCCCCCCCCCCCCCCCCCCCATCATTTAACTATGTTTATCTCTACCCATGAGTTCTCGCACTTTTAAATTCTCTTCCCCATTCCACTGTTGGGGCGTGAGTGAATCACTGTGTGGTGCTTAGCTGCCTGCTGGGTTAAACCACCATAGTTAACATGTTAATTTGGGCTTGATTTTAATTGTTGCCTTTATGTAAGAGCAGAACCCTGATTCTTGCACACCAGTTAGGAAAAATGGCCTTATTTAATTGATGCTAACAGCAAAGAACTGGACTGGAATCTTAGAGAGAGGTAGAAATGCTGAACCAGGAAGAACCAAGGAATAATGCTATTTATCCTCTAGAAATTATGGCCTGACCTGAATGAAGATTTTTTGTCCACTTTAATTTTTGAGAGTAGAGGGACGCAGAGAAGGAAGATTCTTTTGATCTGAGGGACAGAGTGCAAATGCATTTATACAAATCATTGCAGAGAGAGAACTATCTACAACTGTGATACAAGACAGTTAAAAGTCTGTTAAAAGAAATAAGTTAAAAAAGTGCAAGAGATTACTGGAATTTTAAATCTTTCTTTGACATTAAACCTTTACATGACTTTACTTAAATCACTTAACCTTTCATTCCTTATTTCCTTGATCCCACTTATAAAATGAAGATTTTAAAGCACATCATCACTTAGAAGCAGTGTGATTAATTACTGCTTGTAAAGTGATCCACATGAGATAAAATTTACCTAATTACATAGCCATTGCTGTGGTGACTTTCTAAACTCATTGCTTACTAAGGTGACTATCCTGTAGGAAACTCATATATTCTAAAACTAATTTATGTTCTTGGCAATATTTCTCATACTTGTTTTAGGAAGAAAAGACTGAATAGGTCAGTGTTTCTCAAAATCACTGTACGCTGGTTCTGCTCTGAAGTTTTTTCTTCCTTCCTTCTGTCCAGTTTTCTTACAAATGTTCACAAAAGAGGAGGAACAGACAGCCCTGTTTTGTTGCTTATAGAAGCCCACTTTTTCTAATACTGAAATTAGCAGCTGCAGGTTTATACCTGCAGGTTTATACCATTCATTCGAAATGGAAATGCCTCAAAACATTAGGGGTCTCTTGAAACCTCTTCTAAAGACCAGTGGACTGCAGCCTATACCAGAAAAGACCAAAATGTGACTTTCAGAAAAACTAAGACACTCTTTGGTGTGTTCTGTAATCCTTTACGTACAGATCTATTGATTTTAATGGAATAGCCATTCTGGTTTACACTTATAAAAATCAATAAAGTCTGGACTCCCTGCTTATTATGAGACTGTGTCATCAAAATAAATCTAGAGGAGAAGGAAAGAGGCTTGTAGCTAAAGTATACACAGATAATTTTCTTACAGGAGCTAGCTAACTTTTCTTACTGTCATTTGCCTTTTTGCTAGAAAATAGTTTATTTGTTGAAACAGATCTTCAACTCAGAATGTACCAGTTACTTCTGAAAAGCTTTTCACTACTTAAGGTAACTTTCTACTCAACGTAGAATTTTCAGGTACCCTAAAACAGCAATAAAATCTTCACATTATTTCAATGCAAAGGGCCATTGAGCTTATTGCCTTACTTAAAAATTGGATAGTTAGAGAAAGACTGAAAGACATTAGACTTGTAACCAGCAATTGTCTTGCCTTCTGGCATAGATTATGAAATTCGTCTCTGATTTTTTTTTCATGATGGGGAACAGAACTCGGAAGGTATTTGATATGCAAAGATCTAGCTAGAGATTTTTGATTAATATCATCAGAACTAAAATGAAGGGAGGATAAATCCAGTGATTTTTTTGTTACCACTTTATAGTGTTGGCTCTAAAATTTGAATGTCTACAGTGAGGCTTAGGTTGCCATTAAGTTTTCCTAAAACTTGGGATTTTAATTTCTATTTACCACTTAACAAATTCCATACACAATAGGCTCTAAAGACTCTAGAATTATCTTCTAATGGAGATATAGTATAAGACATACAAATATGTCCTATAAGACATAGACCAAAGTCCACATCATTTTAGCTCATTCGTTAATAAATTCTGAGGAGTAATGAAGATGGCGAGTCAAATCTTGAAGTAAGTAATGACAGTAGTCTCTCACATTGTAGTTAGGTCTCTGGTAGCAGGGTAGAGTTTGGTAGAACAGGTCTTCCAATGATAGTAAAACGCTCAGTCATTTCAAAAATATCAGAATCCCCGCACATGGAAACACAAAACAAAACATTTTTTTGTAGTCTCAGAGAAAGAAGGCAGCATTTTGTCAACAGCATGTTGTCATTTTTTTCTTTCCTGTTAAGTTCCTCTCATCATACCCTTTTGGCTTGACTTGCAGTCCTAACATCTTGAAAAATGTAATAATGATATTTCAAACAAAATATATGGACAGTGTTAAAATATAATATTGGTCAATGTCAGTGTATTCTGAGCTGTATGCCCCAATCATAGCATGTTAAATGTGCTGAAGAACAGCTGGAGAAAAGCCTTGTGTAAATCTTGATTATGATAAAGTCTGGCTGTGCTCAATAATTCACTCACACAGAGCACGATGCATGATCAATGATGAAGCTGACAAAGATGAAGCATAAAGTCTAAGACAACCTAAAGAAGGAAAAGATCTAAGCATTTAAATTGGCTTTCAACTAAGCTCAGATATTAAGTTAACTTCTGAATGTTATTGTGTTATTTCCAACATAATTAGCATTAATATTCTATGTTCAAAAACAGTTGTGGGTGAAGGCATTTATCCCAGCAAAACTAAAGGTGTGCAATAGTATCATATTTTCCCAGATGATTTCATATTCAAACTTCTACAAAAAATGAATGTTGTATTTGATCAAATAGGAAGTTCAAAGATCATCTAACAAATGGTAAACCATCTTAAAGACTTCTACTGTAACTTTTATTTCTAAAAGAGATAAAGCATATTATCTATTCATAGAATCAATATTGGGGTAGATGATTTATTGCTAATTATCAAAGTATGCAGGACTAGCATCAGTAACATAATTCTAGTTCATTTCCCTAGTACAATATCATTTCCCTTGCACAGAATAAGATTCGAAAATGAAAATGTAAGACTCTACACAATGTAGAGAAGCCTTATGTCTTCTTACTCGATTTCAAGCTGCTCTGGAATATATTTATTATTTATTTATTAGTCTTTATTACAGTACTTCTACACTAAAAATGAAAATGGTAAATTAAGAGATGTCAGATATTTGAAATGCTTTCCTTATTATGAGTTGTCCTGATATATGTATGTAAAGACCCACTAAAGACCAACTGTACTCTTTCTGGCAGAGTTTAGTGAGTTAGGGAATAGAACTATTGACCTCTCTTTGGGCCTGATTCCTCTTGAAGACAATGATAGGTCAGAATGTTATGTGAAGGTATGTAGATATAAACTGAAGTGAGTGTCTATTATGTATCAACATGCCTTTGAAAGATTTGACCTTTAGCATGCTCACTATGGTCATGCTTCTCTGGTATGAACACATTTTAAGGCAATTATCTTTCAGAAGAGTAAAAGGTATATTATACAAACTGATAAACAGAAAATCCTTTCAGGTTGACATAAATTTAAATTATTATACTTTGCATTTTTTATAAAAGTGTTCAATTTTCCTTGTTCTATGCTCATTCTGCTCTATCAGTTCTGATCCTTACAGTGAAGGAAGATGACCCAAAATGTTAAAAAAAAATAGTTAAAAGTGTTATTGGCATATAAAGACCAGCTCTATCTATCCAAACCTGCAAAGATCTGAAGAATCTTAATTTTGAAGTGATTAAATTCTTCAAGCTTATACAGCGCTAGGAGTTTGCTTGAAATTCTGTCCCAATAGGCATGTGCTTCTGAACAACCAAACCTCTAATCTCTCTCCTTTTCCTTTTTTTTTCTATATTTTTTTTTCCTTGGTTCACTGATCTTAATCTTTTCCTTCAACTTCACCTAACAAATCTTTAGACAGAAACACTTTCTGGACGGTACATGTGCAATCTAACTGGTGGGAGTCATTTCATCAGTGTAAGCCAGTTTCTTTGTCATCTTCTTCTATATTCATAAATGGGCATATTGTTATGTTCTTCATTATTTTATAAACATCCTTGCATACTTCACTATTTTTAGATGGTTAATTTTTGAACCTGACCCTTTTTCCATCCTAATTCAGGTAAAAGAACTCAGTCACACAGGGAATGCATTCTTCATAGAAATAAACACTGAGATACCTATTAAGTTAAGGAGATTTTAAATACACATCTCAAGGAAGAGGAAACTACTTGCCCAACTGTTTCATATAACAGAGAGAATGAAAAGTACAAAACACAGATGCAAGAGTAGTGATCAAGATAAAAAAAAATCAAATGCTGTGAGAGTAGTAAGGAAGGCAGGCCTGTAGAACCACACAAGGAGTATGTTCTAGAAAGAAAGAGAGAGAAAGATAAAAAGAGAAAGAAGAAAGAATTAATCAAAAGCTTGAAAATAAGTTGCTTTCCATGTTACCAAACCAGTTGCATTACTGTGGACTTAACTGGAGTCTGTAAGTCAGGGTCCTTGAGAACAGTTAGATACAGCTTGTACATTTTTTACTCTACTAATGACCTCTTCTTGTTCCCATGACCTGATTCAGGGTACTCAGGCAAGCAACAATCCAAACCAAAGAAGGAAGCACTCTCATAACACTCAGAAGTGTGCAGTTTTGATGATGTACCACAAGGTACGAGAAGTAAAAAAGTCGATAAATAACAGTATTTTGGAGGGAAAAAATCAAGATCTTAGATACTTTGGATGAGAAGACACATGGAAATTTAATTCTTCCAAACACTCAGGACTTTTTTGTTTTTACAGAAAGAAAAGATCTGTAACCCTCTGACTTTTAGAGCTAAGCTTTTTGTGCTTATGAAAACCTCAGTCATCAGGCCATAAGAACAGTCATAATTATTATGTCTGAAAGAACATGACATGTATCTTTCTCCCAGTCTCAATGATGAAATTATTGATTTAAATTCTCAATTCCTTAATTATTCAAAAAAGGCTTTTTACTAACAATGATTTCCTTAAATTAAATAAAACAGCAAAAATATGAGCAAGTGCTTGGATGCCAGTAACCGAAAATGATTACTTTCCACATGAAAAACATGTCAGATTAAGATTTCAGTATCTGGAGAGAAAGGAAAAGATGTTGTATCTTAGCATCACTCTAGAGGCCTCTAATACGTATTCTAATACTGGAGTTAATGAAAAACTGGGGGGAAAAAAATAGCAGTAGTAATAATAACAATAATAATGATAACGACCTCTTTAATGACCTCTATAAAAAGAAAGGAAGAATAGAACAATAAATGCAGTATCTTAAGGCAGAAATGCATCCTGCCTATCTACAAAACAGTGCTAACCTTATAATCACTAATCACTTCTTGATCTTAAATGTGGTTGGTTGGTTTTCTTTTTTTTTTTTTTTTCTTTTTTTTTCTTTTTTTGCTACAGACAATTCATGTCTATAGTCACTGTAAGAGGAGTGACTGAGAGGACTGACTGAGACATACTGAGATGTCTGCAATATCTCTGTTTTCTTACCTGCAAAGAGATCTCTCATGTGTCCTGAATCTGCCAGTAAAACTCTTCCACAGCTGTTGACTTCTAACATAGTTGTCACTAATGGTCCAGTCACCTTTCTTTACCAAACAAGCTGGTATAAATAAATTAGCAAGCAGTGTGCCCACTTGGAGTTGCAAAAGGGCAGAGGGGGAACTCAGGCCTGCCAGGTCACTGAGGGAGGCCTCCACAAGCAGGCTCTATGCCTTGCTGCCCTGCAGTGCTGCAGTGTCACCTCTACCTGCCCTGTGACCCAGGGTGCAGGGAACAGCTGGTCAGCTTGGCAATTAGCAACTCCTTGTACTCAGGAGGGGATGAGTTTGTCCACTGGGGCACTGCTGTCACAGAAACCTTGCTGGAAGGTAGAGACACAGACTCGCCCAGGCATCTGACCTGCCACCCCCTCTCTACCATCTGCTTCTTCAGTCCAACAGCTTGGGAGGAAGGAGGTTTCAGAGATCTGCAAATATAATTGTGCACCAATGGTATTGTCAGGCGACCAGGTTTGGAAATCCTGTTGCACCAAAACCTCTGTTGCCGCTTGATTTTTTCATGTTCTAAAGTGAAAGTTTAATTTATTTTTTCCTTTAGTTATTACATAGAAATCTTTAACATTCCCTCACATGAAGCTCAGCCTGTCCAAATCCAGCCAAGTAAGATGCTGGCACTTTAAGATAAAGTCCAAGGTAGACAAAGCAATCTTTACTCTGAGCAACTTGCAGTAGATAGGTTGGTCAGGTCAGGAATAGCAGCTGCAGCAATTCTTAGATTTTTCAGTTTGAAAGAAGAATAGGCTATTGGTTCTGCACACACTATTTTTTTGTTGTTGTTGTTTTTTTGTCCTGGTTTCAGTTAGGACAGTTTCCTCCTAGTAGCTGGTGGAATGCTGTGTTTTGGATTAGGATGGGAAGAATGTTGATAACATGCCGATGTTTTGGTTGTTGCAGAGCAGTGCTTGTACCAAGCCAAGGACTTTTCAGCTCCTTGCTCTGTCCTGCCAGCAGGCAGGCTCGGGGTACAGCAACAGCTGGGAGGGGACAGACCCAGGACAGCTGACCCAAACTGGCCAAAGGAGTATTCCATACCATCTGACGTCATGCTAAACAATATATAGGGGTAGCTAGCCGGGTTGGGGGGGCCGGCTGCTCGGGATAGACTGGGCATCGGTCAGTGGGTGGTGAGCAATTGCATTGTGCATCACTTGTTTCATATACACTATTATTATTATTATTATTATTGTTATTGTTTCCTATCTTAATAAACTGTCTCTATCTCAACTCTCGTTTCACTTTTCCTTTTCTCTCCCCCATCCCAGAGAGGGAGGGGGGAGGGTGAGCGAACAGCTGTGTGGTGTTTAGCTGTCGGCCAGGTTAAACCACAACTTTTTTTTTTTTTTTTTTTTTTTTGTGGTGGTGGTTTTTTGTTTGGTTGGTTGGTTTTTTAAGTGTCAAAAGGAATGCGGTAGAGATTTAATGATGCCCCTGAGCTTTGCAGTAGGTATTTTAAGGTCCCTATTGCCCTGATGTCTCAGCATATGTCCAGCACCTACTTCTTATTTGACGTTCGAGTGCTGGTTAAAAATAGCAGTTTGTTGGCTCAGAAGAAAAGACTGTTTGGCTGTGATGGTGAGCCAGGGGATGGCACATGCCAGTCAGCTGAAGAACTGGAGGTGAGATCCTAATTGAGTTGTGCCTAACTGTGACAATTGAATTGACAATCAAAAGCCTAAAAATGTATGGCCCTGACAGACTCTGAGGGAGAAGAAGGTGGCTGATAGGAATTAGTGAAGATGAGTACACCAATGAAAATCGGTATTGATTTGAAGATCGAAGCCAAAATTTCTTCTTAGTGATGAAGTATTCTTCAATGACAGCACTGGATGCACGGGGTATCTCTCTGCCTAACGTGCATACCTATCATGACAAACTGTCTCATATTTGTACAATGAAATAATGAATATTCAATTAACGCCTATACATATTCAATACCTAAACCCGCCTACTCTCGCTTTGTATGCTAATTAGCTTATCAGTCCTTTGCACTTGCGCAGATTCTTCCAAGAATTGTGGGCAGGGGTCTTCAGGACGTGGGCAATGGTTTTTGGGAGGAAGGCCGTAGGTCTTCCTCATGGCATGCTTTTCACCCTTCACCCAGAATGCAGCGATTTGGCAAGCTTGCAGTGTTCCCATCGGTCCGAGCCAATTTATGTCCTTGGTGTCCATTTGTTTCCTGCCCAGGACGTGATGGTCTGGCAAGCTTTCGTTACTTAGTTTTCACACATCCCTTACCTCCTGGCCCCCAGTAGCACACCCTACAGACTCAGACAACCTCCTCCCCAGCCAACAGATAACACTGAGTAAATATTCTACTCCAATCTCAGTACGCAGACAATGATTCATTCTACTGTCTAGCTAGCTAAGCATTCCTCTACATTCAACTATTTGCTTGCCTGTTTCAGTATCAAAGGAGAGGGACAGGAATCTTTCCCTCTGTTTCATTAAAAAAAAAAAAAAAAAAAAAAAAAAAAAAAAAACGAGTTGTATAGTTGTATATATGGTGTTTGTGTGAGTCTGGGATGCCAGCTGCTGTCTGGAGTTTTTGCGGCTAAATTCTCAGATCAAAGCAGACAAAGAGGGCAGAAAGATAATAGCTTCCTAGGAAAGCTGGCTAGTGCTCAGTAATATTTACTTTTCAAAGAGAAATGGGAGAGTTTGGAGTAAGGACAAATTCCTCTGCAGTTTGTAGTGACAATTCTTTCTTGAGAAACACTGGGAAATGAAGTAGTACTAAAGCTTTTGGCTCTTTGGTACAGAGACTTTCTAACCTCCTTACTGAAACTGGTATGGAAAATGTTAAGATTACAGTCTCCAGTAGAACTGCATTTAGAGTCAGGAACAAAATGATGTTACTCTAATTGCAGCACTGCAGGCACAAGAACTGATCAAAACAGCCTAGGGGAAGCAATTACCCTTGTGAGGAGCAACACCTATTTGGGTGGTGAGGGGGCTGAGAAATACAGTAAACAGTCTAAAAATACTCCAAAATTGTATTGCAGAGTTCACTGAAAGTGCCTGAACCTAGGCTAGGTCTGTGCTTTAGCCTTCTTGAAATTCCCCTGCTTGTCTGTGCTCCTGTAGTCATTGTGGGTCCCAACTTGAGCTCTGATACTACTAGTGCTGGGGGTGATTTGGAAACAAAGCAGGTGGTACAGGAACGCAGAACTTCCATATTATATTCTGTGGGAATTCATTACACCAATTTGTTAGAATTACATAAGAAGGAAGATTAGATTGTTTGTGTGATGAAAGAAAGACTACATCTCACATGCAATCCCTTGCAGTTCATAAATAATTACATTATTCTAGAAATACAGCTGTTTCTCCTCTATTTCTTGACCAATAAGTGATGGCCAAAATCAGAAGCTGAATCATAGTTTTTTGATTTTACAGATCTCCTTCCTTACGACAAAAAAAAAAAAAAAAAAAAAAAAAAAAAAAGTGAAAATGGAAGGAATTTTGAAAGCAAGTTTTGGCTAGGAGGGAATTCGAATTATTTTAATCGAAAAGTTAGAAAAATACTACAATTAAAAGTCGGACTCCAATTAAAAACAAATTGCAGTCATTTTTCTTTAGTTTGTTTACTCTTAACAAACCTAAAGAATAAATTCAAAAGGAAAATAATCCTAAAGACATCAAAGTATCCTACCCAAATTCAACCCTTTGGAAATATAAATATACACACACATACACTCAATGGCAATATGTACATTTTGAGAAAGCCTTTGGTTTTTTCCAAACCAAATTTTTGTTCTTCAGGATTTAGCCATATACTAGAAGGAACCTGGGAACTTGATTTTGTCAAATATTTAAGCAGACCCACTGCTATCAGAAGTGTGGTTGTATATCTTTTTTTGCTAGAGGAGTGTTAGCTCTAACAGCAGGAAAAAGATTTTCTCTACAGGACCACAGGACAGAGTTTAAATTCTCAGTTCAGATTACATCCATTTCTCAAACAAAAGATATTGCACTACAAAAGTAAATGAGAAAAGGTCCTGCAAATCAAAGTTGCTGCTCTTCATCTTGTGTGTGGGAGGACTGCCAAGCAAATGCAATTCAATAGGCCATTTGCATCAGCCTGGCTTATATTTCCGCTGAGGGAGGCAGGAGTTTGGCAAGCTGCGTCAGCAGGTTACCTTGCCATTGTGAAAAGGCAAAGCAGCAGCATGCTAAGCATAATGAAACAAATGTTGTGCGTTCAGCTCTCCAAAGTATTTTCTTGCTAAAAGAGAAGAAAAGAATGGCCTACATTAACACCCTGGATATGCTTCTTGTTTACACAGCCTTCTCAATTGTATTCTCCTCACTGAGGTGTTAGAGGTGCATTTGTGAATACATTACACCTGACCTACAAGCCAGTCTTACTATTTTTGTATTTTATGTCACAGAAAAGAATATGCTAAGAGTATGAGTGATCATTGCTTGTATTTCATACTATAATTGGAGTGAAAGTGGTTTACTTCACTGGATGGAAATAAACTATACCTGGTTGCTGTAAACAGAAAGAAGCCAGGAAACAGAAGGACATGGGGGCAGAGGTACATGACACAGAAGCATTCTGGTTCAACAGCACAAGCTGTTCCATATCAAAAGAGGATTACTTGAACAGTAGCAGAAAAGAAAAAAAAAAAAAAAAAAAAAAAAAAAAAAAAAA
>CM021765.1:22503988-22520596 GCA_011076525.1 Nettapus auritus
AAAAAAAAAAAAAAAAAAAAAAAAAAAAAAAAAAAAAAGTGATTTCTCTACATTTGTAAAAATCTACGAGCCATCTGCAAAGCACAGAGTCATCCATCTCCAGCAGTTGCTACAGACACCAAAACTGAGGCAAAAGAGCTTCCTGAAGTGTGCCTCATACAAGAGGGAAAGGGGATGACATGGGGAAGGGGTACCTTCAATCCCAGGAGCCCAATCTGCTGCAATCATTTATGAAGACCACTGGCAGGACATGCAGCAGAATCTGACAAGGCCAGGGAGGAGGAAAAAGAAAAGACAGTGTGCAGACATGCTACAGGATGCTGCAAGTCTGGCTCAGTGGAATTACCAGAACTCTCTGTATCCTTAGAGATTCATGCTCTACTTTTGCACTGACAATTGCTGGCATCTTTCTGAAGACAAATGAGGGTAACTTTAATATTTTATTTAGTTGATACAGTAGTTTCATACATACATACAGTCATCATATCATTAGCACTGGTTTCTCTAGCAGCTCTAAGTGGTCTTATGTCTTTTCCTCCACTACAGCTGGTAGAGTAGCCTTAAGGCTGATCTAAATTACCACTCTCCAGAGTTGTCATGGCAACAGGAACTGGCTGAGCAACCCAGCATTTTATCTTTTCCCTGAACATATTCTGAACACCACATTCAGAACAGTGATTGCAGCTATGCTATCTCCACGGGCTTCCCTTCTCTTGTAGAGCATCCTCAGGTGCCTGGCTAAATCAGCCTCATGCCTGTTTTACAGCATGTGAGTGGCAGATCTCTGCCAAAACAGTTTCCAGGATCTGTTGTACAATTTTAGTGATGTCAGAACTGTCAGTCTACTCTTGGTATATTGACATGAACATCATATTTCAAAATGTCCCTTCACTGCAACTTGCTAAACAACCTGCAGAATTTTTAAAAATACTCACTCTCCTGAAAATTCAATTCAAGTATCAAATGACCCTTTTTTGTCTACTTTCCAGAATTATTCAAATGAATCACTCATTGCAAAAGTTCTTGAAAAGATGAGGAAAAGTAAGCAACGTGCAGGGAAAGGAAACCTGGCAAAAACAAAAAACCTGAATTCATCAACCTACTTTCTAGAACCTCCTGTTCTAGATAGCCATTCTTTGTACAAACTTGAATATTGTTTATAAATGTTGTCCAAGTTGTGTGTTTCTGCAGTTGGAATTTGTCTGCCCTGAAGGATGTGATATACTCAGAGAATGAGGAAAGAAGAGAAGGGTCATCCTGGCTTTTTAGGTAGCAGTTTCTGATACAAAAATGGTGTTGAGTTTGATACAGGGAGAACAGAGAATCATAGAATATCCCAAGTTGGAAGGGACCCATAAGGATCATCAAGTCCAACTCCTTGCACCACACAGGTCTACCCAAAAGTTTAGACCATATGACTAAGTGCACAGTCCAAATGTTTCTTAAATTCATACAGGCTTGGTGCAGTGACTACTTCACTGGGGAGCCTGTTCCAGTGCGCAACCACCCTCTCAATCAAAAATCTCCTCCTGATATCTAGTCTGAACTTCCCCTGCCTCAGCTTAACACCATTCCCACGGGTCCTTTCACTAGTGTTTATGGAGAATAGGTCACCCACCTCTCCACTCCCCCTTGCGAGGAAGTTATAGACCGCGATGAGGTCCCCCCTCAGCCTCCTCTTCTCCAGGCTGAACAGGCCCAGTGACCTCAGCCGCTCCTCATACGTCATCCCCTCCAGGCCCTTCACCATCTTTGTCGCCCGCCTTTGGACACTCTCCAACAGTTGAACGTCCTTTTTGTACTGTGGTGCTCAGAACTGCACACAGTACTAGAGGTGAGGCTGCACCAGTGCAGAGTAGAGCGGGACGATCACTTCCCTCGCCCGACTAGCGATGTCGTGCTTGATGCACCCCAGGATACGGTTGGCCCTCCTGGCTGCCAGGGCACACTGCTGGCTCATATTCAACTTGCTCTTGACCACGACCCCCAGATCCCTCTCTGCGGGGCTGCACTCCAGTGTCTCGTCGCCCAGTCTGTATGTACAGCCAGGGTTGCCTCATCCCAGGTGCAGGACCCGGCACTTGCTTTTGTTCATCTTCATGCAGTTGGTGATCGCCCAGTTCTCCAACTTGTCCAGATCTCTCTGCAAGGCCTTTCCACCCTCGTCCGAGTCTACAACTCCTCCAAGTTTGGTGTCGTTAGCAAATTTGCTCAAAACACCTTCTAGTCCTACATCCAAATCATTTATAAAGACATTGAAGAGGAGTGGCCCTAAGATAGAGCCTTGAGGGATCCCACTAGTGACCTTCCATCAGCCTGATGTGGCCCCATTTACCACAACTCTTTGAGCCCTGCCCATCAGCCAATTGCTCACCCATCGTATGACGTTTTTGTTAAGCTGTATGCTGGACATTTTGTCCAGGAGAATCCTGTGGGAAACCATGTCGAAAGCTTTGCTGAAGTCCAAAAAGATCACATCAGCTGGTTTCCCTTGGTCAACTAGACGGGTGATCTTATCATAAAAGGAAATCAAATTTGTTAGGCAGGACCTACCCCTCACAAACCCATGTTGGCTGGGACCAGTGACTGCACTGTCCCCCAGGTGCGCTTCAATAGCTTCAAGGATTATCCTCTCCATAATTTTACCAGGCATTGATGTGAGACTGACAGGCCTGTAGTTGCCAAGGTCTTCTTTCTTACCCTTCTTGAAAATTGGCAAAAGGTTTGCCAGCTTCCAGTCTAGTGGGACCTCTCCAGATTCCCAAGATCACAGAAAAATAATTGAGAGAGGTCCTGTGATGACGTCAGCCAGCTCTTTAAGCACCCTGGGATGAATCCCATCTAGACCCATGGACTTGTATGGATCCAGGTGGAGCAGCAAATCCCGCACACATTCAGGGTCGGTTGGGAGTTTGTTATTCCCACCGTCAAGGTCCTCTAGCACAGGGCACCCAGGGTCCCGAAGCCCATCATCAGTGTTGAAGATAGAGGCAAAGAAGGCATTAAACATCTCCGATTTGCCGATGTCATTGTCTGTGAGTTGACCTTCCCCATAAAGCAGCAGACCTATGTTTTCTTTGGTTCTCCTTTTTCTGTTCACATATCTGAAAAAACCTTTTTTATTGTCTCCCACAGACATGGCTAGCTTTAACTCTAGTTGGGCTTTGGCCACACAAATTTTCTCCCTAGAAACATGAGCAGCATCCCTGTATTCCTTCCTCATCGCCCGACCTTCCTTCCAGCAGCCATACACCTTCTTTTTTTTGCCTAAGCTCCAGTAGAAGATCCCTGGTCAGCCAGGCCAGCCTCCTGCCCTGCCTGCCTAACTTCCGATATTTTGGAATTGCTCAATCTTGTGCTTTTAGGAGGCAGTGCTTAAAGACTGACCAGCACTGATGGACACCCATGCCTTCAAACATAGTTTCCCAAGGGACCTTGCCAACTAGTTCCCTGAGCAGCCTGAAGTCCGCTCTCCCCATATCCAGAGCCCCGTGTTCTGGCCAGCAGATCCTCTTCAAGGAGCAAGCTGACCAAGGCCTTTATTTGGATACCTCATGCTGAAAATCAGAAGGCATTTCTACAATTTCTACAAGGATTTCATGGATAAAGTTCTGCTGATCATGGTAAAACTGTGATAGATTAAACTTTAGAGGCTGGGTTGGATCAGTGGAGAATGGACGTAGATTTGGCTGTTTACATGTGATCAGTGAAATGGATGGCATGGAGCTGAATGTCACGTTGACTGTCAGCTAATAGAATGTAATGAGCACTCAGTTCTGATGATTCAGACTTTTTTTTTTTTTTTTTTTTTTTTTTTTTTTTTTTCTGAAGTAGATAAGTGAAGAACCGTACATGATGATACCCAAATTACAATTTTTAAGATGTCAGGGAGATGGAACTTGTTTTCACAGGCTGCACAGCTGACTTATACAGAGTATACCTAATTCAGGGAGAAATAGGTTCGGACACGTTCCTAAGACTAAGGCTTGCTTCTATTGTATGCAACGTCTGTAATATTTAGAAAATATTAATTAATATTTAGAAGAAATTACACATTTCAGCTTATTCATATGATACATTTCATCTCCACGTTCAAGAATTTGAATATCTGAATACTTGCAAACAAAGAGCAATTATCTAAGAAAATGATCTTGCAGGTTATTTTTCTGCCTCACATCCAGTAGTAATACAGTCTTTGGTTACTATTCCTGCAGTAGCTTTGTTTCAGAAGTACTCTCCTGACAATCTGTGCTCAAATGTAATTATTACTGCCAAAAACAATATAGTTACAAAACTTCTTGGGAAAAAAAAAGCAGAAATATTAACAGTATTTATGTTACTAGAGCATTAAGACACATAGACAAGTTTTCACTGTACCCAAACTAAAGTGAAAATACTTGGAAGCTAAGCACCATACAGTGCTGGTCAAGCTTACCAGCAGTGATATAAACTTTATCATTCTTGTTCCTCTGTATTAAATATCTGAAAATATTTTAAAATTGCACATCAAGAATTGTCTGCACAGAATGGCAATGAATATTCTCTAAGGGCAAAACAAAGAAAATTTCAAGCTCTCTGTAGAAAAACGAGGTACCAAAATGCAAGCAAACAATTTTATGCGCATAGCCCTTCCAGAGAGAGGAGGAGGAAAAATTACACAAACATACTTTTAACTGTCTAATCTCATAAATGTGGTAGCTTGAAGGAGGAATGTCATTACTCATGCTTACTTTCCTTCAGAAACTTTAATCTCATAACAAAGCACATCAACCCTTTATATTTATGTGCACAAGAATGATATTGTCAGACTTCTGCTGTGCAGGAAGTTCTACCAGTGTATCTTGCTTTTATTGGTTTGTGGGTTGGGAGGCTGGTTTGATTAGTTGCACAGCAATTTATTAAATGAAAAAAAAAAATGTCTTCCTAGTTTTCGTTTCATAACAACAAAAACAACACAACAACAACAAAAAGAATGATTGTCACTTACAGCTAACTTCTAAGTGGCTTACTTACAGACTGGAATGCAAATTCTAATTGCCACTTCCATCTAAAACCTGTCCTTTTTCTCTCTAGTTCTTTAATAAAGAAAATAGCAAGTTATCTATAGATCACCTGATGACTGCATTTTTTGTTTTTCCTGTAATTTGAGACATTCACACTTTCTATTATAGCAGTCTACGATGTAAAACAAACAAAAAACTGTAATGTCATAATGCCATATAAAGCCATAGAAAATACATCTTTTTACAGTCTCTTAAGAATATACTTGAAGATCAAGAAGATATACAGGAAAAGCAGGAATCTTTGTTGTTTGTTTTTTTTTTTTAATTGTCTTGGAAAGGGTACACACTAGGTACTCATGCACATATGCATGCTCACAGCTGTATGTGTACATGCATGTGTATATATTTCCATATGCATATGTATGTGCATATATATCTGGCCCTAGTTTGTCCTTCTCCAGACTAAATGAAATGGAAGGGAAATTTCTGAGGTCCTCTAGGTCTGCGTTATGCCTGTGCAGGCCTCATTCACATACTAAGACAAGTGAAATGCTCTGTAATATAGCATCCTGGAAGGGTTTGTGCAAAGTACATTCTTATTCCTTGCAAATTTATGACACAAAAGCTTAACTTGCTGGATTCTAACATTAAATAAATTAAATTATTCTATGGATTCTTCCCATGTAATTTTACAATTAATTTTTCTAAATACATTTAGAAAGTAAATCTTGGCTGATTCCAAGAAGCGAATGGCTCATTTGACATCTAAGAAAAGCAGATGTCTCTGCAATCCAGAAATGTAGACCACAGGGACTGAAGCCTGACACCTCCCCAGGTGAGGTGACAGCTCCCAGAAACATGTACACTTATGTGATAGTCCATCATCCTATTTTCATATATTTTTGGTGATCTGTAAATGAAGAGAGACAAAGTGCTGGATGGCAGACTGTTACTGGAGATTTCCCATCTTACCTGCTTCAGTGCTTTGTTTAGAAACTGACCCTTATGCCTGCTTCAAAATGTTTGTTCTCCAACTTTGTAGCAAAGGTAAATGTTCATGAAAGCTTGTTAATGTAGTCTCCAATTAGCCTATTTTTTTCAGGGTGGTGGGTAATTTATTATTAAATTAATAAATTAATTTAATTTTAATTTATAGAAAAAAATCCCTCAAGAAACTTTTTTTCATTACCAAAAATTAATTCATAGTTATTTCTATTTATGAGACAAATTCTCTTGAAAGATATGAAAGGGAGGGGATTGTGGTGGTTTTACTCGGATGGGCAGCCAAGCTCCACCACAACCGCTCTCTCACTCCCCACCTCCTCAAAGAGGAGGGGGAGAAAAGTCAACACAAAGAACTCAAGGTTTGAGATGACAATGGTTTAATTAAAGGGAAAGGGAATGGGGAGAAAAAGTATCAAAAGAAAAAACAAGGCCGCACGGAAGCACAGAGGGAAAGGAAAAATTATTCTCTACTTCCCGTCAACAAGCAATGTTCGGCCACGTCCTGGGAAGCAGGGCCTCAAAACGCGTACCGGTTGTTCAGGAGAGAGAGAGAGAGAGAGAGACCCCTTCCCCACAAGAGCCCCCTTTATTGCTGAGTGTGACATAAGGTGTTATGGAATATCCCTTTGGTCGGTTTAGGTCAGCTGCCCTGGTGATGTCCCCTCCCCATCAATTGCCCACCCCCAGCCTGCTGGCTCCTGGGGCTTGGAGAGAGTCCTGATGCTGTGCCAGCACTATGCAGCAATAGACACAACACTGGAGTGATACCAGTGCTGTTCCAGCTACGAGTGCAGCACTGTGTGGGCTGCTGCAGGGAAAGGTGACTCCGTCCCAAACAGACCCAACACAGGGATACAGAAAGTTTTTTTCCAAGAGCAGATTTCTATCATTTTCTGAAGGATTGTGTAGCCACACAATAGTGTGATAGTCAGTATAGTGACAAGAGCAACTACAGCCCACATGGAGGAAAAAAAAAAAAAAAAAAAAAAAAGGCAAAATTCTCAGAGTGCTTTTTGAAGCCTCTCTTTTACTTGCACATGCTGACTTCTGACTTCTCCAACTACATTGACTCTTTTCCACACAGAATATGCAGTTTCCTGCAAAGTCACTCTGGAAATTTACTGGTAGCCCTGAAAACTGGAAGAGTACCTCAGCAATGCAGCCAATGTGTTGTTTCAAACAGTTTTTTTTTCCTAGAGAGTTAACTATTGCATTAGTTTCAAAATACAGAGGAAAATTAACATGGTGATGGTTCTCCTTCCATTTGAAATCAAAAGAATTTACACTACTAATTTCATGTGAAGAAGAATAAAAACCAGAACTTGCACTTTGCCTAAAACTTTTTCTGTTTGACATATTTCAGTTTTAGGACTGAAAATGACAAATAAACACTCTCCAATCCTCTGGTGCTTCGTTTATGTTAATCAAAACTGCAGATTCCTATAGTTCTTACTTCACAGGAATGTTCAGGTTACAGCAGTCCGTGAAAAAGTTCACTGCCCAGGCACATCGAGAATCAGAAAAGAAAATCTTTATGCTGTAGCTTTTCAAAAGCATAGCTTTCCAAGGCATAGCTTTCCATTACTATGCCAGATTTCTCTAACTTTTCAGGCTGGAGAAACACAGAGCCAAGAAGTTCATTGTAAAGCTGGAAAGGAGAAATAAAAATAACACTGTACATGGAATTTCAGTCAACAAAGGTTAAAAATAAATAAATAAATAAATAAATATATATAAAAAAAAACTCTGAATGAGCTATTTGGGTAATGTCTTGGGAACTCACACTGCATAAAGGTAAATTAAAAAGAAAAAAAATAGGAGATTTCTTGATGAGTCTTCTGTGTACACTAGAGGTACAGAATCTAAAGGTCCAATGATGCTTTAAGCATCAAAGCTCAAATAGTTTTAATGATAAGGAGCCTCAATTAGTCATTTTTACTACCCTTTTTAAATTCATAATACCTGTAACATTATTTGCGTATAAAATATCAAAGGAAATAGCCATGGTAAATGGACACATATACTTTTTAGTAGGCAAAATTATTCTGAACTGTGAGTTTAAAATGCAAGTAGAGCTATTTTTATATTACCTATTTTCTTATTTACTTATTTCTAGAGTAGAGTGGAAAACCTCTAGAGTCAGTTATTTTAAGCAACAATTTCTGACAGGTTGTGAATTAACTTGGGTTGCAAAGTCACCTTGAAAAGCTCATCTCATGGTTTTATACAAAAGGAAATACGGAATGAAATACTCTGAAAAAGGGAGGAGGGGGGGGTACTTTCAATAATTTTTCTTCAGTATGGCTGTTAGAAGCCTTTTGAGTTGATATACCCTGTTGTATGGATATGCTGTTCCTCTGCTCGCCCCCTTCAAAACACTACAGAAAAGCATGGATTAATTGGCAGGGATTCGCTTGTCTAAACATCAATGTCTAGGGAGACTTTAGATGGCCAAGAGAATCTCCATAGGGCTGGTAAATATAATATAGTTCCTGCAAGACTCACATCCCACCAATGAGCCATCTGGAATCCAGGCAGGATGCTCTGGGCTGTCTAAAATGTCACTAGATACTGTGTTCAGGCATCTGAATCCTGCCCATTATCTTTGCTAAATAAGTCTCTGATCCTGTATGTCTCTCACTACCTTCCAGATGTAAACTTTGGCAACATTAGCTGATTGTGACATATAGAAGATGACGTAAAACTTCTGCAACAGTTTTCTGAGTTTTCTGGGAGTGCCTAGAAATAACTTCCCTATGTGAAATCTTGGGGAATGGGAGAGGCAACAAAAAGACTAAAGGGTAATTAACTGAAAATAAGCTTTTATATACATGCATATAGAAATATAAATAAAATGTAATTTCCAAGTCATTTGCATGGATCACATCTTACTTGATGCGTTCAGTCAACACGTAATTCCAATGAGTTATTTCTCTGTGTTTGGTTCAAGGAAATAAATACAACAGTGAAATATCCACTGCTTTTTAGAATGCTATCTAACAGAATTAGTCTACTATGACTGTGAAAATATTAAATCAACAGAATATTTAAGACAAAACAAATTGAGAGATAAATGATTTGATTTTAAAAAAAAATCACACACACAAAAAAATCATTTAAATATCAATTCAATATAAATATTAAAAAGCTGTCTCTAATGATGTATGTGTTTAGAGAATGTAAAGGGAACCTAGTGACTGAGATAATTAAACTAAGAATTCTTAGAATTCTCTTAAACCATGCCACCCTTGTTCTATTGCAACATACTTTTGGTAAAGCTTAACCATATTGCCTATTTTGTTTATAAATAAATATGCTATGTCCGCACATACTTCTTGCATTATTATTATTATATTAATTAGTCGGTGTTATTATTGACACTACTACAACCTTAGTAGTTAAAATAATTAGATAAATTAGTAAGTTTGAATGTCTTATTACCAATTTCTAATTCTTTTTCAGAACCAGTACTGATCAAAAATTGGAGATTGATTACGAGAAAAATTAGAAAATTCAGAAACTGCAAATTTTTTTTAGAGTTTTAAAAAAACCTAGCTTTTGGGCTGAATATAGTCTTATAGCTTGCAGGAAAAGAAAAGTTTATCATTTATGTTTACTACATGCTTAATGCCACAGAAAATTTATTTTAATAGTCTGGAAATATATCTTGTATTTTATAAAAGATCATATTCAAAAGATCAAAATTTTTTGCAATAAGCTGGTAAAACCATTTTAGATTTTCACAGAATAGCCCAGGAGTGTTTAAGATTTTTCTTCTGGAACTGTCCTTACCATCAAAAATATAATTTTTTGAAGCTTATACTTACACAATTAATACCCACAAGTTTTATTAGTCAACGTCTGTGGTATGGCAATAATTCCCTACATTTAGAAAGGCAAAATAATTGCTCTCTCATACTTCTATAAGTTATAGCCCACTGTACATTGACTTTTAACAGCTACTACATAATAACTGCACTTCACAATATAAGCATTTACCACAAAATGGTATATATTAACCAAATTAGACTGTCAGAAATTTTGCTGTAGGTGGCTTTGTTTTTTAACAGACAATGGCAATGGTAATGTGAATACACAGCTGTTGAAAACAACAGCCTTCTCAAGACAAAAATTACTTCATTATTACTATGTTCAGTAATGTTCCAATGTAAATGCTTAAATCTAATTAACAATGGGAAAAAATGTATACTTGGATGATATGCCTTTGCTGAGATGTTGTTTCCTAGCATCACCTTTATTTTGCCACTTGTCATGAAAAACCTTGTTTTAGCAAGGCAGGACATCATTACTCAGGTTCTCTGTATCAGGTAAATGGGAGATGTTAAAACAGATGGGAAAATCCAGCTGAGGCTAACTTTTTTTTTGGAAATTGTTTCTGTAGGGTGATTTCTTTATTTCTGGAAGTACCACCTCCAAAGTGAGCAGGACTGCCCAAAACATATGCAGTGATTAGTCTAGAAACCTGCTGGCTCTAGTCCAGCAAACTCATCCTTTAAGAGGAAGACCAAAAGAGAACTCAGTGCAGATTTCCAGCCTCATGGATGAGTTTAAATTAAACTCCTATGAGACTATGAGACAAGTAGAATTTTGTTTGTTTGTTTGTTTTTTGTTTGTTTTGTTTTTTTGTTTGTTTGTTTGTTTTTGTGTGTGTTGTGTTGCTTTTTTTTTGTTTGTTTCTTTGTTTTTGTCTTACTAATAACCACATGATGTAATAAATATAAAGACTGTGTCTCTTGCATGTTCACCCAACTGAGGGGAAACACAAAGGAATCACTACAGTTTTAACCAAGTCCTGACAGAGGCTGTGATTCCCTTGGGCCAAAAGGAGTCCTACCTGATAGCAAAATGACAGAACAGTGGTGTTTTCTGCTTTTGCTCAGTATGTAGATTTGTTCATTTGTGACTGTGTACAGGTTGTTAAACCTCCTCCTATGGCTGTAATCCTTTGCACTCAAGGTCCTTTTGCTAGAACCACTGCTCAAAGTAGTTATGAGGTAGCTATGCTAGACCCAGTTCAGACCTCGCTTCTGATCAGGCAGGTGTTTAGAGCTGGTGACTGCCATGTGGATAAAAGGAGATTCTGAGTAGTTAAATTGATTGTTCTACACACTTAGAGACAAGAAAAGACATTCACGTGTCAAGGTTTTGTTCTGAGTCTTCATTTTTATTATTCTTGAAAAAGCGAATTCTTGAAAAGCAAATTCTTTGAGAGTACTCATCATCCAGCTCTTTACTCAGTTAAGGTAAAGGTATAGATCTTAAAAGTAAAAGCTGAGCATATGCTAACTTTGACAGGAGGAAAAATACTGGTCAGCCAACACTCAATAGCAGAGTCCAGCTTTCTGCATTTGAATCCTGTGAGGCATCATTCCCAGAAAGAACTCCTTGGTTTGCTTCTAAAATACCTCCTTCCCTGTGTTCCTCCTTTCTTTGAAGTAAATTTCTTTCTCCTTCCTTTACTGCTGTCACTGATAAATTATATATGTCCTTGTGTTGTAAAAATTCTGCATCAGTCACAGTAATTGAGCACCACTTGTTCTGTTTCTTGCTGTTGTATAAAGACTCAGGCTTTCAAAGCAATTCTGTCACCTTGAATGCTTCCCTACCCCTCCACTATGTTTGCTCTAAAGAGAAGGAATATCCTCTTCTCTGTGTGCAGGAATCAAATCAGCTAGTGCAAGTGCTGCTGCATTAGTCCCTGCACTTCTTCCACAGCAGAAAGATTTTCCATAGTCCAAGATCATACTTGGGAAAATCAATCCAATTAATCAATGTATAATTACACTATAAAATTAGGGTTTTCTCCTGAACTGTTTGAATCCACTGGAGTATCCAGCTTCTCTCTGGCAGCTATAAGGATCTGTATTAGCTGATATTCTAATAACGTGAAACATAGGGAAAAAAAAAAAAAAAAAAAAAAAAAAAAAAAGTGTACTGAGCTGGCAAGAAAGAGTTTGTTGACCCTAAATATCATCTCATGGTAACCAGATGAAGTTCATGATAAATCCAGTAATTTACAGTGGGTTTATTGCAATTAATGAAATTGCATAGAACAGCCCAATAGTCATAGAAGTATAAAAGTTATGTTTTCCTGTACTTGTGCACAGCCTAATGAAATCAATACAATCATAAGAGTTGGAAAAATACAAAATACAATCATGCAAAAAAGGGGGAAGACCAAAATAAAGGAAATATATTTTCCTCTTCCTCAGGAAGATAATTAACTTAGTCTTGTGTTGAAACCAAGTGGAACATTTTTTTAGCAATTCTAGAAAAGATTTCTGTGTTTTTCTGCTCAAAGTTAAGCAACTAAATCTAAAGGCACCTGCACCTCACAATATAATGCAAGTCTGTAGTCTGTTAGAGGTGGATTATTGTAAACAGGAAAAGTCAAAGAGTAGTTATTTGAAAAGAGGAGGTTAAACGGGTAGTTTCAATATCCATCTATGTATCTGTTGCTAAGGACCCAGAAAGCCTAGCAAGTGAGTTTTTTAGCAGATTCAATTTCTACCAAAGCCGGTAAGAGTTTTTGCATTGTCCAAAGTAGGCTTTATATCAAGTCCAAACTGAGGGAGAAGAATGCACTCAAATAGCCATCAGTACAAAATGCTTTAACTTTGGATTTAGTGTTGTTTTGGATGTACAGACCATACAGTGTTCATGTCCATGATATTGGCAAAATGGATGTGACCTTTTTCAAAATACAGCCCTAGTCTGGCTGAATAAAATGTCCTTTTTGCTTCTGACTTCCCAGAAGAAAAAAGAAGTGTCTTTCTTTGCTTGCAGACTGTCAGTCATGCTGCACTGAGCACAGACATCGTGAATCACTCTTCTCTGAGCTCTAATCTCTGTTCGTAGTGACAAATGAATCTTAAAAATCAGTACAGTCTTGACTCCTGAAATCTTTTGAGAGCTATTTTTTAGGAGAAAAAAAAAATAGTATATTAGATGTTTCAGATACTAAATTAGGGGACGTTATATTACAAATATGTTTAAATGACATGTTAAAGAGTCTGCACCTGGAATGTTCTCACAGGCCTGTAAAAATATGTAAGCTATTTCCAAAATATTAGGACCATGTTTTGAGTTACCTTTCTAGTCTTATGGAAGTCTACTCTTGCCTTTTGTAGGCAACCACATGATGTGAAGCAACACAGTGCATCTCTCTTCTGTGTGTTAACAGATGATGCCTTCTCTAGAAATGCCATGAACGTCAGTAAAAATATCGATAACTTAATGTACCATACCTTCCCTAAAAGGTTGCTATCTTCTTATGTAGCTAGGTTCATATTTTGCCACTAGTTTTTGTGACAATAACTAGCTGTTTCATTAATTTTCCTGGTCTGCAGTCTTCTTCCATAGAGTAATGAGAGGTCTGCCAGAGCAACCTTCCAGAGCATGCCAGAGGTAAACACTTGAGAGAAATTAATATTCTATTTACAGAAAATTTCCTGCTTAATATCAGAAGAAATAATTATTTTATAACTATCTCTCTCAGGGGATCCACCCTACTCTGCAACAATACTGTGAATTTTGTTTTAGCTTATGTTTTCAACAGCACCTCAAAAAATCACCACCAACTTAAAACAATTTCCTCCTGAAAATTTTCACTGATAATTTTAACGGTGACACTGAACAATGCTGTAACAGAAGAATGCTAGTACTAATTAATCTGCTGTAACTATTTGGTTGATTAAAAATAGAGATAATTGAACCACTAAAATGGCACAAGTCTTGTTTGTGAACAGCTAAGTTGGAAGAAAAACATCCCTAAAAAGCACTCCTCTTGCTGCCTTTTACAGTGATTTAACTGCATGCTCAGCCACTTTTGCCACTATAGTCACTGTTATACAACACAGGTATAGGTAAAGAAGGCATTAGAAAACGTGTTGTTTTCTCCTCCCAGCTTTGCTGCTTGAATTTGTTTATTTCATAGCATGTTGTCTTTATTTCTCTTACCATATGGTCTTTCACAAAGGCACTAAGAAAGAAAAACTACTTCTAAAAGAAGATTAAATTGATTAATAAGCATCAGTTTCCACTTAAAACTACTACTGATACCAATGCCAAAACCAAAAACTGCTTATAATTTTTTTCTGGATTTGACAAGCTATTGATTTTATAATACCTTTTCAAATAAACAAACTAAATAAAGAATAAACCAGTGAAATCTAGCAGATAAAATGAGTGCATGGGGGAGGGTGCATTTATTTTTATGAGATAACAGCATTATTCATGAAGTGGGAGAGATGCATGAGAAGAATAACATTAACTTTTCAATTACAAGCTTTAATACTGGTAAACCCTGCCAAAATCCTTCTACCTGTTAATCAACCTGCAAGACATCTCTAGTTTGGGCAAAGGAAAGAAAATGACTAGGAAAAATGGTAAGGTGGTGCATTGTGCTTGAATTTTAAGGGCTTAAAAATTTCAAGCACAGGGCTTAAAATTCAAGAAATTGTAACTTTAACCTCCTCTGAGTAGACTCTTCAGAAAATTACAGGAAAATTTAACTATCCAGCAGAATAAATTATATGGTCGTGCAATTGCAAGGAGATTGATATAACATTACTTAAGACACTACAAGAGGATGTGTCAGCACAAATATGAAAGCCATAAGTAATAAAAGCCTCAAATAATAATATACGCATTCTCCCTGTCATCATTATGCACCATCATTTATGGATGGACAACACCTGCTTTCCTGCTGAGTCCTCTGGCGCGTGTCCATTAGGCCCATTTACTGTCAAGTAAGTATTCTCCTGTGTGGTAGATGTGATCCTTTCACTGCTACTCAAAGAAACCTATGGAGAAGATCCAAAGCTAATGGATGTTTCAGAAACTGACTGCAAAAATAATCCTAAAAAGAAAGAAAATTAAAATGTTGTCTTTTAAAAATTTATATTTAAATTCATTTCAGAATTTGAAATGCAAATGTGGACTTTCTTTTCATGATACTGGGAAACAGTGACAATCAGAGCAGAGGTGAAACCCATAATAGCAGTGCAGATTCACAGTGTATGGCAGAGGGTGTACCTGGAAAACACATGTGGGTGCAGGAGGGTTATCAGAATTTCTGGCTTAAACTGTGGTGCATAACCTCCTTTAAACTCAATAGAGAGTAAGCAGTAGTTAAGCTCTACATTCAGTACTCTAACTTCCTTTCTGAAAATGCCCAGCTTTAAATGTTAGGAGATATTTTTCTATTTTCAGTGACTTAAGAGGGAGCAAAGGTGCCAAAATAGCATATGTGAATCACCAGCCTTTACCCTGAGTGTATGCCAGAGCTGTGAAAAGCTTTTAAGTACGTCCACAGGAACACGATACAAGGATGAGAGGACAAAACTGTTATTACCTTCCACTGCTAAAGTCTATGCAAAGTGAATAATCCATGGAGTTTAATTGCTGTGTTGTGACTGTTGCCAGGCTAGAATGCAAAAGTATTTATTATTTTATTAATTTCCATTAAAAAATAATCATTTTTCTGCATCAGGAAGAATGTCAAAAGCACATGTGCATGCACATACACACATAAATACATGCACAGACTTTCAATTTTGAAACTAAGGCAAAAAGTGACTCTCAGTACAATCCAGGTTGATTTACAAACTCACTGAAAGATATTAACAGGATGATCACATAAGCAGATTATTTTTCACACAAACAAATCTTTTCTTAAAATAGAAGAAAAAGACAATCATGTCATGCCAAGCAACATATGGAGGTCTAAATTTCTGCAAACACTATGCCAATGTGAGAATTCTTCAATGTATTATTCATTCAGTCTCAATAACACTCTCTGATGAATGATATAAAGTAACATAATCTGTATTTTATGATTCCTCCATCTAGACTTGACACTCATGGAAAGGTTACTTCAATTTTAAGTGGAAAACTGAGATACAGCATTGGATATAAAATAATAACAATTTGTTTTTCACTTTCCAGGCTACATAGCGGTCTCCCTAAAATTTGAATTTCATTCTTGTATTCTGTTGTGCTCATAGCTTATACAAAGGAAGCATGAATCAGTGCTGTGCATAGAGATTAAATATATTTATATTTTTTTTCACAAACTCTGTTAATAAGATTTCTGGATTCATTGTGACTAACTTTGTCTTAAAGTTAGATGTGTAGTCTCACCTCATTTGTCTTTTCTCCATGGCCAACACAGTAGGAGAGAAAAAGGGATACCTTTAAAGGCACATTTTTCTCATTTTCTACTGTCACCTGTCTTAGGTGGCTTATGTCAGGCAAACCAAAACTCACCCATTTTGCAGTTGTCAGGGGAGTCAGTGAAATTTTAGTCTGATAGCCATGTAGTTCCAGAGAGCCTAGCTATTCTACTGAAACCCTGAGAATAGAAAAAGGATTTTTTACTTACTCTGTACATTTGCAATTCCATATATTCTATACTAAAGGGCAAGTTCTGTCCTATTCAGGGATGTTAGAAAAAATTTAGAAGATGGAAGAAGAAGGTAGCTTAAAATGTAAGATTAAAATTAATGAAATATGAAAATATAGTTAATTTAGTAAACTGTTTTTCAGTTTTAGAGCACAAGACTGTTATCTTTATTTG
>CM021765.1:22525596-22653710 GCA_011076525.1 Nettapus auritus
AAAAGAGAAGAGAAGAGAAGAGAAGAGAAGAGAAGAGAAGAGAAGAGAAGAGAAGAGAAGAGAAGAGAAGAGAAGAGAAGAGAAGAGAAGAGAAGAGAAGAGAAGAGAAGAGAAGAAGAGACAATTCCTTTTTTTTTATTTTTTTTTTTTATTTTATTTTTTTTTTTCCTATGTAATCTGTTATGCTTTTTGCTTTGAAATGACAGCATCATGGTTTATTAAAAGAGCTCCATCTTCTGGCAACTGATCCGTCATAGGATCCTTCATAGATGCAGAAGAAAGGCTTAAAATCATTTGCAGAATTTAATGAAAAATTGATCCTGAGAAACTGATGTCTGGAGTTGCACTCCACAGAGACTTTGTGACATTTTTATTTTAGAGTAATTTGTTACTTGTTAACTTTGATTTCTAACCTTCTGTCAGGAATCTTAGTGGTTATTGAATTAAAATAAAAGGGCAACGTATTAGAACAATCCTGAAGAAAGGAACTAAATGCATAAGCTGACGGTAACAAAATCACAGAAAGAAAGACAACTTGCTATCCCCTTTTGTATCGGGTCAGGCTCCTAGTTTTGGTCCTCATTAAAAAACAAGAAGGATTTAAAAAAAAAAAAAAAAAAATTAGTTTGGTTTTTCAGAATGAACAGACACACATCCCCAAAACAAGCAAGCAAGCAAGCAAACAAACAACAACAACAAAACAGAGAGAAACATAAGAAATCAATTCATTCATATTTTGTTTGCTTGCCTTCCCAACTCTGTATTTAAAGATAGTCAACATCAAAGAAGGAAGATGGCATCCTGCATAATATTTTTTAGCACGCTTCTCACCCTTGATCTTATTACTAAGGGGCTTAGCCTCACTTGTTTTGCCTTTTTTAAGGGGATATGTGGGAGAAAAAGTAAGTTGAACGCCAGGCTTTTCTCCTGTGTTCTGCGAATGATGGCATATCTACTTGATGTTACAGCCTAAAAGATCTGAGGAGAAAGCAACTTAGGGGATTCATCACTCCTCTTCAGCACATTTATAAACAGAATATTGCAGACTTCATTGCATTAACAAATTGAGGTTTGGTACACTGAAAAGAAATGTCTTCACATGAAGAATAACCAAAACAGTCACTAAAATGCCAATTTCCAAATTTCCATTTTTGTAATCAGCCCATGTGAGAAGAGATAACCTGAAAATGGAGAGAGGTCTGACTGTGGAATCAGTTCTTCAGAGACCTTTAAAACACTTTGAAACTATTCAATAACTTGTAAAAGGAAGGTTAAATATGTTAAAGTTTGAAATGTAATAGCTGAGATATTTCTTTTTGCAGGAAAATGCAAAATAATAATAATAATAATAATGAAATAGGAATGTGCCTTTGTTTTATAGCCATTTCATCATTAGTAATTAATTGAACATTCTGAAAAATAGTATAAAAAGTCTGTTTCAGTGAAATATTTATTGACTATTTACACTGCAATTGTATGAAAAATGAAATCATGAGGGGACAAAAGGTAGCTTATGTAATCCATCATATTTTCTTGATTCTATTTTTCTTAACTTTATATTAACTTTTCTCTGAATCTATAATTGGTAGATTCAATAAAAAAAAAATCCACTTCTCAGTGACACCTCTAAAATCATATTTAGACACATTACTTTATCAAAGATAAACTGGTCATAAACAAAGCTAGTCTGGAATTCAGAGGAAGGTTTTTAAAATCAAAGCAGTAAAGTCTTTCAGCCAGTGCTGTGATTAAAGTATCTCACTGTTTCTAACTTCAGCATGATTACACTTGTAGACCCACATGCTGGTAATGATGGTTATTTAAAGTAGTCTTGCCAAAACTGCATTAGATTTGGTAAAAGTGGACTCATTGCTACTGCTGATAAATAGTCTAATTTACACTGATTGTAAAAAGTCCATCCAAAGAATAGCAACATCTGAAACACCATGTTCCTTCTGCAGATGTTGTCTGCTCATGGCTTGACCCAAAACACCTATACAAAATATGGTATGTTTTTACTCAAGCCTGAAAGGAACAATCATGGAAGATCACCTAAAAATATAGTCTCTTGAATTATCAATAATCAGAATACATCCTTGTCACTATTATTATCTGTACAGAGCTTTCCTGGCTAAATATATAGTATTCATGAAAAGTTCTCTGAAAACTGAAGAAGTTCTCATCTTCCTGAGTTTTACTTAGAAAACAGGAGAAATCAGAAGTAATGAAATTCTGACCTCAATTTGCTTTGGAATTGCAGCTGCCTTCAGAAGTCCCCATTTATTCTGATCAGTTATTTTCATTTGAGGCTTCGCTTAAGACCATTTCCAGAAATTGTGCGTATACTGCATAGTAGAAAAAAGTAGAAAACACTATTAAAGCTGCAAATTATTCATTGTAGAATTCTCTAGTATCTAGATATTTGTATGTTTTATAAATTGCAGTGAAAAATTTCCTCTCTTTTTGCCCAGTGATAAGTTTCATGAAAAGTTTGTGGAAAAAAAAAAATGATTTAGTTATTTCTGATTACATCAGAGATGGAAAAAAAAAAAATCCATATTTTTTATGCATTTACAGTCTTTCAGACAAGTGTGCTTAAAGAAAAGGAATATAATGTAGGGGTATTTCTGTTACATATTGGCCGTGTTCATTTCCAAAAGAAATTTGTTTTTGTTTCATGAAGTTATGAAGGTCTGAAAACTGAATACCAGTGACATACATACTCATCTGGACAATATCTGTGTATTGAAGAAAAGACATATTGTTCTAATAAAACCTTCATCCCAGAGTATATAAAGAGTATATAAAGCATTCAAGAAAGATCACATTCAGGAAATTTAGATTCCAGTCTTGTCTCTGTTGGGTGATCACATGCCTGTATTTCATTTCCCTTAATATAGTTTCTCCCCCTGATAAATGGTGATAACGTAACTTCCCTGTCTGGAGAAGGTTCTGCTTAAAAAACATGCCGGAACATATCAGTACTTCAATGGAAAACCAAGACTGCAGGAACCACTTTGTAGAGGTCCATCTGAGTCTATAACTACAATATTTGACAGGTCCTCTGGAATCTGATCATCATTCCTTAAGTGAGGCTGATCTGCAATAGGGTTTCTGTCTATTGCCTTCTATCCTGTTTACACTGTCCTGGACATAGGCGTTCTCTCTTGCAATTTGGCTTCAACCATGCCTACTACTGTGGAGCCACCTGGGTCTAGAGTGGGCTGCTCTAGATTAATTGTAATTTGAATAATGGATCATAATAAACACATCTACCATCATTCAATCAAACTACACAGCCAGAAGAGTGGGTAGTTTAGTATCACATGGCAGAAAATCAGGAAACATGACATCTTATACCATACATTAAAAAGCCACATGCATTAGGAACCAAATTTCATGGAAAATGCTGTTGCCACAATATAAATAAGAAAGATAAATATACAGGCTTTTCATAAATCACATTTCATTTTTTGTGCTTTTAACTACATATACAAATATTTTCAGAGGCAGAGGGGACAGCAAGCTCTCAATTTATTTATTTATTTATTTTTTCCACACAAATTGTCTCCATGAAAAATTGTGTAGTGTCCTAATACATCATATTGGTTCTAATCATCTTTGCTTCTAAATTTCAAAATGACTTTTGAAAGGTCTACTTTCCTCATTTTCCCATATTTTGTTTAATATATTTCATCTATTAATTCCTTTTTATTGAACTCTTAAGGTGGCAGGGCAGAGCTTATGTAGCAATCTCATGAAGGTGAAGCTCTACTACAGTGCTGTGCCCCAGCCAGAACCTGCAAACCACAGGAACATCGCACACACATATTAAACAACTGGGATATTGTGAATTCTTCAGATATGATCAAAAAGGAATAGTAAATGAAAATAATACACATGAAGTGACATGTAGTCTTCCTGTGACACTAAAAATGCTTTCATAAGCCTGCTGTACCCAAGGTAAAGTGAATTTCCCTGTAGAAAATATAGGCAAAATCAAAAAAAAAAAAAACAGTTTCACTTTTAATATTTACACACAACAGGCTTTCCCAGACTCTTCGGTGGTATTTAGGTGTAACTCATGCTTAAAATGAGTATATGATTGTTCTCTGCAGACGGATGTGGTGTGAATTATTCAGGGAGTTTAAGAAACTGGAAGACTATTATATTTTGTTGAGCTGCAGTACTATTGCTTGCTACTAGAGACTGTGATAGATTTCTTCTGATTTGTATATCTTTGTTTAAATGGACACAAAGTCCTAGAAAGGGATTGCTTTGGATGTGTTTTACTTTTTATTGTCATGCCCCACCTTCTTTTCCAGGATGCTGCCAAGAAGATCTTTAGAGATCTCGACATTAAGGATCAATGCTGGAATGTGACAGAAAGACAGTAAAAAGAATGGAAAGACTGTAAAGGGAATAATCTTCACACCAAATAACCAAATTGAATCCTCTCAGAGAAACCACACAATGTATAACACCTGCTCCAGGAAAATCATCCCAGCCAAAGAGAGGAATAAACCTTTGCCCTGCATAGCCTTAAAGATCAACACCATGCCTAGCATCACACATATTCCTGCATGCTTCAGAAACAATATAACAGGGCCACCTACTGAGATTCAGCATCTCTTTTCCATAATACTTATTTCATCTGTATTGCTGAAGCAGCATAATAAGGGCAAATTAATCATAAAAGCTCCAGGGACTTATTTCACAGTGTATCAAGCAATTATATATTGAAGGTGATGAAATAATAGTATCTTTGATGTAACTTCCCCCATAGGACATGCAAAAGAAACCACCAGAACCTAGATAATAACAAAGAGAAGAAAATTAAGGAGAAAAGTAATTATAAAGGAACAGCCAAAACTACATTGCTCTAAAGTTCTTTCCTTTGCATTCTGAAAAGATTGAAACTATTTGGAAAACAAAACAAACAAACAACAACAACAAAACACTAACAAAGACTAGTCATAAAAGGAGGAATGAGGGGAAAGGCTTATCGCTTTTATTAAATAGGAAAGCCATCTAAAGGATTAACCCTACTATTCATTATCCCTGTTATAATGTACATGTATAATTTAATTCATTTTAGCTTTCTGTTCTCTTCCTATCCCTCCAAAAAAAGGAGATATATAATGAAGATAAACTGATTAAAAATACACGGATGCTGCAGACAAAATGTTGCATATCTGAACAAAATAAACATAAAACTGATGCCAAGAGAAAATATTAATTTGTCAGTATACATGTAATTGTAATTGGCCACAGATTTGGAAAAGAGCCAAAAATATTCACACAGAGGAATTCTATGCCAGAAAATAAAGAAACTAAACTAAAGAAGATAAATTACACCCCATCAACAAGCTGGCCAGTTGTAGCATCATCATGTGCTCTCTGGCTAGCAGGAACTCAGGGTCAGCCTACTGATTTGTTCTACTTTTGACAATGGCACATCCCTGAAATAAATGAGATTACAGTAAATAGATAATTAAAGAAATGTACATATTAGAGGCAGAGGGAAAAAAAAAAAAAAAAAAAAAAAAAAAAAAAAAAAAAAAAGCCCTGGTGGTTTCCTAAAAAGAATAACTACCCTAGATCCCTAAAATGGTATTTGGTAAATACCAAAGAAGTTTGAGGAAATAAGATACTACTTGTGGCAAAATTACCTCCTGCCGATATTTGTACACAGGAGATATAGGAAAGGGTGGTGCTGCTGTCCATCTATGGACTTCTGCTGTAGTATAAGATTTCAAGCCCTTAGGGACAACAAAGAACTGCTTTTAAAATCTGGATGTCACCTGGTAAGAATATGGCTGTGACACATCAAAAACCTCAAAGACCATGGCCTGAGAGGCAAGTGGATAATCAGCTCTTGGTGCTGAGAATAGACTTTTGCAGGAAAAGCAAAATATTCTTACAAGCATCCTAATCATCTCTTAAGTATGGATGTCTTCCTTTTACTCTTTCTTTACTGCTGACAAGGTTACCACTAAAACCATGCAAGTATTTTCTGCTCTGTTTGTGGTAATCTGATCTCTTTTAACTCATGGAGTGCTAGTCACCCAACAGCATAGGGCTGTTTTTTGCACCGTATACATCCATACTTATCACTCCAAACAGCAGAAGTTTAACAAAAAAAAAAAAAAAAAAAAAGTAATAATCACAACCACCTGCAGTAATTACTGCATCAGTAACTAAGACCCAGTTACGTGGGAGAATTTATGTGGGTTTCTGGGGAGAATAAACTGTGATTTAGATCCCCACACTACTCTCTAATCTGCCATGTAATATTAGAGATGGGACATGTCTTAGAGGAATTTGGCTTTCTCTAATAATGATCTAGGAGGTTAGCATTGACTTTGCCAAAACTGCCAAAAGGAAACCTCTGGATTTTTCTAAAGATCATTCCAATGAAAGACCAGAAATTAAAGGTTTCTTTTTAATTGTGATGATTAATGTACCATATTAGAATATGAGATAATATAGGTAAAGATACTGTGGAATTTTGTCTAGCAATGAAGAGTTTACATTTGTTACCACTGTATTAACAAAGCACTGCAGCAGACAGTAAAAGAGGGCTTAATTCTTCTGCTTGCTCTGTCTCCATGCAAAACTACTTTTCTTTTGATTAATAGGAAGCTACAGTATTTGAGTCAGATAAGGAGGCCAAAATGAAGCATTGATCTCCATGGTAGTGTTTTATGTTAGCTGAGTAGGACATTGCAAATTACTACAAAGAGTAATCAGAAACTCAATTATCAGCACTGTACCAGTAGAGAACACCTAGTTGATTTGTCTACAGGTTAAATCAAAACTGAACATATATATTTTCTCACACATTTCACAGCTCCCTCAGACAAAAGAAAAAGTAAATTTATGGTAAGTATAATATGGTGCATGGCATATATTCAAGCTAAGTCAGGTTAGAGACTGAATTTTTCAGAAAAAGATTTTATTAAATAAAAATATCCATAACTGAAGTTGTCAATCGCACAGTGAAACTACTGCAGCTTGCATATTTTTCTGTAGCAAAGTAATATAAAACTTTAAAGTTGTGCTAACTTTACATTTAGGGTGTCATACACAATTTCATTTTATCCTCATCACCAAGCTTTAAACGAGAATAGTCAATTTAAAGTTACACGACCTTCTGTAGTACCTGACAAGAAAAATGTGTCATGGTTCTTATAAGTCAAAGAATGGACCACTATTCTCTTCTATATGTTAGATTATGCTATTTTTATTTAAAGTTCTCATTAGCTTGTGAGTTAAGAGTAGGCTTTGATCTGCAGACTTCATAGTGGTTACTTTGGCTCAGTTCTTTTATTTTTTCCTCTTTAAATTACTTAATTTACTTCTTAATTACCATTAAGAAGGTTACAACAATATCTGCCTGATAAATCAACCCAAGATGAGCAACTGTTTCTGAGACAAACTCTTTTCAGTACAAGAATGACACAGAGAAATACAGTAAATATAATAAAAGTATTTGTCATTTACTAGGCTGGAAGTAGCAAACAACTTTAATGACCTCCCCCTCCACTATTAAGTCTTTATTATCTGTAAAAGTGCTTCCTGTTTTTATTTTGAATAAAGATACTCTTGGAAATAATTATACAAAATATATTTACAATAATGTTTCTGTATTAAGTGTTGTATTTGTTTCAGAACCTTCCAGCATTACCAGAGCCTCCCCTTTAACTCTGCAAGTATTAGGCAAGTTTTGAGACAAAGTCAAAAACAGGGATAAAAATATGGTCTAAAACATGGTCTCTCTATCAATAAACACAAGATGTGGCAGTCTGCCCCACTAAAGACATTACAACAGCCTACTCACCATACAAACTGTGAAAGCCAGTTTTATACTTTGGGAGAAGCAAACTACAGCAGTCTTCTGGCCAGATACTGGCTTTAAGTTCTAGCCCTGAGAAGAAATGGGTGCTTAAGAGATGTCTTAAGCAAGGGCATCTTTGATCCTCTGCTAGACTGGCCTCCCTAATACTATGAGAAATATCCTCAGAACCTCTGAGCCAGTTGTTTCTTGTCAGTATGTGCAATGCCGTTCTCTGTAGCACCTCTTCCCCTTCTCGCACACATAGGGTGGCTTCTACTGCCATCAGCCCACACAACCCAGTGTGTGAATCTGGCTTTCAATTCTCTATGTTAATAATAGATGAAAATATAACAGAACCAAGTTCTGGCCCTAAAGTATGTTTTTTACATAGACTTCTCAACTGCAGGTGAACAAATAGATAGAATATAGCCTTCCCTTCTAAGTGTCTCTGGTGCCCCTTGTCCTTCCACATGATCCATCAATATTCCCGCCTACTCATGTTTAACATTTTCATCCTGTCACTGTGATATTTCTCTTCATATAAAATGCTTCCAGTGTTCATTCATTGGCCCACTGAATCTTGCACTGATCTTCTTTCATCCATTTAGAGTTCCCTCGTAGGACACTAATCATGTTTGTTGGTCTCAGGAGTAGTTTTTAAGCAGCCTCTGTTCTACGCTCTTCTGCTAACTGTATTGTTTGGTACTGCATGCTTACCAGATTGTACAGTGATCCTTTAAAATGTCACAAGTTAAACAGGGTCACCATTAACTGACAGAACCCCAGAAAGGCTGAGCATTGGAGAAATACTGCTCGTATTCAGTGAATGTTATTTATTGCTGAAAGTAACAGCCAAGCCCTTGAGATAAAAAGGAAACTGGTAGAGGAAAGGGCAGTGGTTTTGAACTGGAACAGGAAAGGGATTTTAGTGATTTGTAGTTAGCTGTAGTCTGCTCTTGTTTACAGTCTGGCTACCTAAATGTTTCAAATATAGATGCCATTATTCATTTCATAGTAGTCTGATTTCAGTTTTCATACTGTCTAGTACCCCTGGTGACTGCTACTTGATATTAATTTAGAGCAAAATTGGATGTCACTCTACTGCCTGTCCTTAGCTGCTCTATGCCAGTCTGAATATGGTTGTATTCCTGTGGAGGGTGAATAAATCCTATTTACCTACATCTCCATGGATTCGTGACACCTAATTACTTCTTGAAAAGCTCTCTGAGATCATTGATTTAGGAAAAAAAGAGCCCTTCAGCCATCCCAAGAATCATAAAGCAGTATCATCAATTTAAAAGTCCTGTGCTACATTTTCTCTGAATAGAGCTGCAAAAGCAAAAGATTTTTATTTTTATTTTTTTTTTATCATCTAGATCAGTCAATTCAACTATCATAGTAACATACCAACACACATCAGGCCAACTCAAAACACAAGGAAGAAAGAAAATAAAAAATTACCTTTTCACTTCCTGAAGGAAAAATTACACTTTCTGGTGATTGCATTATAATCAAATAATTAATAATAATAATAATAATCATGCTCTATACATGATTATAGATCATGTATATATGCCTGGAACACCCTGCATGGGAAGAAGCTAATACACTGAGGTGTAATTTTGTCAATATTGTCATTGTAGCAGCTACAGACAACTTCACACTGAGGGAATCTTGAGCTGTTCTGTAAAAAAGGTTTTCCAATATTTTTTTTTTCTGAATCCATTAAGTCCTGAGCTGCTATTTTTTACACAATTATATAGCATACACAATTTCACTTTCTTCCTTTCCAGCTCCAGCAGCAGCAGATGTCTTTTATGTATCTCCAGAATCATGAACGGTCATCAACTTTTCTTTATTAAAAAATCCGTTTGTTCCCATAACTTGCAGTACTGTGGTTTTCTCTAGGTAATTATGATCCGTAGGTTAATGTCTCACATCAGCAGAAACAGAATGCAGACATTTGTTAGCACATCTGTCATTTGTTCCTGTATTTAACAGCACAGTCCATGAGTTATTAAAGAAATTGGCTACTTATCTCCAAAAATTTTCCTCTGAAACATTCAAAAAAAAAAAAAAATCCTTTGTCCTAAATGAAAGTTGACTTCAATAAATGTCAGCTGAAAAGAGGATATTGCTTTTTCAAAATCAATGCCCACAATTAATTCTTCTAACTATACAGACACATATATATACTGTCATAATCTCACAAATTCAATTACAAAGAAGTGAATTGGTTAACTGGTCTGTCACTCTACTTTCTGCTGCATTTCTTTATCAGAAGCATTAAGAAACCTTTTTTTCCCAAAGACACCCCATGATGTTGGTTACTTGACTGCCACCCCCAGTTATTTCTCACACTGTCCAATTGTTCCAGCTTTTAAGGACTTTTTCTTAACATCTAACTTTAGCTTTTCCTTTCTTAGCTTTAGGCTATCACTTACTGTCATGACATCTTCTGACACAGTATAATTCCCTTCATTCATTTTTATTGTTACCTTGATGGTATTTACAGACTGAGATTGTGTTCCTTCAGAGCCTTCTCTTTCATAGACTATAAAATGTCATCATTTTCCTTATGTTTATCCTTGGATTGGATTACTCTTGCTGAATCTCATTGCATTTTCTGCCCGCCCCCCCCACCCCCACCCCCAATCACATCCTCCCACACTTCCCTATCTGAGGTGCCTGCAGTTTGTCAAGCAACACACCCAATGACACATCCAGCTCCTTCACGTCCTGTTTCATCACAAGGATGCATGAGCTTCTTTCTTTATTAAATAATAATAATAATAATAAGATATCTACTAGAGTTAGTATTTAATTAACTAATTTTAGACTCTGTTCTCACTAGCTGTCCCCAGGGCAGGGAGGGCAGGACCTGTCAGCCAGAGCCCATTTGGCGGTGGGACAGAGGGGACAGGGTCTGTCTGCAGGCTCCTGCCCTGTTTGCCCTCAGCCAGCAGCAGGGGAGCTGAGGGGCAGCGAGGGACAGCCCCAGCCCTGGGTATCAGCCACCTTCTGGGGATGGGTCTGGGCACAGAAAGCTGTGTGCTTCTTACTTTCTTGCCCTAAAATTAACTTGTTTATAATTTTGACAGTGAATTTCATACAGCTTTTAATATATTGATATGGTCAGGTCATTTTGTAATTAGCTTTATTGTCTCAGTGGCTTTCTTACCCTGCTGGCATTATTTTTTAAATAATCGTTCAGTTTTGCTGGTAACAAGGCAGCGGGTTGCTGTGGGATCAGAAATAAAGTACTGAAATTTGCTGATCTGGGAACCCCAGTCTTTCAAAGCAAAAGTACTTCCAAAAATATTAACATGAATGTTGCAAACAGGAATGAAATATCAAATTAAAATGGATCATATTTTCATATATTTTTTAAAAATCATATAATTTTTTAAAAATATATAATTTTTTAAAAGCTCCTCTTTTATCAATTATCTCCTTCCATGGAAAAACAGCTTCACTGGAAAAAATAATTTGTTCCACTTAAAAATGGTGAGCTAGTAGAAAAAAAGATGCAAGGAGTGTTGGGTAACAATGAAATAAGCCCTTAACAATTATAGTTGGCTAGGTCTTTCTGACTTCATTGTTGTTAGAGTTACAGCACACTACAGTACTCTAAACTAATTTGAGAAAAAAGTGTTCATATGAAGAAGCAAGCAAGCACTGGAAAATTAATAACGAAGTTAAGTAAGAAGTGGGCACGATTCTAAACACTGTGCTATCTTTTTGCACCACAATAAATGCTAACTGCAAACACAATCATGATTTAAGTCACATTTATTTTACCACAGTGAGATTACTTTCACTTTAATAATCCTGTTCCCCTTTCTAATCCTGAGACATTCTTCCGTTTGTTTCTCTGATATAGAAATATATCATCTACTCCATGCTACAGTATTTATATATTAATCTTGCTGTTATACATCATACAGTATGCTATTCTACAATTGATAGAATTTATTTACTGAACTCGCTTTATCAGATAAATCAGATAAATCAATTAGATAAAGAGATTGAGGACAGAGGATTTCTTTCACTGGCAAAATCTCCTTAGTAAACCTATCTAGCTCATTAGCTACCAAGGGCCATTTTCCAAAAGTGCTTTAGATAAGTGGTCAGGTGCAGGGCCTTAGGGCAGTGATGCAGTGCACACAGGCACATAGCCACATAGTGCCAGTGGCACATTCCCAGCACATTCCCATCTCCTCACCACCTTTTCTTTTTTTCTTATCCTCCTATAACCAGTTGGTAAGGGGTTAAAACAGCTGACAGAGAAATTGTGGATTTGTGTAAATAGAACAGAAAATTAAGATGATCTTCTTTCTGTATATTTCTGTGTGTGGGTGCCCTATCAAGGATGGATTTGCTGTGGGAAGGAGGAATAGAGAGGTCAGCTTATACTGTGCAAACACATAGCTGTATTCAGAAGAGGATGAAATTCAGCAGTGTAAGTGCATGTTCGCTCACTTCTATTTTCTTCTTAAAATCAGCCTATTGGAATTGAATTATACTGTCCTTTATCTATGTCCTTTGTGACTCTCCTCAGTACAAAATACATGCACATATATATATATATATATAAATTATAGTAAGATAACTAGAGGAAAACAACCACATCATGGCTACTTATACAATTCCATTCCATGCCTGTCATTTAAGTAATACAAAGAGCATGTGCTTTCCAGGCCACCCTCCCACCCCGCACTGGAATATGAAGCAGGGTAGAGGAGAACAGATTTCCATGCTGCCATCCATAGATTAGTTTGCTAGGACAGTTATTAGCCAGACTCCAGAACTGATAAGCCAGAGGTATCACAGTAAGGAATCAAATGCTGCTCTGCTACCCAAAAGGAACCCTCATGAAAACTCCGCTGACATTTACATCAAAAAGTAAAGGCACTGCCACAAACTTCCAGCATACTGCAGGACAAAATGAAACCACTGAGCAGAGGACCTCTCTTTGGTAGATACATCCTTAATGCTTCTCTGGAAATGTTTGAGAAAACACTCTCATCTTCCATCCCATTACACTGTCCCCAGTGCCTACTGAAGTCCATGATAACAGACCTACTAGAAGCGGGCTTGGGCCCTTCCTCTGTTACGTTACGTTACAAATAAAAGAAGGTGGGTCAAGCAAAGAAAGCAACAGGCCAGGGTTCAGATCAGTTCAATCTATGCTGCTTTTGGCTCTGATCTCTCTTAAAGTTCATTCCTCTGGACATACATTTTGATGTCATTTGAAACAAATAAATTTGAAAGTTCTGTCTTCAGTATGAATCTCATTTATAGGGTATCTGTACATATGCTTTTGTCCCTATATTTTCTCTCCTACAATTTTTGCTTATTCAGCCTAAGACTATCTGTTTAAATGCATTGTTTTGAAACAGCAACAAAAACAGCCTGCTATGTTATCTTGCATTTCTTGTAGTGTTTACTCTTTTACATTTATGTTACATTTTCTTTCAATTCTGACATTTATCTACAGTATATAGATAACTTGCAACTCATTATTATGTGCAAACAGCAACATCTCTGTGGGATAGTGTTGTTAACAAGGATCAAGCTATTATATTTAAAAGATCAGGAAGGAAGGGAAAGGGAGGCATTAACACCACATTTTATTTTTAAAGTTCCTCCTCTGTCACTCAAAGGAAATCAACCAATGTTGCTTTTTGTTCCAAAAGTGTGTAATAAAAATTAACTGTAAGTAATTTTTTTACAAAGGAACACCCAATGGATTTAATTATGAGGAAAGACTGTGACACTTATGGAATAAATATGACACCATATTCATCCCTTTTATGTATCCTTCACCCACTAGAGATTGCTGAGTTGACCCCTCTGCAGCTGAGGAGTCAGCAGTTTGATTTTTACTGTCATAATCAGAGCAATTAGTACAGAGTGTCTGCATTTTGACACATCAGGCGGAGGCAGAGGAGGCTGTAAAATATTGGTCCAGTGAGAGAAAACAAACAAATAAGCAAGTAAAACAAAACAAAACTAAACAAAAACAATTAAAGCAATGCTGCAGAACTGATCCTATATATGCAGAACTGATTCTACGTATGCAAATAGTTCAGTACCTCCAAATGGCTCATCTTCATGAACTATAGTGCAATCAGTAAACTCCGAGCATCATATCCTAGATTTATCAATTTAAGAAAGAGTTTTTCTACATGCAAAGCTACTTCATTTTTGTCATAAAGCTAAAACAAAGATTTAGAGTACAACAGAAAAATTATCTGCACCGTTTCTTTGTGGGAGAACAAGAATTAGAGCAAGCAGCCAAGGGCACAGCCACTGAGCGCTCTTCCTTTGGATTTGAGGTGCTAATAGGGGCTAAACAACTTCTTGCAGCCTTTTTTCGTTTATCCTTTCCTCCACCTGGTGAGGTTTATCTGCTTTTAGTTACAGGAAAAGGAAACTGCCTGACTGAATATGACATTTGTAATAGGATAAAAAACATTTGTAACAGGATAAAAAGACTAAAAAAGACCATCCCATATTATCTCAGCAACTCTTAACATACTGTGGTACATCAGGTGGGATTAGCCAATCCCACTCCATGTTGTTATTTTGAAAAATGAAAAAAAAAAAGAAGAAAAAAAAAAAAAAACTTACAGAGCAAATGTGTATTATAAATGCATTTAAAGTATTTCAGTTTATAGGAAGATGTAAAAAATGTGGATATCAAAGGCCATATTCTTCACTCTGTTTTCTCAGTATTATGCAGATATACAACTATAAAGCCATCTCCTACTTATTCTGCAGGCTACCTGCTTTATGTGTAAAGATACTGGAAAGCTACAATAACACCATTCCTGTCTAGTTAACTGTCTATTGCCAACTAGAACAGGTTATTTCAGGCTCATGATTAAACAATGCTGTTTAGAGGAAAGGAAAACAGATCCTCCAGTCTTCCATCTTTATCTCCTTCTGGATAAAAGGATCAAGAGACCTGAAACCAAGGATTCAGGATGTCTTCTCAGTTCTCAACTATTTCAAAGCTCTTTCAGCTGTTGCTTCTCACTGAGAAAGGACCAATTTGACATAATTTAGGTACATTTTGACAGGCTTTTTTCTTCTGTGGTGGAAAGTAGGGATAATGGCATGGTCTCCATAGCTAAAATGTTATCTGCTTTGAAGTTAATGGGATTGGATCTCATCACGTGATTGTAGTAAATGGAAGAATGACACTCAACATGTGCTAGTGCAGAAGTTTTGCAGCCCTTCATTGTTAAGCATTTTCAGTTCACTGTACTTAGGGATCCCACTTTCTATTTGACAGAAAAACTGAATTTCATTTTCAGTGTTCATTAAACTCATATTCATGAAATAATTTTGATAAGTGGTTGTGGTGAACAAATATCTCAGGACAATATATATATATATATTCAAAGTCAGTTTGGAAGGTCAGTTAATTAAGCTAAAATTTCATCTTTACCTTTAGTTTGACCAAATGTGATTTTCACTCATTTAATAGTAGGATTTATTTCATATAACTATGTGCCTAGACTGGGCTTGTCATTGTTATCTAACCTGTCGAGACAAATGAGCACAGCTAGAGAGAAATTAATATTATTCTGTATTAGAAGTCTATTTCTGGCTACAGTGTCCCACACTCTGAAAATATGTCCACTGACTGGAGAGCCATCTAAACAAACACCTTAGGCTAGACATGCAATTTTCAGATAAGTAAAGGTAGATGAGACATATCCTATTAAAGCATCAATGAAGTTTGCTCCATACCATTTTCCATTCTAATAGCAAATAGTTATGCACAAAATTCACATGCAAAAATCTGTGTTAGAAAAAATAACATGTTTTCAATTTATTTTTTCAATACTTGTCAAGGAAATATCAAGCCATCTACTTTCAGGCAAGCATCCATTTTTGAAATTTCAGGGCCCTCCATGAACACTAGCCATTGTTTTGTGGTTATATCAAATTTATTTAAAAAAATATTGTTCTGAATGCTTAAAATGTAACATATAGTAAGGAATGCTACTGAACAACATCTGGATCCTTGAAGGAGAGTAGGTGTTTCGTTGTTAAAAATATTTTGTTGTTAAAAGTAGACCTTAATTACCTTATTGTATGTCCTTTTGTGCAAGTATTATCAACAAAGACTAAAATACTTGCTTTTAGAAAAGTAAGCCAGGCAAATTAAACTTTTAATTCTGCCTTTAGTTCACCTTAATATTTGCAGAAGTTCAAAGTGGAACACAAATCTGTTGGCTGTACATTAATCTAATTTATTCTGCCACTAAATCCTCAAAGTAACATGCAGTACCTTCTAGCTGGTAAGAAAACAGAGAGACATCTTTTTCATGTGTCACACATTTCGGTACACAAGCAGTGTGGAGTGGTAGTTAAAGGTACTTTGTTCTCACTGCCAAACATAGAACAAGCTTCTTACATTTTCTCTAACCTAGTTTTATACAGAATATCCTGTTAAATGGGACTAACTACATTTATACTGTGAGCTTAAAGATGGAATTTATAAGCCAAAAGATTTTTTGAAATTATCTCAGATGGTTTTCCAAAACCATCCCAGAGACATCATGATGCTATTTTTATGCCAGTCCCTCTGTCAAATCATTTTTGTTGTCTCCAAGATTTGCTGCCAAAAGGGAAGGCAGCACAATACAGTACTTTTTGTTGATGTGTTTTTTTGTTTGTTTGTTTGTTTTGTATGTGACAACCACATCACAAACCTACCCCTTTACCTATGAAAAGTGAAATGCTTGTTATGTTATTGACATGAATGCACTAGTCAACACAATTCAGCAATGAAGATGACATGGGCTATGAATAATTTCTTTTTCTGTTATGTTTTCTTGTTACCCCATAGGCAATGTATGCTGGATATTGCTTTCTGTGCCTGATCTACATAGTATTTAGACTTGTTACAGCAGAAGTTAGGATGAAATTGTAATTCATGATCATGAGTCTGGAAATCCAGTTTGGCTTTTACTGTATTACACGGTCCTGGCTCTGAGAACACTGAGAAAGAAGAAGACCAACAACTGGGCCTTTGAAATCCTGGGATGATATTTTATAAAGAGAGGGTGGAGGGTTTTGTTTTGTTTTGTTTTGTTTTTTGTTTGTTTGTTTGTTTGTTTTTGTTTGTTTATTTTGTTTTATTTTTGTTTTGTTTTACAAAGGAAATGTTTAGAAACTTCAAAATGCACTGGTTAAAGTGTTATTGCCCCTTCTGTGCCTACATGCACACTACATGTAAAAGACCTGCTACTGTAAGAGACTACAACAAGGGCTGAAAACCTTTTCTTACTCTTTTAACCTGATGTACCTGCTAAAATACTCATGATGTTCATTTGAGAAGCCTGAAGACTCTCAAAAGAGTGGTCATGCATATTTCAAGCCCAGTGCTGTCAAGAGGTGCTTCCTATCTTCTGAAATCTGCCCTAAGCTACAGTAGTGCAATTTCCGTTTAGTTCATCTGAGGTGAGTCAAAGCAGTATAATACTATATACAGTGAAACTGGCATGTACCATTTTTCATTTATTCTTCCATTTCATGGGAAAAAAAGAAACTGTTTCTGTGTTGACTTGGGACAGTGTGAGCAAACTAGACAGTTTAAAGACGAACAGCCTACACACTAAGCTGAAAGCAGCTTCTTTGATCCGTCATTACCTTTTCCTTTGATTTCCTGCTCTTTATGCAAGGAGCACACATACCACAACAAAGAATGCAGTGCAAATGCTTATATTAATAGATTTTGTTCTAAACATATATCCAAGAATATTAATTTACCAAAATTATCTGTGCAAAGAGAAAATAATTTTAACAAACTGAAATCCCACAGAGTTTGACTTAAAATCTGATCATAGGTCAGATTCACAACAGTTTTAAAAGGGATACAATTGACACAAGCAAAGAGATGACAACTTCAGGTTACACCTACTGAGGAATAAGAGGTCTTAATATTGTTCCTACTGGTATCACATACCCATCTATAAACAAATATATGTAGAAAGACACCCCAATGGCAGTCCTGTATAAAAGTCAGAAGGGGCTGAACAGAGGTAATAATTCTTTGTAATGGCTAAAAGGTCTTCTAATTAGAAGAAGACACCATTTCTAACTGCTTTAGCAGAGGAGACTCTACTTATTAAAATGTCCTGGCACTACTATTTTTTACAGTATTGCATTGTTTATTTGCAAAAATATGATGCAGGCACCAGGGAGTTTCATACTATACAGATTATAATTTCAAGGACAGAAGCTTACTTTTTCACAGTGTTTACGTGCTGAATAAGCTTTAGCCTTCTAGACATGAGCATCTGAATATAAAAGATTTTTATCACTGTATTAGATCACATATATTTATAATGTGATGCACACTCCAGTCTTCTCTACCTAAAAAAGAAGCTGTTCATTATAATGGAACCTAAACAAAGCATAAAGCTATTGCTTCTGGGGAACACTGAGACATTTTCATTCCGTGCTTTAATGTTAAAACTGTTAAATATTAAAACATATATTAAAAATAGTTTTTTATTTTGTTTCAATAAATTTCCATGAACACAATCCTAAATTACAGTGTTAGTAATCTATAGAAAAGGTAAAATAAAATAAAATAATAATAGTAAAAAAACAGGTTAAAATAAATCACTCAATAAGATACCCAAACCAAAAGTATTTAGTGCTGGGTGATCTGTAGCCAGAAAGAAATCTGGACAGGAGATCAGGAGGAATGCTGACACATTGCAGAAGCATATCTCTGTGAGTGAAATTTCAGCTTGTCATTGCAACGTTTCTAAAATTGTTTCTTGCCTGCTATGACCGAGGACATGAGATATAGATGAGAGGCTGGGAAGATAACCACAGCAGCTGTCCTGGCCTCCCTTTACACTACAGTGAAAGATTGCTAGTATCCCACTGGAAGAGTGCATGGAGGATTACAGAAATCTGCAGAAGATGGTTACAGATGTGCAGGCCAAGGAGTTTTTTTACTAGTGAAGTAAGGACAGGATAACACAAATGAAAAGATGGTTCAATCATGTAAAAAGCTGGGGATGGATTAGCTTTTTTTTTTTTTTTTTTTTTTTTTTTTTTTTTTTAAAGAGTAATCCTCTCAGCTCATGAATTCTATGCAAGTAGCTGGGAAAATACATGGGTAAGGCAAGCTTTCAATTACTGAATTTCTGAAGAAATTAGTAAAAAATCATGTAGTGTCCCTTTCTTATTTCAGTACAAAGGAAAAGGAAAAACAGGCAATCAAAGACACGGTGAAGAGAAAGACCACAAGAGGAGGAAAACTGTAAGATTTATAGGACAAAAAGGCCTATAGACCTTTTATAGGCCTATATGAACACAATCATTGATAGAAGGAAACCTAATCTATTCAGAAAATTTGGTGTGGGCAGTAAAAAGCTTGGAAAGCTTGTGCACTGTTTCAAGGAACAAAAGAGGAGAATCTGAATTACTGCCATAGGACATAAAAGCCATATATTTTATATGTGGTGGACAGAAAAGAATAATAAAACAGTTTCTGAAAGATATCTATTATTAAAGATAGCTAGAAATAAAAGTGCTGAGGAAACACTAAGTAAATAATGCTACAGGGAGAAGTGATAGAGCAGATAAAACTATCTGAGGCAAGCACTGGAAAATAGCATAGAGGCATTTATATCAAAGTCTAGAATCTTCTTTAAATATGGAGACAGTCTCAAATCCTATGACTATTTATTCATTTTCATTATGCAGAAGATTGAAATAGTCCTGAGAATTCAGGCTGGAATCCGGGCTTCTTAATCAGCATTTGAGTGTTCATTTCTGTCTCATTCACATTTTCTGTGGATTTGCTGTGCTCTGAGCCTTTCTGTTCACTGTTTAATCCAGGGGCTCCAGCTATGAGCTAGGCACTTCTTTTCCCCAGGCAGGAGTGCTTCTACGCATAAACAGGAGACTGAGTTCAAAACAATGACACCAAATTAAGTGACTAGTCCTAAAGGGTAAGTTTTATGTCTCATATTCCAGCAACATGTCTACATTCCATCAGAAAACAAGGTTTTTAGTTGCCAAAGAAAATCATCTGAATCTCACCCAGCCTCGGCAAGATTTTAAAAAATACTTTTTTGAGACCATCACTTTCACAAATCTCTTTTGATGATAGCACCAACATTTCTTATGGGTTTAGGTCATCTACTCTTGATGGTAAGTATGAAGAAAGGATTTATTTTACTTACATAAAATGTTCCCCTAAGCCAATCTGCACTGCTTGAGGAGGAGAAATGTTTCAGGCAGAAGGAAGACAAAACAAATCAAATGAGTAGTAGCACATTTTATTATAAAAGTCAAAGACAGATTAAGAAAACGGGCCGTGTTCTCCAAATACCTTAGCTTTTTACCCTTGGCCAATTGCTAATGCAACTCTTTGATTATTTATTTTCCAAACCAGAGATAAGGTATGCATTTTTGAATGTGATATTCATTTCTAAATTCATTTACAAGTGTGTCTATACAAATTTGCAGATATGTAAACAACTGAATGCTTACCTGAGGTGAATCTAATAAATGCTTAATGTATTCTAAAGCAAAATAACCTTTTCAAGCCAGTACCACAGCTGAACCTAATGCTTGCTGACAGGCTCTATTTTGGCAATTATTTTTAAAGGTCTGTTTCTCTTCATTTTATTAGTGTATGATAAAGTCAAGCCCTAAGGCATCCAATGTCTGAGTTAAGTGATGAAATACAGTAGATACTGAAGAAGACTAAATTAAAAAGATAGAAATGATATTATATTTGAAAAAAAAATCTCCATGCAGAGTGAGTTTTCAGGACTTGGGATCTTACAAACTGTAGCTAGTATAAGATGACAGCATTTTATTGATAGCCCATGTGTTAAGTTTGTATGTCTTTCAGTTGTACTAGATGATAAGTTGCATGTTGTTACTGAATGCAAGAGAGAACATTAACCCCTCTGACTTTGTGCTGTTTAGAGACCGTTGGTTGTTAACAGACCTGGTAGGAAAGGTATTGACAAAACCAGTGAGAAGGGCAGCAAGCTGGCAAACCACCAGCAACTATTCTGCAAGCTATTGATTAAAAACCACTTCATTTTGGAACTTCAATGACGGCAGTAGAAGTGTGAACAGAAAAGCTGTCTATCATTTCAAAACATGCCTCTTTGTCCAATAAAGAGACAGGTTTCACTAATTATCTAGATGTTTCTAACAGCAGGGGAGAGGGATTTAAAGGAGAAAGCTGTTTCATCTTCCTAGGACTGCTTATTTACATTTTGTGGAGAAGTATTAGGACTGAATAATGTTGTGAAGTATATGGATGGAAAAAAAATTTGACCTATGTCTTTCTGGATATATGAAAAATATTAAAGTATGTCCAGGTTTTGGCTGGGATAGAATTAATTTTCTTCCTAGTAGCTGGTATGGTGCTGTGTTTTGGATTTAGAATGAGAATAATACTGATAACTCACTGATGTTTCAGTTCTTGCAGGGCAGTGCTTACACAGAACCAAGCTTCTCATGCTGTCCTTCCAGCAAGTAGGCTGGGGGTGCACAAGGAGCTGGGAGGGGACACAGCCAGGACAGCTGACCCAAACCGGCCAAAGAGACATTCCATATCAGAAAGTGTCATGCTCAACAATTAATATTGGGTGGCTGGCCAGGGTCGGGGGGGACTGCTGCTCAAGGACAAACCGGCTATTCTGTGGGTGGTGAGCAATTGCATTGTGCATCACTTGCTTTGTACATTCTATCGTCGTCATCATCATCATCATCATCATCATCATCATCATCATCATTTCCCCTCCTTTTCTGTCCTATTAAACTGTTTCTATCTCAACCCATGAGGTTTCACATTTTTTTTTTACCCAATTCTCTCCCCCATCCCACTGGGGGTAGGTGGGGTGAGTGAATGGCTGTGTGGTGCTTAGCTGCCTGCCAGGTTAAACCACACACCCTATGCACATTGGCTCACAAGCTGCATTTACCAACAGGCCACTGCTTTTCATCCTTGACTGAACTATAACAAACATACGCTCTGGATGGCCTTGTATCTTTTTGATCCTGGCCTTGTTGACTTGGGTTTCTGTCTTGGCCTCAAGCATGCCTTGTAACTATAGAGTTCTCTGGTGATCACTGGACTGTGGGAGGAGGCTAAGGGTTCGGGAATAAAATAAAGCCTATGCTGACTTATGACAATAAGAATTTAAGCAATTTATTCCTTCTAGCTGGCTTTCCTCAATTCTATAGGGCCAGGATGGGGTGACATGGGAAGTACATTTAAAGAACAATAGAAACAAGGAAACTGAAACTTGTTAATACGGTTAAGGCAAGGCTGAGATGTTCCCTTTGCTCTCCTTGTTCAAATATTTGTTTTGTCTCCTCAGACTGTGAAATTCTTGTGCATCTCTTTTGTTTATTCTTTTTTTTTACAACAGCCAAAAATAAAGAAATGGACTTCAGTTATTTGATTTTTCAGGATGCTTTCAGTCAATGCTATAAGGTTCTGAGTCAGAGCTTTTATTGCTTCAAAAACAAACAAACAAAAAAAAAATCAAACACAACCTTCTTTTAACATGATCCACGTGAAAAATTGGACTGAAAATTTTAGGCTGATTGCTGAAAAAAACAGAAATGAATCAGGAACAAAATAAAGCAAAATAAAGCCAAAAGCAAAAACAAACAAACAAATAAAAAGACCTATAGCATTTAAATTATATAAAAAGGACTTATGTCATTATTGGTAATGTTCTAAAATATGGCAATAAAAATCAAATTAAGTAATAAAAATCTATGTTTAAATAACATTTAAAACTTTAGCTACCCCTTATAAGGCAGATGCTTTTACATATTTTCTTTCCATGTGCTATATTTCCAAAGAGAAGCTGCAATATTTTAAGGTATAATAGACAGACTCTATAATAAAATGGTAAAAGCAGAGATTTTAAAATGCTAATTTTGCATTCTCATGCTTTGTGTGAAGTGGGCCCCTATGTGCAATATACTTATGATGAAAGAGTTTCCTGACAGCAAGAAAGATTTGCCTATTTTTTCAGAGGTAATTAAGAAACAAAACAACAATTGAAGAACATTAGCTTCAAGTAACATTTCCAGCCCCTAAGTCTGAGGAGAACCACTTCTCTCAAAATTTAATTATTTATGATTAATCATTACCCTATACAATCTGGCTAGGATCACTGATTTTCTATAGAACTTTTCAGCTTACTGTCTCAAAGGAGGATATTTAAGCTAATAGCAAATGAGACTGATGCTGTAAGGGAAGTGATGCTTAAGTATTTGAACAGAAAGGGCAGAAATACAAAAATAGAATCAAAGCAAAAGGACAACGTGCAAAATTTACATATTTGTTCTTGCCTTTCAACAAAAAATGCAATAAAACACCTGTCTTAAAGTCTGTTTGCTCCTTTCATTAACTTTGCCTGTTTGATTTTATCTTTTAAAAATAGCTCTGTTGAAGGATGACTCCGTGCTTAGCTTTCACGCTGAACTCTTTTTTTTTTTTTTTTTTTTTTTTTTCCGTCATGCTACATATATTGTTGCACATAGAGAGTTTGGTTAAAGAATACATGTGCACATCCACCCTCACACAAATTCCAACCAAATTAAGGTTCTCCTGCAGACCCATGGCAGATTATTCAGAAAGGTCTCTGCTTCCGCTGCCATCTGGTTGATCATTTAAACTAACAGATTACATGACTGCTAGCACAGATTAAGTTTCCAAAAGCATAAAAAAATCAACCTGTGTTCCTGTTGAAACCACAGCGATTTGTCACTGATATTAGCGGGTGCTTACTTCCTATAGAGGAATTTTTTGAGGCATTTGATAATTAGGATAAATCATTTTGGAATGGTAAATCACAAGATTAATAGGCCATTGGAATAGAATTCACCAGGGTTTTCATCTTAGAATTCAGAAGGGGTTTCATCTTAAAATGAAATGACAGAAGTGGGATTTGAGAACTGTTCCAGTCCAGATCCCTAAGTCCCGATGACGTGGCTGAACCGTGCACTGGGAGCCCAGGTGCTCTGGGGATATGAGCAGAACTTCCAGGATGCTTCCAGGCCATGCAACCTATTGGGTTTAGATTTACGTGACTGGAACAGCCTCGGGATTGTCAAAGGTCCCTAAGACTAAGCTGCATTCCTTGCCAAAACTACAGCCAGGGAGCAGCAAGTGGCAGGCTGCTCCACAGGGAGGGCAAGCCACAGCTGAGGTAGAGAGGGGTAGATGAGTAATTGTAGTGGGTTTACCTGGCAAGGTTTTGGTAGCAGGGGGGGCAGAGGGGTGGCTTCTGTGAGAAGGATCTAGAAGCTGCCCCATGTTTGGTAAGGGCCCCACTGCTGACCACAGCTGAGACACTAAGTGATGGTGTTTTGCGCCTCTGTGAGAGCATATTTAAGACAGGGAAAAAAACGCTGCGCCACTCAGCAGCTGGGAGGGTGAGAGGAGTGAGAAACAGCCTTGCAGGCACCAAGGTCAGTGAAGAAGGAGGGGGAGAGGTGCTCCAGGCACCAGAGCAGAAGTCCCCTGCGGCCTATGGTGAGGACCATGGTGAAGCAGGCTGTCCCCCTGCAGCCCATGGCGTACCACGGTGGAGCAGGGTTCCACGCTGCAGCCCGTGGAGGAGACCACAGTGGAGCAGGTGGACCTGCCCCGACGGAGACTGCAGCCTGTGGAAGACCCCTGCCGGAGCAGATTCCAGGCCGGACCTGTAGGCCATGGAGAGGAGACCACGCAGGAGCAGGTGACCCGGCAGGAGCTGCTGCCCGTGGGGGACCCAGGTTGGAGCAGCTTGCTCCCAAGGGATGGACCCCGTGGTACGGACCCATATGTGGAGCAGTTCTTGAAGAGCTGCTGCCTGTGGACAGCCCACACCGGATCAGTTTGGCAAGGACTGCATCCCGTGGGTGGGACCCCACAGCACAGGGGACAAGAGTGACCGAGAAGGAGCGGCAGAGAAGAAGTGCTCTAGACTGACCATAACCCCCATTCCCCCGTTCCCCTGCGCCTCCTCCCCCTGGGGAGGAGGTGGAAGAGGGTGGAGGGGAGGGAAGGTGCTTTTGGTTTCTTACTTCTCTAGCTTGTTAGTAATAAGCAATAAATCTTACTGTCTCTCTATGCTGAGTCTGTTTTGCCCGTCACAATAATTATTGCACGATCTCCTTGTCCTTATCTCAACCCTTGAGCCCCTTTCATCGTATTTTCTCCTCGCTCCTCTTTGAGAAGGGGGAGTGAGAGAGTGGTTGTGGTGGAACTCGTCCGCCCACCCGAGTAAAACCATCACAATAGTCCAGCAGGGGTGAGGACTAGGGCCCAGGCCTGAGGTGAAATGGGGCCATGGACAGGATGGGTGGGTAGGAGACCCAGGTGAAGACTATCAGGGCACGAAGGCCTAAAAAGTGCCCTCAGGGCCTTGACAGCCATTTCACAAAGGAGTTCAGGAGCCCCTAGCAGTGGAAAACACTCTCAGCAGGGCCTCTAAGTTGTCCTCCTACTTGTTTAGCAAAACATCTCAGTCTCATTAGAGTTAGAATTACCTTGGGTAACTGACTGTGAAGGAAAAGTAAATGACTGTAGATAGACCCATAAAACCAAAGAAATAATTAAATAGGTCCTTGTGGATTAGTAGCATTCCAGAAAACACAGTGCTGGTTGAGCCTATTTATTATTTGGTAGATGGTGTTCTGACTTTATGGGAAGCTGCTTATTACCTCTCCCATTTTCAGTATTGATCCTGGTATTGTAAAAAATAGTACTTGGATTACAATGCCAACCAGTTCCTGGAAGATATAAAGTACACAAACCATACATTTCGCATTTCCCTCCTGATACACCACCACTGCCCAACCTGCCTGTTTCACCCATGATTAGTGTTAGTTAAATTTAGAAGGTATAAAAACCTGGAAGTGTAGCTAAAATAGATCTTTTTGCTTACTGATTCTAGCCTCTTGCTTTCTGTTCTATAATCCAATTAATAAATGACGATGTTTGGCATTTGAAATAATTGGTGTTTTTGCTATCACCATGGTTTTTTGTCTGTACGTTTCTTTGTTTTGAAGACAACTCCAGGCTACTTTTTTTTTTTGCATAGCCTGCATTTGAGATATGCAACTGTCAGGTTTTTGATTCGAATCAAATGTATATGCTGGATTTTAAAAGAAAATGGTAAATTTTATTACTGGCAGTAACAACTTATGCAATATAAATAAATAAATAAATGATATATACTTATTCTTCACTGAATCCATGAATCAAGAATGAAAGAACATTACACAACTAATAAATAAACAGTGTCACACCCCGTGGGGCTGAGATGGATCATTGCAGTGTTCTCAGAAACATCATTGAGCCACTCTGAATGGTGTTAAACAAGCTAAATAAATGGCCTGATCAGGATTAACAACTACACTTGATATCCATATAGCACTGAAGTGTTGCAAATAGCTATGGTAGAGCTTCAGCTGACAAAAATTCATGACAGTGCAAGCTATGTAGTGAGATTTTTCTGTTTATCTGCTCTGCTTCCTTCTCTCTGCCCTCCCCCAACTTTTCTCCAGTCTGTGGCAGAAATATGCTAATAGCTTCCCAATAACAGATAAACATTTAAAATAATCCTCTTTCCTCCAACTCTACCAGTTATTTCAATTATACAACTATTGCTACTCTGAATTTGTATTATATGTCATTTACCTTTACAATACCACAGCTACAATGGTACAACCAACAGTGAAACAAGGTCCCAAGAGCAATCGTAGTATTGGCAAAACAGGTTGAGTGCTGGAGTAGTGGATTTGCTGTGTTAATTTGAATAAACTCAAGCTACTCTTACTCATAAGAGAAGCTGAACTGGCTCCTGGCTTTCAAGGGTCATAGAAACATAAATTTGTCTTTGAGCATTGTTCGCCAGAACTAAAGGGAAGCTATTTGGGTTCATATAGTTACTCATTGATCTTAGTGTAGTGTCTGACTATTTTTTATTATAGCTATAAGGAGTTTTTTTAAAACAGTAAAATCCCAAGGAAAAAGAATAGGTTCTTCCATTTCAATAGCTAGTTGTCGCTCTGGATGTTTTGAGCTGGATCCATCTTTATGAAGAACACCTGCCAATTACTTTTTGGGCAAAAAATCTGGAAGGCAATAAATTGCATTTTTTAAACCTTTTGTTTTGTTTTGTTTTGTTTGCCGGGGGGGGGGGGGCGAAGGGCGGTATAGTTCTTTCTTAGATGAACTTCCACTGGAACAGAGGAGCCCAACTCACAACTTCCTTTTAAGAGAGTTGATCCTTACTTCAATTTTTATTTTGTGGTCATGATTAATTTATTGTAACGACATGATGTAAAATAGAATTAAGATGAACCACTCTCTAGAACAAATAAGAGTTTGAGACTGTAATGTACACAGGAAGCCACAAGAACTGTTGCCACCTTATATGGCCATTATCGTATCTCTTTTTCATATGTTTATTTATTTTATGCATTTTATTTATATATAGTATTATATACATTTAAAAATATATTAATATATTTATATATGTATATTTCATGCAGTCCTGATATTAGAGACACACTGCTAGCTCTTCATGCAACATGTAGAGCTTTTTCTCCATGGTGGAACACAACTGCCTATGCTAGCAAGCTTTTAGAGTGTTTTTCAAATAATTTTGACATGTGCCATCTGTAACTCACAGAAGACTTTCTGGGTATGTTTCTGGAATTAGGAAATTCCAGTAAGGGCTGCCAATAGGTAGTTTTCATGCAGCCAGCCTTTTTCCCAGGATAACACTGGTTAGGCTTTTCAGTGCCAGCTGGACTCAGGAACCAGGAATATTCTCAGCAAATGTAATTTACTAAAATAAGTGACAGGTGTCTCATCTTCCTCTTCCCTTAGTTTTTACTTGATCACAGTAAAACTCCCTCTGATCTCTTACAACCCAGTGTTACTAAGACAGCATTCAGAAAAGGTAAATTGTATCTTTCATACTACTCTCTCTTGGTAACAGAAAATAGAGAAGGCCAATGGCATGGCTCTTGCTGGCTAAAGCTGGCAATGATCATTTCCCGTAGCATTTTGCAGGTGATTAACAGAGTGAACTTTGTCTCAAAGTACAAGAAATCACTGAAGGCTTTGTGAACAAACTGTTTCGCAAATTGCAGGCTGGAACAAGTATCTAGGACCCAAACAAAGTCAAAAATCATCCTCATATTTTGCAGCATTTTTCATCTAAAAGAACATCAAGCTTTGGGAATTTACAAGCCTGCCAGGTGAAACAGTCAAAATGATTTCCAGAAAAGTGTTTTGATCAAGAGTGGTTCCATTTGTCAAATTTGGTAGCTCTCTCTGCTGACAGAGAAAATGTCAGGTGTGGTAGCACAAATCAAACGACCTGCAGTAATGTTTGCATGCATGTAGCAAGAACAAAAGAATTTTGTTATTACCCCGGGCTCTCTGACATATAACTGCCATAGCAGAGCCAAGCATGCTGGTTAGTGCCTAGGCTGTGATGCAGAAGCAATTCTATAAAAGATTGAAAGTCACATTTCTAGTCCTGTTAGTTCCATAAATCCTTCAAGGACTTTTGTGACTTTGTGAATATCAATTACACATTCCTGCCCCAAGTAATCTAAGGCTCATACTTCTGCCAACAACTGAAAGAGTCCTGCTGCTTTGGCCAGCACTGAAAGACCAGTTCTTGTTCTCTGAAGGGACACCATATATGTTGCTCTTCTAAGCAACAAATCTGCTTTGTCTTTGTTCAGTCTGTTATTGTTATTAAAAAAAAAAAAAAAAAGCCAGTGCAGTTTTCAAAAAACTGAACTAATCTCTCCACTTCACGAAAGAGATTAAATCCATACAGAAAACCAAAAAAAAAAAAAAAAAAAAAAAAAAAAAAGGAATCCCTCTAAATTTCTATGTCACATCATGCAGTGGTACTGTTAATAGACTATATCATTTGATAAAGCCTACTTTGGAACTCCAAAATACAATCAGAATTGTTATATGTGTTTGCATTTTTATTCTTCATCTTCTTTTTGCCTAGTAATTTAGATAGTTTTGCTTCTTATAACTTGGCAACAGTTAAAACATTGCAAAAATCAATTTGATTAAAATAACATAAATGACATATGAATATAAAGCAGGAGAGAGAACTTCTAAGATCTAACTTATCTTTTAATGTCTCACTGCTGTATGCATTGCAACAGTTTAATACCCTGTTTTCTGCTGTAGGGAAAAAATATAACAAAAGCTATTAAGTTGAAAACGTCTTTGCACACACGTGTTCAAAAGAATAATAATACTTGAGTAATGCAGGACTCAAATTGTTTATCCAGTCAGCAAAACAAGTGTTGGTGTTTGTTTTTTTGTTGTTTTGTTTTGTTCTTACCTGTCCAAGAACTTAAAGATTGTATTCTCTTAATTTTTCTAACACACACTCTAAGAGCTTACAAACATGGACCAAACACATCCTCAAGGGAAGCCTCCTGAATCACTTTTGCTAGACCAGTGAGATTTTCTGAAATAAATCTTTGCTGCATGGCAACTGTTGTTAGATAATTATTAATGAAGTCCTCCTGCTACCTTCCAAGCTCCTTTCTTTTGTTAAGGTTTAAAAATAACTTGCACTATTTCTAAATTAGTCACACTTGAAGCAATCACCAGGGGTTTCCTTGAAGGTCTCTCAGAATTGGTTGCTTCACAGAAATGTTGACTTTATGAACTGTGAAAAGATGGGAGAAACTGACAAATTTGTCAAGCTTGAACTGAAACATAAAGACAGATTGTTTGATGAAGTAAATTGTGTGAAAGCTATTTCCAAGGAGACATTTGACAAGCTGTCAGGACATTGGTTGGACAAGCACTGGGTAGTGCTACACAGAAGAGAAACAGCGACAATGCTGAGGAGACATGTCATTTCAGGTGTTTTCCATTTCCTGAGAGCCAGCTGTCATAGGATCAACTCAAGAAATCATCCTTGTCAGATTGATTTTATGTGCCAGGACTCTACAAGCTGACCACTTAAAAGATGCACATTTGCAAAGTGCAACTTCAGGCATAAGAGCCTGAACTGTGTAGGCTTCTTTCACATCCAGTGGTAAGGGACAGGCTCTCTCATGGACTAGTTCAGAGATCACAGGTGAAGCTCCTTTTGTGAATTCACTTGCTTGTCGCTTGGGTTCTTGTTGACCCATTTCTCTAGCCTGTCAAGGTCTCTCTGAAGGAGAGAAAACACACAGCCACTCCTCCCAGTTTTTGTGGTATATTCATACTTACTGAGGGTGCACTCTATGTTGTTGTCCAGGCCATTAATGAAGGTGTTACGCTGCACGGGACCCTCTATGTGTTCCTGGGGTACACTGCTAACAACTGTCCTCTAGCAGGACATTGTCTTGCTGATAACAATCATTTTATTGTACTCAGGTACTCAGCTGTACTTTAGTTCACTTATCTAGCCTGTACTTAATCTATTGTCTCTGAAAATGTTATGAGAAATAGAGGTGGTAGCCCTACTAAAGATAAACTTCACTCATTCAGCAAGCAAGCAAGTCATCCGTCATAGAAGGTTATCAGGCTGATTAAGTACAATTTCCCCCTTCAGAAATCCATGCTGACTATTCTGAACGACCCTTTTGTCCTTTACATGTTTGCAAATGTTTTCCAGCAGGATTTGCTCCATCTCCATCCTACCTCAGCACTCATAGGTGCATCCCATCAGATCCCATGGAGCACATGGCCAGCAGTCCTCTTTCACTAAGGGCAGGTCTTTCTTGCTCCAGACTTTCCGGTCTCACTTGTCTCAGGACCTGGAATTCCTAAAGGTAGTTCTCACCAATAAAGACCAATAAAGGAGGCAATGAGTACTTAAGCCATTTCTGTGTCTTTTGTTACTCCCATCCCATTCAGCAACAGGCCTTCATTTTCCTTAGTCTTCCTTTTGCTGCTGACATATCCATAGAAGTCTTTCTTGTTGCCCCTCATGTTTCTTGCCAGGTTCAACTCCCAGTGGGCTTTAGCTTTCCCAGTAGGGCCTCTCTTTCAGTGGCCATTTTTATTCAGAGGGATTGATCATTCAAAGAGAAACATCTTTGGAAATTTCCCAGGAAATATTTTGGCCAACTTACTGGCTCAGCCAATAAGCCAACTCAGCTGATATTTCAGCATGGCAGGAGAGAAATAACTGAGGTCAACATCTAAATTCATAACTCAAGTCTATATAATTCAAGTTCAAACTTAAAAGTAATTACAGCCTCCAAGTCTTCCTGGAAACAAATAAGAACAGTTAAGTATTGCTCAGCATAATTATAAATCTCCTTAAGCACACACAGTTTAAAACTGCAGAGACAAATTTCACCTTTCTTTACTTTCCATGTCTACTTGGGAAAAAAAAAAAAAAAAGTTAGGATTCAGACCAGCATATTGGTAAGCTTTACCACGCATGCTACATCTATGCACTTTAAAATTCTGAAGGAAAATCATGAACAATTTTCAGCAGTATTAAAATGAATATCATTATTTTTCCATTGATTTAAAGGAAAAACATTATGTTAGATTCATAGCCTCACTACACGAACTCTGATGTCTCACAAGACCCACCAATAGATGACATCTTTTGGCTTTTATGTGAGCCTTATAAAATATTAATATCTAGTGGGGGACAGTTCTGCTTAAGTAATCAATAAACCTAAGACCTAATTGTTAGTCTCCCCTTCCTTCATGCTCTTAATCATCTTAGTTTAAGCCCCTAGGGAGAGTAAAATGTTAAATGTCTCTCTTACTGTTTTTCATAGCCTTTTTTTTTTTTTTTTTTTTTTTTTTTTTTCCCATTCATTGTCCATATCGTTATCCATTTAATTTCTGCATATTACCTTTGCCTGGATTTCTATGTAGACTTGCGTATGATGGTTAAGTAATTCATATAAGGACTGTTCGTGACTTTCCATAAATATCCATTAACTTCTTAAATGTCACTTTATATAGAGGGCCTAAATCTGTTCTCAGATGCTCATGCTCAACACTGCTGTATCAGTGGAAGCTGTGCTCTGCCATAGGTCATAATCTTAGGTGGTACTGATAAAATAAACATTTCCAAAACAATCTGATTTCTGACATCTGTTTGAAAGGAAGATTTTTAATATTCTGAACAGTGAGTGATACTTTGTTTTGCAAGCACATCATGTGGAAAATCACTCTATATTCCAGTGATTATTATGTTTAGAGTAAAATTGTGGTAGAAAACAGACTACCAATTCATCAATGTCTTACTATCATCTTGCCTATGATCTTCATGATTCTCATTTCTGCATCTTCCCCCATGAGATATGCCAAAATGCAAAAAGCCCTCTCCATTGACGCCATGGCACTTACCCACAGAATACAGAATCCCTTGTCTCAGTGTTTTTTTTCTTCTATCCCAAGAGTTTCTTGAAACTACTACAAAGAGAGTTAGGTGGGTTAAAAGGCAGAGTTCATAGGCAGGGTTGGCATTTTCGGAGCCTGAAGACATTTACAGAGTAATTATCTTATTCACTACTGCATTTTTTTTTTTTTTTTTTTTTTTTCCCCTGAAATGATCTCATTTTGTGATTTCCAATATCATTTAGCCAAATACACTGTCTGCAGGTAATTTGAATCCTCTTATCCTCTTGAATAGTTACTGGACATTTCGCCAATGAAGTTAATGACCTACACTCTTCTTCTTTTTTTTTTTTTTTTTTTTCAATCTTGTCTACCACAGTTCATGCCTTCTGGCTTTTTTTTTCCTCCTGACTTTTTCTCATATGTGGAGACTGGCTTCTGTCAGACCAACAGGAAAATGAACAGGTAACTCACTAAGAAATTGGACCAGCAACCTTGGCAATGCTTTATTTGCTGCTGTTTTAAAATTACTTCTCATCGGGCTGATCATTTTACATCACTGCCCTTCTTATTCTTCCCACATTCTTCTCTAGTCTTCTACAGGATGAAAGCACTCACTGTCAGCAGCTGTTGTTCTCTTCAGCACAATGTGGTTTTAGTTCTTATTTGCTACAGTAATAAACATAATAAATAATAATAAAATTTACCCACACACAGAGAGATTTAGAGCTGGATGTCAATACAAATGATAAATTATCTTTGTGAATGCATAGCAAAGTCTGTTGAATATCAGGTAAATCAGACTAATATCATAAACATTTAATGTATTATTTATTAAAATTAAAAGCCAGAGAGGCCAAATCTAAGCCCATCAGTGAAGTTGGTGGTGCCTCTGTGAGAACATATTTAAGAAAGTGCAGAACATGCCAGAGAGATGAGGAGAGAATGAGGGAAGAAAGAGAGGAGGAGGGAATCAAAGGGAGCAGGACGAGAACATCAAGGTCAGAGGGGCAGGAGGTACTTCCTGGTGGTGCAGATATTAGAAACAGAATTGTAGGGGTTGCCAGGGACCTCGAGAGATCATTGAGTCCAAACCCCCTGCCAAAGCAGGTTCCCTAGAGAAAATATATTTCTGAAGGGACGGAGACCCACACTAGGAGAAGAGCAAGAAGGAAGGAGCAACACAAACTGCTGTACATTGACTGCAGCCCTTCCTGTACCTTTCATCGCCTCAGTGGATAGACTGAGCATAACCTGCAGCAACAACCAGGGGGAAGGAGAGGTCTCCACTGTGAAGTCAAACCCCTAAGAAAAGGAAGGGTGTGTTCTCCCTAAGTGTTTAAATGAATGCTCCTTGGTTTGACTTTGTTTCACAATACCCAAAACAGTAATTAAATATTTATATTAACTGGCAATAAATTAATTTCTGCAAGTCAAATCTGTGTTGCCCAGCACAGTAATTGGTACATGATCTATCTCCCTGTCATAATCTTGACCCACCAGCTGTCTTGCTCCTGTTCTTTCCATTTTCTCCCCCTTTCAGGCTGAAGGTGGGGAGAGTGAGTGAGTGGCTGGGTGGGTGCTTGGCTGCCCGCTGGGGCCAGCTCACCACAGTCTTTTTTGGTAGTTATCTTTTTGGTAATGTTGCTTACATCTTCATCAGTACCTGCTCTTAAGAAGAAATTAACTTTGTTTTGAAGAATCCACCAAAGTCTCAGAGTAGCCAAAACTCCCACAGTACTCACTGTTCTAGGCATTTTAGAAATAGCTTGGCATTTGATAAAACATATTTAGACATGTAGTGTTTGATCAACTATAATGTTATCCTGTGAACAGAATCACAGAAAATATTCACATGAAAAAAGCAAATAAAACCTCATATTCACCAAGGCTGAGACAACTGTGACCTACATGAATCTTCCTAATGGGTGTTCCTGAATAAATGTCTCTTAAAATATGTCTAGATCACCCTGAACATAATCTCTATAGCTATAAATTATATCAACATTAATAATTATATACAAATAAATCAACCTTTTCCTCTAAGAAAAGACTATTTGTGTTGGCAAGGGTTGCAAGCCCCAAATTCAGTGTTCTATTATGTTCCTTCAGGCTTGACTGCTTCCTTAAAGATGCAGAAATCAGTATCACGAACACTTGTCCATATTCAGTGCAAATGCATCATCCAACTGTAATTTTTCAAAATAATTAGATGCTTGGTTGAGCACCTAGTTTTAGTCAACTCAGATGAACGCAGGTGTAATTATGATATATCAGAAAACACTGTTTACAATAGTTATTTCTTTTTGCTACAAATTCAATTATCAAATAAATTTGAAAAAATATTTTTTAAACCACTTAGCATTCGTTCCTAGATTTTTATGATACAAAAAGACAACAATTAAACCAATAACATTAAAACACACAAGCCGTGAAACTGAATGACACTGTCAATGTACAAAAAAGAACAAAGAACCAATGTGGCATGAAAACGTGGCAATGAATAATCATGCAAGATTGTGTAAAATAAAGCTAAATGACAGCTTTTAAGCATGTATTAACCACATCCAAACAAATGCAATGAACACATAATAAGCCTCAAAAAGCAACTAATTCTCAATATTTATTTCATAGTCTGCATAGGAAAAGACTTCTGACCTTTGTTTCTTTGGTTTTACGCAAACAGCTTAGAATAAAGCTATCAGAGAAAAATACAGATTTAAAAAGTGAATAAACTTGAAAAGTTTCATATCCCATCTTAGAGAACCATAAAAAAGTAAAGTAGAAGTGACCTTAAGAAAATACCTTATCCATACATCTACTCTGAGACCGATCAGCTATATTTTATTAATATTAACCTGGTACGAAAAAAATCCATCATTAAATGCAGATTTTGGGAAAATTATTCCATGCCTCAACATTTTTTTTTAATTTTTTTATTTTTTTTGTCAGAAAGTCTACCTGACTTTTTAATATGAATCATTTGTTTTGGAATTTAAGCTTACTACTTCCTCTCCAGTGTACCATGGACACACAGAACACAGAGAAACAATTATTTCTTCTGTTTATAATTTTTGTATACCACATAACTCCACATGAGAAAAAAACATTCCCTTGACTTTAAGCTAAGTAACCCCAGGTCTTTCCATCCATCTTTGGAGGTCATGTTTTCTAAGCCTTTCATCATTCTCACTGGGGTCCTCTAAACTTTCTCCAGCTGACTTATGTTTTTCTTGAAGTTTTATGACAGAAATTGAACACATTACTTCAGCTTATCAGAGGTCTGGAACAGAAAGGTTACTCTATGTCTCTTACAGGTTGTTTATGTCATTTGTTATTTTTCGGAACAGAATGACATGGCTGACTCACTCTCAGCTTGTGATTCACTCTTTTTTTTTTTTTTTTTTTTTTTTTTTTTCTCTAAAGAGCTGCCACTTAGCTGGCTGTTTACCCACATCTATTTATGCAGTTGACTATTTTTGCTTAAGTGCACTACCTTTTACTTGTCTCTGTTGACTGCATCTTATTTTTTCAAATCATTTTCTTCAATTTGACAAAATGCTTTTGTACTACAACAAGGAATCAACACCCTCAAGATATGATATTATTTGAGAGTCTTTCTTCAGCTTACCATGTTTCTTAGGTGTTGCATTTTGGAGACCACAGCAACAACTCTATTGCAAAGGCTGTCAGAACATACCAGTGCGTTCTCGTAATTCTAGATGTCCTGAATATCTGTATGACACTGTTAAGGTAATTGAATTGCAGTACCTCTCAACCTTCAGTCGTCTGGTAAAAAAGATCTTAGCACAGCTGAAGAATCCTGATTTCCACAAAATTCCAGGTAGATTTAAATCTTGCTAAGTGCATAGTAAACACTGAGGACCACACAGGCCTACTTAAAAAAAAAAAAAAAATAAAAAAAAAAATGTGGCCATTAATGGCTGAAATCACAAACACCCCTAAGTTAAGCAAACTCTAGAAGTACAGATGAGTGCAAGATCATCCCTAAATTGGTATACCATATGTTATCATAGAGGTCAGAAGTCATTCCTGTACTTCTTTGTTGAGGAGCATTTTTTTCATTTCAATGAGAGTCAAAAACCAAAAGGCCTCAGTTTGAATACTTCGGCTATTTCCAAATGTATTAAAAAGAAAAAGAAAAAAAAATAAAAAGCTTGTGTTTACCATATTTTGGAAAATACTGTTTCTGTTTTTCAGTAATACAGAAACTTCAAAAATTAGCCTAAGAAAATAAACAGATTAAAATTATTTGAAAAATAAAGCAAACATCTTTAAAGGTACAAAAAATTTAAAATAAGGTCAGTCAAAGAACAACTTCTGTTCAGTATTCCACAAAACACTGAAACTAAAAAGGTTAACAACACTGGATGCTAGATGCTCTAGTTTCAGACTATCCATAACCACTTAAGGCTGTCTGAGATAAACATTAAATTAAGGGTATCTTAGAAAGTATTCAGGATACCTCAGCAAAGGAAGTAAACGTGACAAGTGATAAAGTCATTCTGTTTAAACTACAGATCTTTTTCTCCTTTATTTACTTAATTTTGATTTTACTTTACCTTTTACTATTTTTCTTACTTAAAGCCAAAAAACCCACATTTTCAAAAAACATGTATGCAAAGTCAAAGTAAGAATTAAATGTGAAAAAAGTTGGAAAAAAAGGGATATATATTTTGAATAATCCCAGTATAATCCATGAAGTTAGAAGAACTTGAGCCCCCAGAGCTAAAGATTTTTGAAGAAAAGGAACGAATGTCTTTTTGAACTTTGGGGTTATTTGATATATATATATGGGTTTTCTTAAATCACAATTCATTTATATTCAAGTTTTTTTCTAGGCTGGAGAATGCAGTAATGTCTAGAAAATCAGCACCACCATCACTCCCGTGAAAGCTAAGTAATTTACTTAATAGGCTTCCCAGCAACATCTCTTGACATCTCCTCTTCCTTCCTGATCTATAATTTTATTTTAAAATAAGTATCTCAACACATTATAAATTAACTCCAGTTCTAATAGTCTCATTTCATTTTGTCTGTAAACCTGATGGGGTGGAGACTGGCTCTTTTGTTCTCTGTTGCATTGCTAAACATGAAAATATTCTATTTCATAGATTTTCACAGTGAAGACAACGATGCCTGCAATAATAACCATAGTTAGGCACTCGTTCCTGAAACTGAAGAACTTGGATTAAAAAAAAAAAAAAAAAAAAAAAAAAAAAAGTTCATAAAGAATTCCACTTCAAAAAATAATAATTCTCAGGGTTTTGTGTATATCATAGGAAAGCAATTGCATCAGTTAATGAAAATAACAGAGCAAGAAACACTTTATATTTTACAGGCAATACTTAAATAGCCCTTGTAGAAATAATTCCATTTATCTGTGCTCACAAAACTGCACCCTTTAATAAGCTCTTTTAATGACTTTCTTGAAAATATATGCGTATGTTCCCATCTGCTGTTGTCTACAACTGAAGCACACTTAACAAAATTCACACACAATAAATGTACATGGAAAAAATGCTGTGATATTAAGAACAAGCACTTAAATTTTTTTAACACTTCAGTGATACCATCTTCATTTTCATGTATGTATGAGCATTGCATTTTTCTGTTTTATTCTGTTATACAGATATTCCTATCTTTATTCCTGCATTTGCAATAAAAAAGATTCTATGCTTCTCAAATGTTGGGGTTTCCTTTCGTTATCTCAGTCCAAGGATATGTGTTATACTAACACATCAACTCAGTAGGAACATATATAAATTAAATTAATTTTCCAGTAGCCTTCTTAGCCAGCATAAACCTTTAAGCATCAGTGAAGAATGCATAAACCTCTATAGCTAGTCAGACAGGTGAGATGTTAAAATAAAGAACAATATTCCAACATTCTTTGAGCTGGAGACATTTAATTTAAAATACAGAACAGCTACTATGCAAAGTGATAACAAATATACATTATTGTTCATTTCTACAGAAAGCTGCCTCATTAGAAGATAAAATCCTATTGCTAAGCAAATTAGCTAAGAACACAGCCACAGTGTAAACATACTTAATGAGTGTATTAAATTTAGAAAAGAAAAATGCTTAATTTCAAACGAAGAAGCAGATTTAATACTGGCAAACAGAAGTCTAATTTGCAGTATCTGTAATGATTCAATGGATAGAAAAACTTTGAAATCAATAGAAAATCTAACATTAACTTCAAACAGCTTTGGGTCAGGTTCCAAAATATACGCCAACTACAATAACTCTTCATATGCTATTACCATCTGTCTTCTTAATGCTCAAAACCTCCTTAAGTTTTGAAGTAGCCAGGAGGCACAAGAACCATTCCTTTCTGAGAGACTCCATATATTATATATCATATCACCACCTTCTTTACAGGAAAACTTGGAAATTTTCAGACTTTTTTAGAGTTGCTGAACCATGGAATTGCCACAAGCAGAGATGTCTCCAGAATCACAGTAACGGAGACCTTTCTCACACCCCTGCTTACATTCAGTCTCTTGCTGTTTCCTGGATCATCTCCCATTTCTTTCTCCTACCCTGTCAATATAGGAGAAAACTATCTCCTGCCAAGAATGAGTTTCTTCACCCACTACTTCATCAAAGAGATATTTGAAGCTGGCTGCTTCTGGCCAGGGAGCCAGTCATGATTCTGCACTGTGAGACAGCTGCTGAAATACCAGCAATAATCTCTGAAAGTGTTTCATTGCTATCTAATGACATATCAATCCCTACCATATAACATTTGGTTTAATAAAAGTAATTATCTTTTCTCTGCAAATCTTATTTCTTAAATTACCATAACTTAACCATTAAATACCCATTAAATATATGGTTATTTTTATTATTATTATTATTATTTCCACATAAACTACAATATAAGTGAGCTTAAACTATACAGATCAGTAATATAATCCAAATAATGAAGAATTACTTATTTTAATATTTCTCCTATACTTATTTCAAAACACTCTCTAATTCTGGCCTTTGCATTTCAGGCTTGCCAGCAGTGATAATAAAAACTCATGGATCTGACTGGCCTTTAGACAAGGAAAATCATTAAAACACAGCACTTTGTAATGAGAATCATGATTCCTTATTGATTCATTGCACATGAACAATGTTTATAAAAATGTGATTAGTCAAAATGCTTTCTTGGAAATCACTAGAAATTATTAAATACTTATACAATCATCAGCTTAGTCATTTTAATAAATCTGAATTTTTAACCTCTATTAGCCTATCAACTCTAACTTTTCACATATAATTTCAGATGTACTACAAATGATCTATGGCCCATAACTATCAGAATTTGGCTTGTGTCCATAAAAATCTATGGCAAAATCAAGTGCTGCTGTCAAAAGCAACAGTTAAAGGAGTAGAAATGGGCTCCCTTTAGCTATGGAAACATATCGAAACAGTTCTGATTATTCTGCTCTTTTACAGTAGCGCTCTAACGCAATGAAAGCTGACCCTTTTTGAGAGCTGCATTATTTATAATCTGAGTATATACTTCAAATTTAACGTCGTATCAGCAGCCTATGAAATGTCTCATGCTCAACTTCAAAAACATACAGAGACTGCTGCTATAATGGAGAGAGCCTGTATTTCTATAGTACAATTCCCCTGCTATTGTATTGCAAGACATTGGAATAAAGTAAAGTTGGATAGGTAGCATTTTCAATATTGCTTATTGGCTTGACTGTCATTGCAACACGTGTTTGAAAACTTTGCCCAGCATTTTCAACTGCCTCCAAACATTTGAAAAAAAAAAATAAGCTTGAGGCCAGTTTCCTAAATCCATATTTATTCATCTTGTTAAGAGAACAGACTTCAGGATCTTCTGTGACTAGGTATGAATTTAAGGCTTCTACTTCTGAAGTGTTTGATTCAATGTCTTGTGCTACATCTGTTTTGGATGCATAGGGTGAAGTTTTGATCTTGCTGAACTGAATGGAAAGTTTTCATTATTTTTGATTTGGATTAGCATTTCCATTGTTTTGGGGGCTTTCAAGATTTCCTGAACTTGTTATGAGCACGGGCACCTGTTACCATAGACTCTTAGCAACCCCACCTTTCAATACACAAGATCAAGAATGATAAAGCTGCTATGCTGTTATTTATGAATTTTCATTTAGGAGTGAAAGCTTTGAACATGATTTACTGAAGGTCACACCATGAACATAATTCTTTCTTTGCTTTTTCCACTGCAGGGGTATTATTTGGTACTATGATACATATAAATTGCAGCACATTTCAAGATTACTTCAAGTAACATGAGAACAAACTGTGCGTACTTACTAGGATGTTAAAAATCACATTCTGATTTAATGTAATTAAGTATACTTAATTACTTCTACCTTCTCATATTGACTGCAATATTCTACTGCAGAAATTGGATAATTTCTTGAAGACAAATGAATAACTGAAGAGGAAGATGCTTATCACTGACAAAACAGTATTAGAAATCAGATTTTAGGCTAAACCTATGACAGAGCTGAAAACTATTTTGTTGACACATACTGTCAGGATCTAACTTCTTTCATCAAAATTCTGGTAATGTACAGCTTCTCCTTCATTTTTTTTCCTTTGATTGTGTGCATGACAGCACACACTAAACTCAGATTCCTCAGGTTTGAGATGACTTTATAAAAAAAAAAAAATTAGCAAATGTAGAAAAGGTAGCTAGGAACAGAAGCAGAAAAAGATGAAAGAATTAAAACGAGAAGATCAAATAACGATTTAAATTACTCAGGAATACAACTCAATGCTTTCAAATTATTTTAGTTTATAATATATATGCTTTCCACTCTTTCACTTCACAATTATTCTAATTGCTAGGCAGATCTTTTCCAGACATGAAAAGAGAAATACAACAGCAAAGAGAAGCATAACTGCAGGTTAAAACAGAAATTTCTCACTTAGCATTTTCAGTTTCCAGATGTTTTTTGACTCACCAATAAGGAGCTTTAAAAATGTTCTACGCTTGATTGTATCCTTCAGTGCTTTAGCAAGATTTTTGCTAATGCATTTTTAATTATGATAAAAAGTGTTGTGTTGTATACATAAATTTAAAAATAGAGGTCATAAGAGAGAATATAAAGTATTCCACCAGAAATGTTTGCTTGACAGAACTTAATAGTCAGAACAGAGCTGATTTCTCCAAAACTTTTGATATAAACAAGAGACTTGAGCAAGTGACACTGATCTCAGCCTATCAACTCTGCTGTGACTCACTTTTCAGATGGCCAGATCATATGAACTCCAGGCAATCAGTCATGCTTAAATTCCTGTCTCCACCTTATCTCTGACTGCTTTCCCCACTGTTTGCGAGATAACAGATAAGCTCACCAAAGAGATGGAAAACCTATTTAGTTTCTTTTGCACCAAAATGCATATAAAAAATTTTGAGTTTTTGGCTGTCCATAAGTTAACTGGGACATAAAAAGTTATTATGGAACTTCACCCAGTCAGCTCCAATTTGCCATACATAGTCAGCAGAAAGTGTTTTCATTTTAGAAGTAACCGGATAAAATCAGAGGAGGACTATAAGTAGCCAGGAAAGACTTCGCACCACTAAACACAACATTTACTATTTTTTCCACATAGCAAAAATAATCAATGAAAATAATAAATCCTGTAATGGCAAGGTCCAAATTGTATTTTTGCTTATAACCAAGCACGTTACATAAATATCCAGTGGAAGGTATAGGATTAAAATTTATTGAGAGCACTGATGATGACAGAATGGAAAAAAAAAAAAAAAAAAAAAAAAAAAAAAAAAAAAAAAAAAGCTTTCAGAACAGGTTGTCAGCAATGTAAATGAGTATAAAACATAAACATTAGTGAATCCCCCTGCAGGAATTCTTGAACATGGAGGGATTTAAGTTCCAATTTTTGAAACATTTTAAAAAGTGTAACTGTGATACTTCAGGTGCTTGACTAAAGCAGATCCAAAAGGTGAGGATATTGTGTGTGTGGGGAAATATTCAAACGTAAGGAGAGGATAAAATGTTTTACTGTGGGGCTTGCTGAGTCACTATGTGAGGAGAAACAACCGAAGGACAGCAGTGTAGGCACACAGGACTGTCCACCCCACTGAGGAAGCAGGGAGGGGGGAGAGGCAACGTCATGGCTCCCGCACCATGAAGAAAGCCCCAGTCCCCCTGCCAGCCTTCCCGCCCTGCCCGCCCCCTCGCGGGCACCAGCTGAGGGCAACGCCTTCACGCCTCCACAAAGCGCATGCTCGCACCGCGGCTCAGCGCTACCAGTGCGCATGCGCGGTACTCTGTGCATGCGCTCGGTGCGAGCAGGCGAGAAAGCCGGGCGGAAGTGTTTGCGGCTGGCCGGGCGGAAGTGTTGCTGGCGGCGGACCGTGCCGCGCCGCGCAGGCGGGCAGGTACCGGCGGGGCGCGGAGCGGGGCTCCCAGGGAGCGGGGGGAGGGCGGCGGGCGGCGCCAGGAGGGCACTGGGGGGCTCCGCTGCCCGGGGCGGCACCGGCCGTCACCGTGCGCAGCTTCCCTCCCCACGTACCCGCACCCCGTCTCTGCTGCGGAAATTTAGCCCCCGCTTTGGGGGGGCCTAAATAAAGCCCCCAGTGCTTTAGGGCTTAACACTGTGTGTGTGTGTGTGTGTGTATCTATACATATAGATATATATGTAGCGTGCGTATATATGTACATATGCTCTCTATGTAACATATATAATGAATATATTGTTTTATCTTCTCCTACCACTACTTAAACTTCTTATGCACCGAGTACACAGAAAACAAAGTTTCAGTTCTTAACACATCTAAGCCAATGCTAAGCTCTTGCTTTTAAACATCTCGGCTTCTTGCACTTGCTGGATCGCCTCAGAAACAACTACGGGTCACATCGGGAATGGACCCGCTGCCCTGTGTTTCCTGAGCTCTGTTCATATTGCAGCGAGTGGCTGCTTTCTGGAGCTGGAGTGTTGTTTACGTAAATGGTAGCACAAGAATCCATTTTCCTCAGGTCACATTTGTTTGTTGCTGTATTTAAACAATCTGCTTGGTATGTTATAATCTGAAGTGAATAAAGTAGAGGAGTTAGTATTTATTTATTTTTAAGAACTCTAGTTGTATGTTAGTGGTAAATACCAGCTCTGTTAGAGTGAAAATGGCCAAGACTTACTGCCAGAGACTTGCACATAAGAGCCTGTACCAGCATCAAGCTGAAGTCTGATGGCCAAGGGGATAAAGTGTGTCATGTCACACTTCCTCCTTTTGTTTTAGTTAGCTGGTGTGTTTTTTCCCCTCAAGGAATTCTCAGTGATGTAACAAGTCATTAGACTGTGTTAAAAAATGTCCAAGATACATGTTTTCGTCTTCTTGAGTGTTTATAGCGGCATTTTAACTGACCACATCAATTAGATCCTGGTGTTCATGGTTGTTCCTTCATTCTTTATGACGCTTTGGTGAGATTTCTTCCCCAGATCTGCACAACCATGTGTTTATTCTCTGATCTGGAGAATGACTTTCAGTACCTGGCTGCAAGTAGCATCTGTTTCAATAAATAACAAATCTCCTCATGCCTTTGCCAGCTGCAGCTTTCTTACCCCAAAACAACGTTAATCCTCTTTATGGCATTTTAAATGTCAGTGAAATATATCTTGGTTATAGAGAAGGAAATAATCTTTCTAAGTTACTTCTTGGGATTTCCTTTTTTCTGCTCCAGAGCTAATCTCTTGCTTGTTCTGGAAAAAAAGTTTTGTAGTTGAGGAGGGTACATAGGATCAACAATCCCTAAGTTGTAGCGATAGCCGAAGTTAGGAGCCAGTATTGCATATGTTTGCTTGAACAAAAGTTAAATATTGGGTGTATCTGTGTAATCCAGGAAAAAAAGTAATTGCGTTTTATCTGGTGTGCTGGATTGATGTACTATTATGTATGGTAAAACAGATCTGGCTTCAGTTTCCTCCCTCAGAAAGTTAATTCTGGAGTCAAGACAGAGAATATTAATGTATTTAATTTTCAGTCTTGTTCTTCTCAGGACTAATGGCAATTGAATTCTTTAGACTTGCAGTGTTTAGAGTGTAGTTGTATCATCTCTATTATGTCATTCATATTCTGAATTTTGTATTGGAGGTACTTGAAAGTACGCTAAGTTTGCAGGTGGCACTGAATTGGGAGGAGCTGTTGACTCCAAGGTTGCAGCAGAGCCAGCAGTGTGCCCTGGCAGCCAGGAGGGGCAGCTGTACCATGGGGTGCATCAGGCCCAGCACTGCCTGCTGGGTGAGGGAAAGGATTATCGCAGAATCACAGAACAGTCTAGGTAGCAAGAGACCTACAAGATCACTGAGTTCAACCTCTGACCTAACACTGACAAGTCTTCCCCTAAACCATATCCCTAAGCTCTACATCTAAATGTCTTTTAAAGACCTCCAGGGATGGGGACTCCACCACTTCCCTGGGCAGCCTATTCCAGTGACTAACAACCCTTTCAGTAAAGAAGTTCTTCCTAATATCCAACCTAAACCTCCCCTAACACAACTTTAGCCCATTCCCCCTCGTCCTGTCACCAGCCACGTGGGAGAATAGACCAACTGCCACCTCGCTACAGCCTCCTTTAAGGTACCTGTAGAGTGCAGTAAGGTTGCCCCTGAGCCTCCTCCAGGCTAAATAGTCCCAGCTCCCTCAGCTGCTCCTCGTAAGACTTGTTCTCCAGACCCTTCACCAGCTTCGTAGCCCTTCTCTGGACTCGCTCAAGCACCTCCATGTCCTTCTTGTAGTGGGGGGCCCAAAACTGAACACAGTACTCGAGGTGCGGCCTCACCAGAGCCGAGTACAGGGGGACAATCACATCCCTGGACCTGCTGGCCACACTGTTTCTTATGCAAGCCAGGATGCTGTTGGCCTTCTTGGCCGCCTGAGCACACTGCTGGCTCATATTCAGCCGACTGTCAACCAAAACTCCCAGGTCCTTCTCTGACAGGCACCTTTCTAACCACACATCTCCCAGCCTGTAGCTCTGTTTGGGGTTGTTGTGCCCCAGGTGCAGAACCCGGCACTTGGCCTTGTTGAACTTCATACTGTTGGCCTTGGCCCATCGGTCCAGCCTGTCCAGATCTTCCTGCAGAGCCTTCCTACCCTCGAGCAGGTCGACACACGCACCTAACTTGGTGTCGTCTGCAGAAACTTGTTGTCCTGCTCCGCGGCCTCACCTCGAGTACCATGTGCAGGTTTGGGTGCCACAATATAAGAAGGACATAAAACTATTGGAGAGCCTCCAAAGGAGGGCTACAAAGGTGGTGAAGGAGTATGAGGAACGGCTGAGGTCCCTTGGTTTGTTCAGCCCAGAGCAGAGCAGGCTGAGGGGAGGCCTCATGGCGGCCTGCAGCTCCCTCACGAGGGGAGCGGAGGGGCAGGCGCTGAGCTCTGCTCTCTGGGGACAGCAACAGGACCCGAGGGAACGGCATGGAGCTGGGACAGGGGAGGGTCAGGCTGGGTGTTAGGGAAAGGTTCTGCACCCAGAGGGTGGTTGGGCACTGGGTCAGGCTCCCCAGGGCAGTGGTCACAGCACCGAGCCTACCGGAGCTCAAGAAGCATTTGGACACTGCTCTCAGACACAGGGTCTGATTTTTGTGTGGAGCCAGGAGTTAGACTTGATGATTCTTGTGAGTCCCTTCCGGCTCAGGATATTCTGTGGTTTATGACTTGTCAGTATGAATAAAAAGTGATTATGTTTGTCTTACATCTTACTATTTATAATTTGGGATCCTGTTAGGGGCTTGGTTTTTCTGTTTAAGTATGTGTTTTGAATCCCCCTTTTAAGGGAATAAGAGAATTGTGATATTTCAGAGAACTAGATGTGACAGACAAATATGTTGGACCCATTCAGCAAATAAATGTAATGGGGAAAAGTCTTGCTTTGTGGTCTCTTCCTCTTCTCTTGCAGGAAATGTTTTTCTCTTGATCTGGGGTGAAGAAAACAGGACATTAACTGTGACTGTCTTTGCTCTGTTTCCTTTATGTTACTTGTTCCTCCTATTTACTTAGAGATATGAGGTCAATGGTCATCATTCCATTACTAGTGAACTGTATTATTTCTGACTTGTTATCATCTGTGAAAATTTAGTTGATCTTCATTGAATCCTAGGGATTCTCCTTGCTCAAAAAGAATTGTACAAAAGAATTCAGCAACTTGTATATCCAGAAAGTACGTGGAGTGATTCCTGCTTGTAACAGGAGGTTGACTTGACCTGTCACTGCTAATAAGATGTTTTGCAGTGGTAGAATGTTCCCTGGGGCTTTTGACTATCAAGGCATGTTGGTACCTTTAATTTAACATTGACAGCGTATGAGAACATTTTTGTGTACTGAGCCTGTGACCTACAGCTTTTTGTGCTGAAAACTTGTAGAAACTTTCTACCCCTTTATTATGCTAATTACAGTCTAAAATTTGCTATTTCATGTTGCTTAAAGAGGTGTGGAAGAAGGGGAGAAACAGTGATGAATTACCTTGATTGTAAGAACAAATTTGCTGTTCATATGTGCCTTTCTTAGGAAAAACATTTCTGTTTTTCCTCTGTCTCACTCCTGTTGTGCTGGCATTCAGGTCAGCAGTTTTGTATTGTTTGTGGCTCTATGGTGTTAACTACAATTGCAGCTGCAGCTTGTGGTGTTTTAATGATTTTCAGTGTGCATTAAGGGATGATACAGCTAATCTGAGAGTTTCAGTTCTGGTGTGATTTTTCCAAACACAAATTTAAGACTTTTTTTTTTTCATTTTTAATTTTAGGCTTGTTTCTGGGGTGTCCTGTAACTAAAAGGAAAAGCTGATTATTTTGATTTCTGTCTGAACCAATGAAAAGACTGAATCTGACAGCTTTTGTTGTACACCAGACAATTTCTTAGCTCTCTAATTCAAGTTTGAGATCTTTACAGTCTTAGGTTGCAAGTGAGAAGAATGAGTTAAAGTCCTTCTTGATATTCTTATTAATAGTATTCAAATATAGGAATTTCTTTCCCTTCTTTTTGGACCTCGAGGTAGCGGCATGCTGTGATTGCAGTATATTGGTGGAATATGTCCTCATCCCAGAAGAACAAATTTCTAGAATAACTGTTTATTTTTGTTCAAGGGGTAACCTATGATCAAAGCTGCTTCTACTAGGCAATTGTTTTCTGGTGTACTGTGTTATAAGGTGTGTTTTTTTGGGCTTTTGAAATGCATGTTAATATTCCTAGATGATTAAGATGGAACTAGTGGGTTGTAGTGGCAGAGTAGACTGCTCCCCTGTCAGAAATATACAGTCTAGAAAATGAGTAGGTAGAAGATGGATTATAGGGCAGAGCAGCACATGCATGTTGATCCCATAGCTGTCTTCAGTTACTTTTCACTTGTTTAAAAAATGAAAGATATCGCTTTTTCTGGGTTTGCTTACAAGTTGTAAGCTTTTCTATAGTTCTCTGATTATTAAAAACATTAAACTTTTTGGTCGCTCTATCTCTGTATTTTTATCACTTCAAGCTGTTGGAAGGCAAATAGGTGTTTTTAGTTCACTGCCTACTTTCCCCTGTGTTTTGCAGCCATCTCGTTTTTCTGCGGTTCAAAGCGTGTCCTGTGATGCTGTCTACCTTTCTTACATCCTCCTTGCCCCCTTCCTTGTGAGTAGCTCTGTTTATGCTACTTACAGAATTCTTGAGCAGCAGATTCAAATTGGAGTGATTCTTGTCAATGTTATGCAAACAGTCTTTTGAGAGCAATAGAGATACTCGACAGACTTATTTTCACTTAACTGCTATTCACAATAGCTCTGAATGCCAAGGACAGCACTGAAGATATTCGCACCTAGATTTGGGAAGCCAAGGCTTGCATCACTTCTGTTTTGAAAACTTGCTTATGTAGCTCTTGGAGCTGCATTGTGTGTGTACATATACACCTACGCCCAAGTCTTTCTGTCTGAATTGCAGAAAACAAAAATCTGTGAACTTCAGTGTTTAGCAGACAAAATACATGACCTTATTTTTATATGTGTAGAAACTTAAGGTCTGGAAAAAAACAACACTATGTTTTCTATTTGTTTACATGAATTACCTAATTGTGTGAGTATATGTTAAGAAAGTAGTGTAAATAATACAGGCATATCCTGCTGCATCAACTTGTATATATATCTTTTTCAGAAATTTTCCTTTGTAATACTGAAAACATGCAGAGTATTTTTCCCATTGAAATAAATGATGAAGGCTTTTTTATAAATGAAACCAAGGGGGCTTTAGAATTTGAGGGTAGCCATCAGAGACAGCTGAGTTTTTGAACGTGAATACCTTTCTTTATTTTGATAAGTGGTCTTTGAATTGTACCAAAATGTGTCCTGCTTTTATGTGCCTCTGGGAAAAAAAACAACAGCAACACAAACATCTATGTAATTGCTCAAGTACCGTAACAGAGAAATTTAAGAAGCGTTAATTCATTATTTGTTGTACTCTCCCTAGCTCATTCTGATGTTGCTTGATGAAGAGCAACATCGCAGATTAACTTTGAAGTTGACTGTTTCTAGATGAAGTAGATCGGCCTCTCAGGCTGCTAGAACATAGTGTGAAGTAGATACTTTTGACTGAAAAGCTTTTGAGAGTTTTAGTTGCCATTTTCACTAGAGGCTTCAAATCCTAGTCAGGTAATGATGACATTGTCTTGGTTTGTGTTTGAAAACACACAGATAAAGGCATCAGTGGTATTCCACAGGACTTGTAAACCCTCGTAGCTCCGTAGTTAAAGCAGTCTACAGAGAGGGCAGAGCATGTGCCTCTTTGCACCTGGGTATTGCCCCTCCTTTAGCTAAGTAGGAACTGAAACCTGAGTCTGGTGCTGTACCTGGCAGCCTTGTCATGAGCCTCTTTTGTCATCTTCTGAATGATACAAGTCTGCTTGTTTCATGGGCACTGGGGAGGAAGTTAGAGAGGAAGAAGTTGCTGGCTGACATTTGTTGCACAGTAGGGGAATAAATTTTGTGAGTGAGTGAGAGGCATGGTGCTGTGGCCTCGTTAGTCTCCTGTTACAGGGTCTCCTGAGCTCAAGTGGATGCTAAGTTGTCTGAAGTAGATGTGGGACTGGTTTTCGAAGTCTAAGCTACAGATTTAAATTAGACACTCAAGTCAGGCAATAGTGTTTTTCCCATGAGATACCATAGTTATCAGACTCTGCGAAATTTTGCTTTTAAATGCATACTTCATTTCTCGGATGCAATAGGAAACCAGTAGAAACCAGAGGCTGTTTTGTTGTTATTCCTTTCTTAAATGTTAGGAAAAAAAAACTGATCTTGCTAGAGAAGAGTTAACTACTGTTTTACAAATTGTCTGTTAGACAAGAATAGGCTGCCTGAGAGTTTCCTCAGGAAGGAGAAAGAATGGAGCCACTCAGTACTACAGAAATAGTAAGTGGAATCGGATAGCTTTGGGTACTGGAGTGACAGTAAGGTGAAGAACCTGTTTTGTTTGTTTTAAAGAATATAACATTTCTGAGTGTTTGCTCCTGTTTTCATTGGCTTATGTTTATAACGTAACATCTACTGGTCTTTCCCCTCAGGAAATATTAGGAATGGTTTGGGCAATGGCGTCCCATTTCGATTTCATTGTAAGGGAATACTTTGTAAGAGTTCAGTCTGCTTAGGATTGAATAAGCACTTCTGAACTGAAAGGATAACATATTTTAAGTTTTTATTTAGTGCCATGCCAGGTTTTGTGTTCCTTCCAAAGCAGGAAATACTTCTTTTTTGTGTGTGTTATTCAGTGTCATATAAAGATTGCTAAAACTGTCTGAAATAAGGACTATGGCTATAATCCTGCCAAATGGGTTTTCTAGAAAATAAGGTATTCTTGAGTACGGAGTTTATTAAAATTTTCTGAAAATTGAAGATTGAAAGTGCTGTGACTTTTCTGCAGATAACCTTAAACAGAAAATTTAAAACAGGAAAAAAAAACAACAAAACCAACAAATACCTTGAGTCAAAAAGAATGAGATGACCAAATAATGAGAAAACATAGCAAAAACTACTTATTGCTGTATCATTTTTGTAAGTTTTTTATTGTGCAACTTAGCTACAGTAGACTCTTCTCCCTCTCTCCCATTCTTATTATCATAACAATAGCATCGCCAAGAATTTGTTTAATCGATTTCAGGTACAGTGAGGACAAACAATAGAAGCTGAAGTCATACATTTCCTAGCTTTTTTTTTTTTTTTTTTTTTTTTTTTTTTTTCTTGCAGTTGTAATAAATGAAGCTACGCCTCAATCTGAATTTAGTAGTATTTATAAAAGGCAAGTAAACGGCGCTGGGAGTCTGGGGAGTCTGCAGTCTACCAACACGTATGCACACACACACACGCGCGCGCACACGCACTACCGTCGAACTTTCTAGATATATAGGACATTGCTTTTATATATTCAGAAGAAACCGGAGTACGACTATACATATGTATGACCTATCCCCGCTTCTTATTAGAATTGGTATCTTCACAACCTCCTCCTTCTGGCGCCTGCGCCGTGTCTCATGGTGGGGGCCGTGGGGATGAAGGCTCCCGGCCCCCCCTCATCGCCCCCACCCGTTTGTTCCCGCGCAGCCCCTGCGGGTTCCCGGCCCTCGTCCCGACCGCAGGGGCGGCCCCGCCCGGCTCCTTCTGCCCTGCACAACCTGTGATCGACACCAGCCCATCGAGGCCGTCTTCTCCCGCGTTTCGTTAACCCCTGAAATAATATGATTATCACATAACGTTAAATGACAAATATTAACAGTCTCAACCAGCAAACCCCCAGCAGCTTCCATGCCTTACCGGCGGGAGCACAAGCAACCGGAGACGGCAGGGCGTCTCCAGAATCACCCTCTACACTCTTTAAATTCCTGATGGCCTCATCGTTAAGAGTCTGATGTTATCACCAGCCATGGGGCTTGTCGACCCCCATGGCCACACTCCCACATCTCCCCCTCCACCTCCCACGTGTTGCTGGTGCCTTCCAAGAACCAAGGTGTGGTTCTGGAGACCTGAGGAGGCTGATACAATTAATGCATGCCACTGATCATTGCTTCACACGTTGGAGTCAGTGTAGGTAATAGCTGTTGAAGCAGCCCAGTCAGCTGCCCTGATTTGGGCAGCCACGTAGATAGGAGTCGTCAGCTCAGGGATCCTGCTGTGTGTGTGTGGCTGTCATTTACAGCTCCCCGTTATTATAAGGACCTTGTATTTCTTCTGGTGGACTTCTGTGCTTGCTATGAAGAGCTTGGTAAGCATAGTCAGTTAACATGCAACGACTTAGCTATTTTCAGATCTTAAATCTTGCAGGTTGTTTGTTTGTTTAATTTTGGGAGGGGGTTGAGGGACAAGGAACTCTTGCCAGTTGCACAAACTGGTTTGAAAATCAGTCATGCAAACATAATGTATCTCCTGTGCATCTTCTCCATATTGCTGATGCACTGTTACTGATCCAGCTGTAGTTGCACTTCTGCTTTTCACTTGGCAATACGATTCTGCTTTGGCTTTGCCATTCAAAGTCCATCTTGGCTTTCTAATGTGTATTTCTGTACGTAAAGCATTCATACTGTTTATCTTTTACGTTCACCAGTTGTTTTTAATCATGTATACAGTAGTATTTTGTTGCCATTTCAGCACAAGGAAATGTTTTCCAAATAAAAAAAGTTACAATGGAGGTCTATCACCAAACAAATGTTATGTTCACTCTTCCTAATGTTCATGGTACTGAGAGATTAAGCCAGTCGCTCTGAAGATTTTTAGTCTTACATAATAAAACTCATGTTACAAAATAGTTTTTCCCCTTCTGAATAAATTGCATCTTCTAGTAACTTCTAGTTTGAACAAGCAGAGTAACTTCAGGAGTCTGTTTCTCATTTTTGTTTAGATAAAGCAACTATGCCTGTTCAACTGCTGAAGATGGTTAAAGGAAAATCTGAGCCTCCACTACCAAGCCACTTGCAGAGGGAGGATTTAAAACATTTGCACGCAGGCTTGGATCATACCAACAAATACTTCCAGGTAACTTACTGACAAACAAGTTTTGCTTTCAAATAGTCCCTGCTTTATTTGTAAGGGGTCTACATATTTTGACTCAGTTTGTGACTTACTGATGCTGTATGTTTATGTACACCTGTTGCATTGCTTCAAGTAATGCAGAATTATGCCACTGTTGAATTTAGCTGCATTGTTATTGATTCCATTGGTCTGCAGTTCTGCCTCTTCCTCTTGTATAGGCAGGTTTAAATTTTGTAAGAGGTTTTCTTACATATGTAAATATATATTTATATATATTTATTTAATATATTTTTCTTCATGTACCCATTATAAAAATGTCAGTATGCAGAAGACTATGCTGAAAATTAAAGTTTTGAGGAAGGTTGTTTATTTTTTAAATAGTAATGAGCACCACTGCCCTGCTAAAGATCAGATTTCTCAGTGATGTATTTTGAAACAGTTTTTCTTTCTTGTATGAAGCAATTCAGTAGCCAGTTTTATGAAAAAAGATCTCTGGCAACTATATGCATCAAGATGTGATAAGTTTTTTTTTTTTTTTTTTTAATCATTATTGTTATAAATGAGGATACAACTCAATCTGAATTTAGTAATATTTATAAAAGGCAAGTTAACAGCACTGGGTGTGCGGGGAGTCTACGTTCTACCAACACGCACACACAACCGTCAAACTTCTGAAATATATAGAATATTGCTTGGACATTTTCATAAGAAACCCGAGTACGCCTATACATATGTACAATCAGAAAAGGTATCAATTGAAACATAAGCATGGCAAAGTTTTCAGAATTCTGGCAAGTTTTTAACAAACAGTCCTTTAAGTCTATTACTATTAATGTCCATGACTGGGGGAGCATAGTTGGAGTTGGTAATCCTGGTTGAAGTGCTCCTATATCTTCCATGACTTCATTAATTTTTCTCAGAACATATAACAGTCTCCGTTTTCCATTCCTTTTCTTGATTACAAACACTGGAGAATTCCAGGTTTTAGTCGTGGGAACAATATGTCTCACTTTAAGTTGTTAAGCAACTCGGCCTTCGGGCTCTATGTATCCTATTCCTCCTGGATCGAAGGGAAACAGATCTGGCTCCTTTCCAGGGCCGAGAGGGCCTGGATCAAAAGGAGCCTTCAGGTCACCTGGGGGCGTAACAGGAAAGGCTTGCCATGACATTAGCGGCGAGGGGGGCGTTGGTGTAGCAGAAGGATTGGTGGATAAGCCCGCAGCTCCCTCACTGTCTGGCAAACCACACGTTTGTGATTGTGGTCCCACATGACTCTTTTAAAGACCTCAGAGATTGCTCGCCAGGTGCTGAGCAATCCCACTGCAACCGTGTTGTAGCAGAGTCCCACACCTTGACCTCAATTTGGTCCCATGTTTCAGGATCATAAACTGTCTGATTGTTAATAAAGGGAATAAGCTGTAAGTTACCAGGACAGTCTTTGTTTCTAAGGACATATGATTCCCCATAATGCGCAACTGCTGACCTTCGGCCAGCGAGGGGTAGTTGTGTGCGTGGGTCTGCTTCTCCCAGCTTGAGCTGCTTTCCAGCTCCGGTGCGCCAATTTCCAGCTACTTTCTATATGAGCTTCTTGGAGTGGTTTGCTGAGTTTGGCCGAACTTATCTTCATGAGGCGATCAATGTCTTTGTTCCTGTCCTGGTCCTTGTTCTGCTAGCCTGTCCCTATTCATTCGTTTTTTCTACTTTATTGATGACATAACTTCATTATATCATGTTGCATCACCATCTTGAGGACAGGCTGCCCTCTTACACCCTTCGCCCCACAGCAGTTCTTTTCCACTCACTATTCATTGGTCAACAACTTTGCTCGGCAACCAGCAAAACCCCCAGCAACTTCCGTGCCTTACCGGCGGGAGCACAAGCAACCCGAGACGGCAGGGCGTCTCCAGAATCACCCTTCTGTGTTCCCTCTAAACTCTTTAAATTCCTGATGGCCTCATCGTTAAGAGTCTGATGTTATCACCAACCATGGGGCTTGTCGACCCCCATGGCCACACTCCCACATCCCCTCCTCCTTTATTAACATCAAACATCTTCTTGATAATGTGATATATGGAGTAATAATTCGTGTCAACTGTGCGTTATATATTCTCCAGGACTCCCAAATATATTCCGGTATATATTCGAAGTAAAGTCCTAGTGTACTAGTGTAATGCAGCAATACATTTTTTCATTCCTAAACCACATATACTCTGTAAAATGCAGTGCCAATTCTTGAGGGTTTTCTTTTTTAACCTGTTTAATTTTTTTGTGTGCATGGTGCTGAAAATCCTGTTTATCATCCCTGACATTTAAGAGGCTAGAAATCAGCATCATCCCAGGCTTGCTTTCTGACTGTTAAAAATAAAAGCAAATTCTGGAGAAAACCTTAGGTCGCTTGCATTCTTAAAAAATGATGCAAATGTTTTAAAAGTGTGAACAGAAGTGACATAATGATTTTCTGCATCCAAAAAGAACATTTTGCTTCCCCACCTGTATATTCCCAGTTCCAGCGTTAGTGCTTATCTGACTCTGTGATGACTCAGTTGAGAGAAATAAACTGGCAGGAAACTATCCGTATTACCGGGGTAGTTTTCAGCTGCTCTTCTTCCCAGGACTGGTTCATTCCGGTGTCAAGGAGATGCCAGAAGTAAAGCAGAAAGGAAAGAATCTGCCCTTTTTGGGAGTAGACTACTAGAGGAGGTGATTTGATGACATAAATGAGGGAGAATGACCCCTTAGGTCTTGTAAATGAACAAATGGAATTATCAGTATCCAGTGCTGCTTCTAAGCAGGGTTTTTATTCCTCAGGGTGTAGCTTTCTGTCCCCATGCACCTGCAGGGCATATAGGCTTTTCTGCTTTTAAAGAGCTATTTCTGCAAGCACCCTCTGACACTGAAGAAGAGGGATTCTTGTTCTCAAAGGAAATGCTGAAGCAGACGGAAGCAGATTCTGAATTAGAAAAGGTTTCTGCCAAAGCAAATGTTTCCAGTAGGAAACCAGGATGATTATTAACATACTATGATTCAAAGCATGCATGTAGTTTTTATAGCTAATTGCTGAAAGTGTACAGAATCTTTATCAGAATTTTGCCTTATATTAAGGAAACCTCATGCTGTTGCCAATGTGGATTAGTAGGTGACTACAACAGCTTGGCATAAAACCAGTACAACTGGAGAGCTGATAAAGCTTGTGCTAATGCACCATTAAATATGTTGGAGAATCCAGTTCCACAGACCGAGCTTGAAGGAAATGTTAGACTGCACTGATGTTAGGTTATCTTGGTGGTGGCATGCTGTTACTGCAGAGCTGCCAAAAGTCAGGTCATGCTCTGAGAAAGAAGGAAGCGCAGAGGAAGATTTTATGAAGCGTTTTCCTTTCATTCTTCTGAAAGTTTTTTGTTTCTAACATCCCTCTGAAGAATATTTAATTCAAACTTGTGTTCCCCATTAAATGTGAAAACACAGCACAACCTAAGTCCATACATTCTCAGTCAGGCTGTGCCCTGACTGAACCTGATGCCACCTCCTGTTATTTCATTATCCTTTGGACTTTGGCAGCTCAACCAAACCTGAAAAATGTGCTCTGATGTCCCAGAGCACTGTTGCTACTGCCAAATCAGCTCTTGGACCAGACTGAGGAACTAGACTGGCAAGGAGGGAGCTAGATTCACTACGTGAATTGCACAGACAGTCTGAGGGTGAGTCTAGTGGTAGATGAAATGAAGAGGCTTTTGGAAGAAGTTTGTCTATGGTCTTGGTGTGCAGTGCAGGATTTGTGGGGAAAGAGTGACTTGGAACAGGTTTTGTGAAAATTTGGAGCCCAAGAGTTTTAGGTATATTGAGAAACGGTGAGTAGTATTTCTGATGAGAAAGAGGATTAGAGAGTAGGTGTTTGGGATACCAAGAAAAGTAGTGGGGGCATATTATTCTAGTGAAGATTGGGGTCCCAAAATCTGACAAATCATTTGAAGGTAGTGGGATGCAGAAGGAAACAGGGAAAGTAAAATTGGTCAGAAAGCAGAGTCCCTATCTCATAAATGTAGTGTGTTCTTCAAATAGTATTTGTGTAGATTACAATTTTTTACTAAGAAACAGTACAGGGGAATATAATGTTCCTGAGGTGACTGCTATATTACAAAGAATTCATTATAAGAACAAATCTATATAATTTATTTTACTCATGAATACAGTTCAAGATGAACAGTCAAGAAAAAAATATATATACTACTTGCAATTTTAAACAGAGTTATGATTTTTGTAAATGAATGGAATAAGTATTCACTGACAGATCTCAAAACATCATTCTAGAGATGCTGATTGTTAAAATATGTATTTGATACTTCAGTCTCAAATAGGAGTTTAACTGCTAAAAACACAGTCATAGATTTTTGACCTTTGTTTTTGTCTAAATGAAGTATTACTGTTGTCTTGGAAGTAATAAAAATATGGTAAATATTAAATACAATTCAATATATCTTTTTTTAAGTGTAATAAAATTAAACTATGCTTCAGGTTGGAAAAGGAGAATTTATGGATGTTAAGTAATTCTTTATAAAGCAGTAAAAAGTTTACTTTTATTTGGATTCCTTCTCCATTAATGTGTTGTTGTAGGACTAATTTTGTTCTGAAAAGCATCTACAATAACAATTCAGTGCTATATATTTTATCCTAGTTTGGTTTAAGAGGTGTTTACTAACATTTAAATCAAGTTTCCTAAAGAACATGTATGTTACAACATCAGAGATTTACCTGACTGTCCTCTTAATGTTGCTTTTGTGCACTTATAGATGATTGCCTCTGCTGTGTCTTTACAATAATCCTTTCATTTTTTTTTCTGTGCTGTTTTATAGTTCTCTTAAATGCTTTATGGACTCAGTTCTCAAATTCCTGTCTTTTTCTTTATGAACCACTTTCTATGCTTTTATCCCTAAAAAGGACAGTATTTTACCTGTCTTAATGTGTAGGAGTACATTTGATTAACATTTCCGTTAAGGGTGAAGAAGCTTTACTTACGAGTTGCCATGTTTCTGAAAACAAACAGAAACTGTTCCAAGATGTTAACCTACATAAAATTGCAGTGATTTTGCTTCAGTGTAACTTGCAGCTTTATTATTGTAATACATTAATATGTATCATACATATAATAAAATATATTTTACATATTTAATAGAAACTTTGAACCTTTTAGAGCATACTATTGATGATTTTTTATATTGCTGCGGTTTCCAGGCTTTGTGATGCTGTTTTGTAATCCCAGCTGTACATTTTTTTTATTTCCACAGGTGATTTATCTTTGTATGTGTCTCTTATCTCTCAACTATGTTTTTGTTTTAATATTTAGGTTGTAACCTTTGTCCAGTAATTTTTGAGGAATTGCTTTATTTTAAAGATTTTGATTGCCCTACCCATTTTAGCTGCATTTTAGCATTTGTGGTGTAAGTGTAAGTAGTAACGGGTACCTCCGTATCTATTATTTCATTGTGCAGTCTAAGCTTATCACCTAGTGTGTAGCATCTAAGTAGTTTTGACCTATACTATTTCATGCATGGAATTTCCTTTATATCCCAAGAATATTGCTCTTCTTGAGCAAGGTATTTGTTTTATTTAAGAATTCAAATGGTATTTTGCTCTTATTTATACCTTTTCTTCTTTTAGCTCATAGAGATTTCAGCTGTGAAATTTCAGATTTCAGTGTTTCAGTAACATAGAGGTATACAGTGCTAGTTTGTGTGTGTGTTTATCTATTTATTTTTATTTTTTAGGGAGTTGTTATTCTTTCCTACCCACTAACAAAACTCGGAGATGGGACAGACTTTTTCAAGATTGTTCTTCAAGGTACTCCATTTACTTTTTTTTTTTTTTTTCCTGAACTTCTCAACAGTTTTTTTCCTGAACTTCTCAACACTTTTTTTTTTTTTTTACCTCATGCTATTACACCACTAGTACCTGTTTTGTGTCCATAAAATGTTTAGACTTGAAATAATGTCTAGAAATGTTAATTTCCCCCACAAGTGGATTATTTTAAACTTATACCAGGTAAGTTAACTGTGAGTGAGATATGGTCTCTGTATTTTTCAGTAGACTTTTTGTTGCAGAATCTTTTAAAATACTGTTCTGGAAATTCATTAGCTATGGGTACAGTTTTAATAGAGTATTTTTAAGCTTCTTATCATAAAGAAAGACTAAGAAACACTTAGTTGTCCTGTATATACTATATCAGTGCACGTTTAATATAGCTCAGTATGTTGGTTAGCAGTAACATATGTATTGTATTGTTTTAAACTAAGCAGTTCAAAGAAAGATTTTCAGGCCATTACGCAGGTATTCAGATATCATTAGACATTGCCGTGTTGGAAGACTTAAGTTGTTCATCATGTGATAAACGGTAGTTTAAAATAAATCTCTCCTTCTTAAGTCCAAAGCTTATCTTTCCTTCCTATCAGGAAGTAGAAAGTATGTCATTAGTCAGGAGTCCAAATTAATGATGGACTTCGCATTTCTTTCAACTTCCTTCTCAGCTCCTTCCTTACAATTGTTAGGGATTTATCACTTGTTCCTTTTGAACCTTCCTGATTCTACAAATTCTGTGACTATGGTCAAACTGCAGGCTAGGGGGTGCAGCTCCTACCTGGCGGTGCTGCTTGTGATTAGTGTTACCACAGGTGAATGACACTGATGGGACTGGAGGCATTTTCCCTGTTGGCTTCAGATTCAGAGTTAGGATAGAAGCAAAAGTTCAAGGATAGAAGCAAAACTTCATGAGTCTTGTTAATTTAAAATGACTGCTCAAGAAAGCTGAGAGCTCATGCATGTTCTCCAGAGCATCAAAAAATAAATTTGCACATCTAAATCATTAGCGTTGTTTCTGTAACAATAACAGCTAGGAAAATCTTCTGAAATAACAACTTGATTTCTGCTTTGGTCCTCTTGGAAGACTACTTACTTGATATGCATATGTCCTGCAGGATCATCTCTATTTAATCTAGTTCTGTAGTTCTGTTAATGCAAAAAAAAAATCCAATGTGGCTACGTAATATTTCCTTTCTAATATTATGCACTGAATTGTTCAAGTGGAAATCTGTGTCATTTCTGCTTAATGCACACTGATGCAGAATACGTGCCCATATAAAATGGCCATCTAATGAAGAATATCTTACTGATTTACCTATAGTTAGCACACAAAAATAGTTTAACAGCTATTATAAATTATTTTCTGCTTGTAAATAAATTGAAATGAAGTGTTAAGCTCTGAAGATGAATTTATTTTGGAAACATCTTCCTGTTACAGTTTCGCTTTGAAGAATTTATGGTAATTGGATTTTCTTCTTTTTCCTCTAGATAACTCGTGTGCAAGGATCGACAGTATCAATATTTTAATATATGGAAAAATGGCAGATGATTGTGCAAAAGTTATACGTGATGGGGTAAAATATATTTTTTCTTTTTTTAGGGGTTGTTTTCCACAGATCTATGTTGCTTTCTTATTTTCTCTTTGTATAGCTATCACCAAAATTAGAAATAGTCTGTTTAGTCAGTTCAAATCTATAAATATGAACTAGAAAAAAGTATTTGCTTGCGTAAATTCATTTGGACGATAACATTGAAATAAAGCAGTTCTTTTTGTTTTCAGTGCAGTTTCCTTTACTTAACAAGTAAAGGATCATGAAGGTTGGATGTTCATAAGTTAAAAGTATTACAAATTGATTTAAGATAATTACACTAAAAACTTTTTTTTAATAACTCAAAACCGCATCGTTTTCTTTATTATCTGTGTGCTGGCATCTTACTTCGTTAGACATGCATCTTGGTTTGATAGCTTCAGGGTAAAGGACATTGGCAAGTCAGCGTATGAATTTCAGTGAGAGTGCTGCAACTAAAGAGGGAAAACAAGTTGAAAACAATTACCTTAAGTTAATAATTTTGATAAGATTGCCTGTCAGTTTGCTGACATTTCAATATTAGCCAGATACCGACCTAAAGTATACAGTACATTATAAACTCATGTTAGTGCTTTGTTGTTTGTGATACAAATTCACACTGAAAATGGAGAATTATTTAGTGAAGAAAATTTGAGTTTTGTTTTCAGGTCTTTAGAAATATTTTTATGAACAAAAATTAAAGGCCTTCTCAAACATGGAAATAGAAATGGCTTAGTTAAAATTCTGTCTAGGCTTTTCAATTCAGATAATAGAATGATGATATCCTGAGTTGGAAGGGATCCCTCAAAAATCAGACTACATATCTGAGAGCATTGTCCAGATGCTTCTTGAATGGCATACCTGGTGTCAAGACCACTTCCCTGGGGAGCCTTTTCCAGTGCCTGATCACCCTGTCAGTGAAGAGCTTTTTTCCTAATACCACGTCTAGTACACCTGAGCTCTGTTGATCTATATGCTGAAAGATAAAACATTCAGATGTTAGGGCCATACAACAAAATATCATTGAAAGTCCAAATTGGTTTGAATTTATGGGATGTTTTAATTTCAGGTCAGAGAAAAGCCTGCACTTGTCATGTAATTTTACCTAAGGATAAATAATGATTTTTGCTCGTTTCTCAACTCTTTCTTTCTTTTTCTTTTATTTTTTGAGAAGGGAAGATTGATTTGTGTTCCTTGGGAGTGATCTTGCTTTTTCTGGTGTGATAGTTTTACTCGGGTGGGCAGCCGAGTTCCACCACAACCGCTCTCTCACTCCCCCTCCTCAAAGAGGAGCGAGGAGAAAATACGATGAAAGGGGCTCAAGGGTTGAGATAAGGACAAGGAGATCGTGCAATAATTATCGTGACGGGCAAAACAGACTCAGCATAGAGAGAAAGTAAGATTTATTGCTTATTACTAACAAGCTAGAGAAGTGAGAAACAAAGGAGAGAAACCAAAAGCACCTCCACCCCCCCCCCATCCACCCTCTTCCACCTCCTCCCCCCCGAGCGGCGCAGGGGAACGGGGGAATGGGGGTCATGGTCAGTCTACAGCACTTCTTCTCTGCCGCTCCTTCTTGGTCACTCTCGTCCCCTGTGCTGTGGGGTCCCACCCACGGGATGCAGTCCTTGCCAAACTGATCCAGCGTGGGCTGTCCACAGGCAGCTGCTCCATATATGGGTCCGTACCACAGGGTCCATCCTTCGGGAGCTGCTCCAACCTGTGTCCCCCACGGGCAGCAGCTCCTGCTGGGTCACCTGCTCCTGCGTGGTTTCCTCCCCACGGGCTGCCGGTCTGGCCTGGAATCTGCTCCAGCAGGGGTCTTCCACAGGCTGCAGTCTCCTTTGGGGCACAGGCTCCACCGTGGTCTCCTCCACGGGCTGCAGCGTGGAACCCTGCTCCACCGTGGTACTCCATGGGCTGCAGGGGGACAGCCTGCTTCACCATGGTCCTCACCACAGGCCGCAGGGGACTTCTGCTCCGGCGCCTGGAGCACCTCTCCCCCTCCTTCTTCACTGACCTTGGCGCCTGCAAGGCTGTTTCTCACTCCTCTACCCTCCCAGCTGCTGAGTGGCGCAGCGTTTTTTTCCCTGTCTTAAATATGCTCTCACAGAGGCGCAAAACAACACCTCTTATTGGCTCAGCTCTGGTCAGCAGTGGGGCCCTTACCAAACATGGGGCAGCTTCTCGATCCTTCTCACAGAAGCCACCCCTATGCCCCCCCTGCTACCAAAACCTTGCCATGTAAACCCACTACATCTGGATAGTAGCTTGCACCCTAGATTGTATTGGCCTCAAAGATGCATGTGTCGGCTCTGGAGACACATGGGACTGATGCTGCAAATTTCAAGAACTACACCTATAATTAGAGCTGATGTGTTTATATACTATGTAGTGATCTGTAGTATGTTTTTCTATAATTAGATGCTTATATATTTTCAGACAGTGAAAACTTCAGAATCCTTGTTTTTTCACCTGTATTAGTCTTACTAAATTAATATAGCTTAATAAGTTTTTTTTAGTTGTTTTCCTGTAAATACATACAGTTCAGCGAGAAGGAACTAAGCCTTCAGTTATTGCTTAGACGATCCTCAAATGTAGGTGGTGTTATACGTTGACTACTTTTTCAAAAGGATTAAAAAAACAAAAGTACCTTACCCAAGAAAAAGTTTAATATTGCTCTTTTTTTTTCCAGAATAGTCTTTTTGAAATTTTTTAAACTTTTGATAAATGAGCTGAAGTCACTAAGGAGGTTTGAAAGTTATAGAATGTATAAGAGAGACTGACGTAGTTTATGAAAAGGATGGCCCCCCAAAAATACTAGTATTATGAATGTTTAGTAAGTAATTGTGAAATATGGGTGAAACCTTCCCTTGGAAATGAATGATGCTGGCATACACATTTGTTGATCCTTCTTTTTCCCTGTCATTCTGACCTTGTCTTGTTTTCAGTCACATAATGTGTGAGTTAAAATATTCAAAAATGCTTACTGTATTTTTAATGAATCTGTAAAATTCTTCAGAAGTTTTAATCAACAATGCAATTCCTTGCACTTCAAGGATTTTTTTCTGACATAATTTGTCAGAAAAAAAACATGTGGTTTCCATCAGCAGATAATTGATCTTGTCATAAACTGAATGGGATAAAGCTTTGTTTTTAAGAAATTGCTGAGTCTAAGAAATATTTTCCAGCAAAAGGTGCTTGTTCTGACAGCATGGCGGTAGGTCTTAGGAAGTACATGTTATATCTGTACAGTGTAATCTATTAAATATAAGGTCTGGGGAAAAGCAAAAAATAAATACATCTGCAGGACATCTTCCTCTGTATGCAGCTAGTATCTCTCCACTCAGAATAGGTTATATGAAGGAAAAGTCAGGAACACAGTGGTCATGAATGAGAGACTTTACAAATAGAATTCTTTCAAATGAATTTAACAGTAAGGAATAAAAATTACCTAGATTCTTTTTGTGGAACCTGTACAGATACTGTGTTATTAATTTGACCTTGAAATTGATGCATGGCCAATTTCAGACTTGTGTGAGTTTGAGGAAACAAAACCGAGGGGCTTGGGTAATGTGTGCAGGTCAGAGAGCGTTCAGTTCTAAATCAGATTCTGCTGTGAATCAAAGCCTTGTTTTACTGTTTGTCATATGCCATGCAGAAGAGAGAAATGTGCCTTGGATATCAGCAAAATCAGTTCAGTTGGTTTGAGACAAAGTCTTTCTTTTACAAACCTCAGATACGTATGAAGTAAGAAGTGTTAGTCTTTATACCAGTTTCTGGATTTCACAGAATTTTGGCTGTGATTCCAGGATGGGAAGTTCTTGAATTAATTTGCTAAATATACAGTCTGCAGAATGATTTTAAATATAAAGAACTATATATATTTTAAATATAAAGAACTATCGTCCCAATTAAAATACAAATCATGAGCAAAACCTTGAGTAACAATTAGATCAGTCCCAGAGAGCCGAATAGGAAACCACAACCTACAGGCAGCAACCCTTAGGAAGCCAGCACTAAAATCAGTGGTGTTCCCCAGTAACTTGAACCTTCAGACTGCATACTGTCCTAAATTTCAAAATGAAATGCAAGGCTTATGTAATTTTTGTTCATGTTTAGAAACTGCAATTCACAACCTGTCAAAGTTGACCAAGAATTAATGACAAATTTGAGAATGCATCTGTTTTTATCCTTAAAACTAGATTTGTGTGCAGTCTTACTACTTCTTTGAAATTACATACCTTTCATAGGTATTTATTGAATGTCATGTTTTGCATTGCATGTTATGTAAGAGTTGCCATCAGCAGTAATCTCTGTTACGCACAAAAAAAGTTTCTATTATCAACCTGTGTAAACACTTGAGTCTGTGTAATTCTGAAGTTCCTTCTGAGAAAGAAGTACAAGACAAGTGAAGTCAGCTCTCCGGTCCTGACTCAGCAGCTAAGTTCCCAAATCTGAGGCAGCCTGTAATCTAATAAAATGCTGAAGCAGTAATAATGGATAGCTTTTTATTTGAAGGTTGATTCCACTGTTGAAGGAACACCATTAATAGCATCAGCAGTAGAGAGGGGAAAGACATGTACTGCACCTGTTTTCTGCAAAGTAGCAGAGTTGAAGGTTGTGTTTCTATGTTTTCTTCTGTATCTGAAAAGAATGAAACAACTTTAATGTATGTTTGCAGGGCGGTATGTTTCAGGTGCAGGGAATATTAAGTCATCTCATTGTTTTGACCTATTTAGTTGGACTTGGTGCTTAGGGACATGGTTTAGTGGGTGACATTGGTAGTAGGGTCATGGTTGAACCAGGAGAGGTCTCTTCCTACCTTAATGATTCTAAGCTCTGAGTACACCTTATAGTTAGGTGACTTGCATGTTATCTTCTAGTCAAAAAAATACATTCTGTTCGCATTTGTGATGCTACCAGAAAATCACCATGTCCGATGTAGTTTTGCTCTAAACACTCTATTCAACCTTATTTTTCTTATTTTTTTTTTCCAAATCCTTTAATAACTAAATATATTAGTATCACTTAAACCAGCAGCCTTTCTTTTTCTTGCACAAAATATCAATGCTTTGAATCTTAAATCATCCAGAGTAGCACTTTCAGATTGCTGAAATAGCAGAAAGAGACATCTTAGTGCAATATTTGGCAAAAACTGTCAGCTTTAATCAGAAAACTCTTTTAATTGTTATAATCAAATAAACACAAACAAAAGTCATTCATTAAAAACAGCTGAAAGTGCTTTTGGTAGAAGTTCAAATAGGAAAAGGGCTTCAGGGCTAATATGGTTGTTCTCAGGTGTGTTTGCATGAGCATGGAAGGGTTTATGGGAATGGATCACATACAAACAACCCTTTCATCGTCTTTTGGTACGTAAGCAGCTGACTTTAAAAGAGCTTTACATTGTTTAAGAGTTCCCAGCACTGTATTTTCGCTTGTTCTAACACCTTTCTTAGCATGTCTGCTTCCTAAATGTGTCTTCCATCATCCTTCTTCTCCCTTTTATTTTTGGGGTGAAGTTACCACTAAAGGTGATCTGCTACAGGTGCTTAAATCCTCCCTGTTCTTCCACACTTGGTGGTGTTTAAGGTATTTTATACTAAAGTAGCAACAAATGAGACTGCTTCCTGTTGCTAGAAGCTCAAGAGTGACACCAGAGCAGTTTGTCTCTCTTTTCCTACCAGAAATCTAGTGATTTACTTAGTTGACCCTTAAGGAGTAAATTAGAAGATGTCAGTTCAGCCAAATTGAAAATATTTTTAAGGAGAATTACTGCATTACAGTTACACTTTGAAGAAACAGCAACCAAGAAAGGAATGCCTTACCAGTATTAGTCAGAAATGTGACTACTTTTTTAGTTTAGTGAATTTTATGTAAGAAGGAGTCAGACTTCAGTATATTAAAAAGGTAGCAGTTTTCTTGCTTTACTCAATGTGACTCTTCCTCTCTAACTTTTGCCAGTAATAGTAGCATGAACAATTCAAATATTTTACCAGATTTTTTTTTTTTAAAGTTATCTGAGGTTGGTTAGAAATATGAATTTCATGGGTAGAAGAACTTACCAGAGAATCTTAAAGGCAGTGTTTGGAATTTGTTTAAATCTTTGTTATTGTAAGTCTGGAGACTTAAGAATGAAATTAGACTCACATCCTTTTTTAAAAGAGGATGTACAGCACTTAACATCTGTTAATCACCCTGTCTCCATAGGACACCTGTGTAGTTGCTGGATTTAAGTTGGCAAAATCACCTACAGCAAGAGAAGATGGTAGGCATGGTTGCCACCTGGAGGTGTCGGAAGAAGCTGGCTCAGCCATTTATGTACGTGGGTGCCCATTTTATTTTTTAATAAACACCTTCATTAGAGTTTTGTTTTACAATAGAGAAAATATTTGTTAGAATTTGAAGTAATGCAGATTATTGTAGCATGTCCATCAGGAACCAGTCAGGACACATTCATGTGTGCACAATTTTATAATAGCTGACTCCATCTATTCTGTGAAAGTGGTGTAGCTGGAAAAAAAAAGTCTGTATTTATCTTGTTGATGTGTGGGGATGAGTATTCTCCTTTTTGCCCAAGATTCTGAAAGAACTGGATGGGAGTTGTATACCTCCTGATAATACTCTGCAGAATAACCTGCAGTAGAGAAGAATGTTTTGCAGTAGATAACAATTGAGATTACAGAGTGTCTGGGAAGTGTGCACTGTGTCAAAATATGATGCTGAAGTGATCCAGTGTGGTGCCAGACCCAAATTATCTCTGGCCACTGAGGTAAAATTCTACTTTCTGAGTGTAGAAATTTGGCCTTCTTAGAGCTATTTAAACCATTCTTGCCCATAATACAGTGCAATGATGCACACAAGGTAAAGGGTGCAAGAATGGTTTCTACTGGAGAAATCGTGTGTATTTAAAGTAGGTGTTGTCTAAGAGTAACCAGAACAGATTTTTTTTTTTGTAGGATCAAATTTTGCTATTGTCAGAGGTGATTCCAATAGGAAAAGTGGTTTTAATATTGTTTTCTAAGTCTTTGCTGTAGCAATATCAAATCTTGCTACGATGTTTGTGCTCTCTTCACTTTTGTAATCAGCGAGTTTGCTGTTTTTTCTCCTCAGATTTATGCTCAGCCAAGCACAACTACTGCTTCAGAAACTGTATCTGTGGTGAGTTTATATTTGGGATTTTTTTTAACCCACCTAAGACAAACTGCATGTAGATAAGAACGTTTAGAATTCTTTTTCTTTTCTGTTCATTTGACATCAGTACTTCCATCCCAGCAGTCGTTTGTTTAGCTTTTAATTTTGTGAATATTATGCCTGGAAAAAGAGATCGAATATGAAAAACTAGTACTTCTGTGGTACACTTTCCATCTCGATCTAAAAATAGGCTGCATGTTGGTTTAGGAAATATGAGTCAGAAAGGTACCTTCCTTTCCAAAGCAGTTTGTATGCTTCTTTTTTTTTTTTTTTTTTTTATAAAGTGTATCTTCCTTTGCTTTAAAATCAGACTTTGTTTTTAACACTTATTTTGATTACTATTCAGAACAAGTCTTTGCCTATCTAAATTAAAATTCTTTAGCAAGTAGTATATTAAAGGCAAAAAAATGGTATATGAAATGTAATTGTCCTTTATCATAAGGTTAAAGATATAGTGCTGAAGATAACACAGCTTGGCTTTGTCTTAATTGTCTGAGAATTTTTTTTCTACACTACAGTGAATGAAAAAAACAGTTCTCAGCCAGTTGGGGAGAACTTACGTTTTTTAAATGAGGCTAATCATCGTATTCTGTAATCTTTAAGATGAGAGGAGAGTTTACATAGTAAAAAGTAGTCCTAAATTTCTTTAATCAACCAAGAAATGGGCTGTTACAATAGGAACTTATGCAATTGCTATGAGAGGTGAGATCTCCAAATCAGTGATTCTGTGCAGAGACACTGCTAATAAAAATTAAAAAGGGATTTATGTGCATGCTTGAAAATGACCTTTGGATGGATGCATTAATATCAATCAGTAAAAATTGCTTTCTAGAGTTCTTTATTGTAATGACTTTCATTTACCTATTCACCTATTTCATATGTTGGAGCTTGCTTGAACTGTCTGACTGGCTAGTTTACTGTGAGAAAGATGCAATCGCAAAAGAAATGGAAATATAGGTCTTGTATGCTTCATTGCCTGTGAATGAATAAATAACATTTAGAAGGTCTAAGTAAGGTAGAAAAAAAATGTTATTAAGACAAGTTAAAAACATATTTAAGGCTGGATGGTGTTAGAAGACAGAATTCTGGGTGAATGTTTGAATAACATTTTTTCTTCTGTCCCTTAATTTTATCATGCCTTTCTAGTCTGTTGCACCAAAATATGTGTATACTCCTCTGAATTGTCTTAAAGATGGAACGATAGTGAATTTGTATGGTATTGTGAAATTCTTCAAGCCTCCGTATGTAAGCAAAGGAACAGGTATGTACTACATTCAAAAAATTTAAAATCTCTTCCTTCAGACAGAACTGTTTTCTCATAAAATAGTTATTTCTGTTAAAATTGAACTGGATCTACAAATTTGGGTGATCCTTTGAACAGGGTTCTCAGATGACATCAAGGGAATGGTGTCATTTCAATAAATAGGTAAGGATATCAGAGTCAGTTTAGGCAGACTGGTGCTGTTAGCAAACGAAGAAAATACTTATCAAGCTCATTGTAACAATACAAAACAGTGAAAAAGACCTGAAAATACAAAAACTTTGCACCTGCCTTCGTGCCAAAGGATTGTTGTGTAACTGTACAATTTTTCCTCTAGATTTTGACAGTTATGGTGTCAACGTATTTATAGCATATATTTGTTACTCGTAGAGGCTGTGCAACAACTGAATCATTATTCCTCTTTGCAAGGTGAACGCTTAACTGATTGTGCTAGTTGTGCTAGAAGATTGTACCATTTTGCTAGGTACTCAGTAAATACAGAGCTAGGTGATATTCTTGTTGAATTTGATTAAGCAATAGAATTTGTTAATTGATTTAGAATTGATCCAAGTATTTTCTGCTTATTATAATTTTACTGTGCACTTTAAAGATTCTTTTTCTTCTAAATATTTCTTATTGAACAAAAAAGACCTGCTTATGATCATGACTGTTGATTTTTATTGTCTTAATTCTGCATACAGTAGTTTCTTGAATCATGTCAATAGCCTTGAATTAGGCTCCTAAATACAGGAATTTAAGAAGTAAGCATAAAATCAGAAACAAGAATTGGTGGCTTGTCTACAAAACCTTTTGCAAAGCAATCTGTGTGATCTTCCTTGCTCAGTAACTGTCAGCAGCACTCAAGCTAAGGCACTAAATCCCTTTGTGGGAGTACAATGCTATACCAGCAGTACCATGGCTTCCAGAATGAGGTTGGCTTACAGTAACGCTTGAAACCTAAGTGGAATTACTGAATGCTATGTAAGCATGGTCAGATACCTAAAAAGCCAGGTCCAAGTCCAGCTGTGGTTCAACTAATGGCCACACTTTTTGAAAGCTAAATTATTTGCAGCCTTTGTTTTGTTTTTCAGTGTATCAATGGGAGTAATAACTGGAGATCTGTGTCTATGTATCTATGCTGGTTTCAGTATGTTTGGTTTATCTAAGTTGATAGTCTGTATTGTGGACTTGCTTAACTATTTCCATTTGGTGCAGGTAGTATTCTTCTAAGTAAACATATACTGGTATGAATGACCCTTTTGACAGGAAATTTGCACGCTCGGTGTGCTCGTAGCTGAAGTGTGGCCTAATGCCTGCCCATAGAATGGATATGAGATGTGTGTGCTGCTCTTTGGGTTATCTTACACAAAGCGTCGGCTGTATTAAAGGCAGCCACTGAACCAGTCAGCAGTCATAATTAAGTTATGCTGAGTAACACAGGTTCTTTTTTTGAAGAATGTGCTGGATTGTCTGGGTCTACAAGCTAATGAATAGCATTTGGGAATGGAGCTGTGTTTTTACATTCCATTGACCATGTCAGGAGAAGCAATAACATTTGTAGCATTTGTCTCAATGCTCTGGTGTCTGCAGACCAGCAATGCTTTGATTCGGATACATTTATTTTTTGAAATGTATTCCCATTGCTTGTTATAGCAGATGACAAGACTGGCTTCTAGAAAACAGCTCTGCTCGGCATTCTTACTAAATGTTAAGAAGGTACTAGTATTTCCCAAAATAACTGTGAAACAAACAAAAAACAAATCCAAAGAACATAGGACAATTTAATTTAAACATTAACATTTAAAAATAGATGTAGTCATTAAGTTGGAAACTGAACAAGTAATGGTCCATTTGTTTTATAGCAAATATACTGCATGCATTTTTATCCTCTTGAGACTGAATAAAAATGAAGATTATCATATTATACATAGTCATTGATACACTAAAGTTATTATAGTAAGCAGTGCATTGCAAATCTTTGAGATGAAAGTTGAGATTTGATTTGTATGGGAAGAAGCAAATGCTTCCGTGGTTTGCTACTTTAACACTTTTTAAATCATCCCTTGTAGTGCATATGAGAAAAGATATTCTACCATGTTGTCTTCTGATGACTCTATTTCAGCCTGTTGGGGGTGGGGGGGAGGGTCATGTTGCAGGGAAGGAGGAAAGCATTATTTGGAGCCTAATCTCTCAGTTGTGGGTTGCACAACATTAAGAAGTATTAATGCAGATCTGTATAATTTTTTATATATCTAGAAAACAGGAATCTCTGTTCAATCTAAACTACGTTTAAACATCTTAATGTTCATTTTAATTCAGTGGTTACTTTTCAGATTTATGACCTGTATGTAGGTAGTTCTTGTTTGCTGAGTGGTAGATGGGTGCAGCCTAACCTTACAAAATAGACTTCCTTGCCCCCCAGTCTGATTAAGTTCAGCTGTTTGAGCTGTGAGCTACGTGCTTGAGCTGTTTGAGAAACAATATTATGTACATCTTGTACATGTTCCCTCCCCTCTTCTCTTAAACCTTCTAATTTTTCTTTTCTAATATCTACATCAAAGTAATTTGTTCAGCTCAGTAACCCAACTGAAAGGTCAGCTTTTTTTTTTTTTTGTAGTGTCTCTTAGTGGTTGCTGGACAAAATTATTGTAAAACAGTGCCTCTGTAAAATGAGCACAGTAGATTTACTTAAAAATAGAGCTGAAAGATTGTTTTAAAGGGACTTTCAAAGACATGCTGTTCTTTGAAAGCATAGCTCTCTAAGGCGAGTGAAATAAAATAACTTCAAATAATAAATTCAGGCTGCTATCTTCTCACACAAAGGATCTCATGTTACTGAATTTGTTTTATGTGTATACTTCAGTTTGAGACAAAATATTGGGGCAAGGGGAACACACCTGTAGCATTAAAACACAAGCTGATTTTCCAAGTATATGTGAGCCAGAAGAGGAAGAGTGTATATGTGGTGTTAGGGGAAGTCCTTTGACTAGGAGCAGTGTGTTCCAACTTGCCCGTGAGGTGCTGTAGTCCATGAGAATTCACATCAAAGAGGTCTGTGGAGTTTGTTTACTTTTTAAGAATTACTCCATTGTTCAAGGCAAAAAGCAGTTGAAGCGTTCCACCGTGCTATCACAGATATCCCATCAGCTACTGGTAGTTGGGAGAATTAAAACAAGATCGTCAGCCTTCCTTTATGGAACAGAGAGCAGTTACCTTGCCTGTTTTGTCAAGAGGAAAACTTAGTTCAGTTATCACTGGAAAGTACATGACTGTCTTTTCTGGTGAACCTTTAACTATGCTTAGTGATTTGTTTGACAGTAGAAAGATTCCTCTGAGGAATTGTTCCATCAGACCACCTGGGAAGGTGTGGGTGTTTTTGAAGTGCTGATACAGGGTTTTTAAATATGATTTAGTGGTAAGTTAGATTCAAGGGATAAAACATTGCTTTTGCTAAACTTCCAAAAACCAAGATAGTGAACTACCATGAGAAAAAACAGCTTGTATATAGAGAGGCTGCTATATAAAACTATGAATTTTTCATAATCTTTCTGGAATACTTTCACATTCTCATAAAGTGTAGAAACTTAACCTGTATGCCATCTGGGAATGGATGCTACTGAGCAGTAAAAGCCAGGAGGAGAGGGGAATGGCACTGCACACGGTCTCACCAATAGTCACAGCTACCACTGAGTGGAGTAGGTCTAATAGTAGCTACCAGTGTGCCTTGAACAGGAGGAACAGCTCAGGGCTTCTGCTTAGCTTTGACTTTGGTTCTCAGTGGGTTGTAATAGCTGATATTTTATATGCATTGCCAGGTAGTTTAGAGTGCTGGTGGATTTTTTTCATTCATCAATGCAAGTTTTTAATGAACTTCTCTCTTTAAGGTTCTTTCCTAGTGTTTTGTAAACTGCTTTTCTTACTGTCATTTTTTGCTGCAGTTGTGATTCATTTGATTCATTTGCTACTTTACCACTTTATCATGATAATCTTTAAAGCAGTTTTAGTGTATTAATATTCACTACTCAGTTAAATATTTCACGTGGTTGTTTTTTTTTTTTTTTACACACAGTCCAGGGTTGTGCCTACTGGAGAGGGTGCGGAATGCTTGATGATTACTCTGAGTTGCCAGGGCATGAAATGGCTCTTGTCAGAAAATTCTCTAGTTGCATTAGATCTGGCACAGTCCTGCACTAATACCTTCTATTTCTGACACAGTGTTAATGGAATTATATAGCTTTAAGCTGGTCCTGGCTGGAAGTATGGGTAGTGGAGCCACTCTGCTTTATTCATATGGATCTTTATTCGCTACATAGATATTCCACTAGATATGAGATACTTCTTCTTACGTGTATTAAAGCCTAAGGCTGAAGCTTTGCCTTTTGTCCCCATGAAAAGCAAGTGGTAGCCAATTTAGCCTTCATTTTACATTCATTTTATATGACTGTAATTAAATGTTTGTCATATTGTTTGCCATTATTGTGAACGGTTCAGAGATTATTGTGGTATCTGATGGTCAATTTGTGGGGAAGGAGATTCAGAGTTAAATCTGCAATAATTTTGTTACTTAAAGTATTGTGGTGTTTTTTTTCCCCAAATCAATATTTTCAGGATGTGTATAATTTTTTTTTTTTTCAGAACAGAATGAAAACTGTTGTAAAGATATGTTAATTTCACTTCTGGAGTCCAAATTGAGAGAGTTAACTTTTTCCTTTCTGTTCACATTGTTTTGTAAGAATTTCTTTTTTAATAATCGCTATTTCTTATCTAAAATTAAAAGTTAAAAAAAATAGTGTTAAAAATGAAATGAAAAACTAAACAGTTGAAAAAATAGTCATTGCTGTCATTAAAGCATCTGTTTAGCCAGATGTATCTCATAGTTGCTAAATGGTTGTGAGTAACTCTTAAGTGCATTGCCATGTTAGAAATAACAAGCTGCATTAAAAGTCTCCAGTTTGATTATTTAGAGTTTGTTTGGACTTCTGTAATATCCCTGTGTCTATGTATACATTGTACATGAATATGTATCTACACGAACCCAGGTGTGTGTGTACATTTGAATGTTATTTTCCTCCTTGTGTTTTGTTCAACATACTTGTTAAATTAGCTGGTTCAGCTACTTAGTTTTAGTAAAAAGACTTTTCTGTATTGATTGGCCTCAGTAATACTTGAAAACAGTATTAATGATTGGTGTAGTTTTGCTACTAAGGTCTTTAAGTATTGCAATGTAAGAAGCAGAATGCAGTCTCTGAAGTCCTTCCTTGCCAACAACTTTTTTTATCTCTTTGTGGGAGGAAGTTATTGATCCAGGATAGTGGCTTTTTTTTTTTTTTTTTTAACTTAAGAGATAGTGAATGCATATGCAAGTGCCCAAGATGGGATTTGTAATTTAGTCAGTGCTTTCTGTGTTAAAAATTGTTTCTACAAGCATATTTGTTGTGAACTGCTGAAGTCCTAAATAAAACCAAAATAAGAGTATTTAATCAATAAGTACTGAATGCTTTCCGATCATGTAAGTAGCTATTAATCTGCAAAGCTTTTGCAGCAATTCTGGTTTTCTCATGATGACTGAAAAAACTGTAAGTGAAGCTTCATTTTTTTTTTTTTTTCTGGTATGTATACTCTGTCTAGAGGTGCTGTCTTTCTGAGCATTCTCATGACTAATGTAGCAGTCCAAAGAAGAGTGCAAATGCTAAGGCATTTTATAAAAAGAAAACTAGAATCTGAAGAGCTATCCTGAATTGTCATAAGAGTTGAGGAGATTTTGGCTCTTCAATGATTCTTATAATTACAGAGAGAAAGCATTCATGCTTAATCCTGTATAAAGTCAGTGTATCTGATCTTAGGTATCTGTGTTTTTTTTTTTCTTTAAGGACTTTAGTCAGAAGTACCATTTTTTTTGTATAATGAAACTCCAAGCAAGTTAGCACTTAATCATGCTGAAGAAATTAACTGAATTGTTCAAGATTCCCTTTAATGCTTAACAGAGTTCTTCAAGAATCCCAGAATGGCAGGGGTGAAAAGGGACCTCTGGAGTTTATCTTGTCCAACACTTCTGCTCAAGCAGGACTACCTAAAGCTGCTTTCCCAGGACCATCTCTGGATAGCTTTTAAATATCTCCAGATAGGGAGGTGCTTTATCAGGCAAGATAAGGCATTTTAAAGTGTAAAAACTTTCCTTTATAGTATATAAATGTGCTGAACTTTACATCCGTTGTATCTGTAAGGGTATGTAGAAGGAAAGTATCTGCTTCTTTTTGCAAAGCAACAAGGGATAGTAAGGAAAGGAAGCATTGAAGTCTGGTCAGCCACATTAATTTATGAAAGCATGTGAGAATGTAGGAATATTTATTCCAGCAGGCTTATTTGATTGAGGATTTCTAAGCTGGGACAAATTCACAGGAAACAAACAGTCACAGCAGTTGGTGGACTAACAAACTACAAGTGCCACTTCCAGGAAGGATGAACCTTGCAGTTGGTAAGATTGTGAACCAAGGAGCCCTGGACTGGGACAGTACAGAAACTGCAGAGCCCTGCAAAGCCGTGGGGGGTAGAGGGGAAAGTGGGGGCAGGAGGAACAAAGAGGTGGGAGGCAGGTAAAAAAGGGCTTGTATATAACGATCTGTGCCAGTACTCAGGGATCCACGAATGTGTGTGGGTGTGAACCTGGAGAGTGCTGTGTGTGAGCCGTCACTAGTGAACTTCTGTCTTTATCAGCTGAAGGGGTCTCTGTGTCTGTCTGTTTTACGTGAGTCCTGTGTGGAGGTTGTGTTGAAGTGTGGATGGTCGTGTTGGTGTCCATTGTCTGCCTGTGTGTCTCTGGGATAAGTGCTCAGCTCTGATATCAGACAGACCCACAAAGAGGAAAGTAGTTGCTGTATCCCCCAGCCTGGGCAGGGACCCTGGGTCTCTGGGCACTGAGCTGGGCCCTGTCATTTGGATGGGATGGTCCTGCGCCTGAGCAGCTGGAGGAGGTCGCCATGCTCTTTGCTTTTTACCTCCCTTAAGTGTCATGTTTTTAAACCAAATTATTACAAATAAAAAATACTGATGGATAACTTCCCTCTTAGGAGAAGTTATCAGTGGAGTACATTTGTCTAATAAAAGAAAATTGTCCCCAGTGTGTAAACATTCATTAACATTTTTTTTTGTAGAATGGTAACTGAGGGATTTTTATTCGTTAGAAGGTATATTGTAGGAAAAAAAAAGTTTAAAAATGACATTTCTTATATTGTTACCTCTGACACTGGGACGTGATTTAAATTCAGCAGTTCTGTTTTGAGTTTGACTTACCATTTGTGCGGAAAAGTGAATTCAGTCACTGAACTATAATTCTGCTTTGGAAAGCAGAAAGTAATTTTCACCTTCCTACTGGAAAATGAAAGACAGTTGACCCTTTATTTTTTCACCTTCAAAAAGGACTTGCTGGATGAGGATTTTCTTAAAAGAAAATCCATTTTATGCTTTGTTTTTGAAGACCTTTATTTTAATAAGGTTTATTGTAGAAGTGATGTTTTGAGGTCATAGTTAAGAATGGAATTCTGTAATCACAGAAGTAGAGAGCCTGTATTATGTAGAAGGTGTAAAGTATAATATTTTATACTACTTCGTAGTATCGTATAGTATGTGTAGGAATATTGGTGTTTGAGTATGCTAGTTGCACAGAAAATGCAACAAGTGTGTTGATTTATCCCCCTTAAATTGGCAGCTGCACATGTATGAAGCTGACTAGGTTATATAATCAGAGCAGCAAGAGCAGCAACAATTTTAATGTGGTTTTAGGTTACTTCATATTTCTATGTTGGATTATATCAACGCACCATAATGTGTTATCCCGTATCTTCATGGAGTTGTAAATCTGTGAACAATATGTTTTTCTTATTTATTTTGCCTGTATCGCTGTGTATCTGAACAGTTATTACCCAGAGAAATAAAACAATGCCTCTTTGGATTGCAGTAGTATGTGCTTGCAGTTTCATGTCAGCCATTGTCTATACTTTATTCATATTTGCTTATCCTAGTACAGAATGTCAGATTAGGTGATACATGAAACTGACCTGGTGTCTTTTGTGGTAGTGTGAAAAAGAATGATGCTTAGCATCTTTGAAGTGCAACAGATTAGAATTTATCAAGTGTGTAAAAATATGTCACAGGAAGAAACATCAATTTTTTGGAAATACTACTGTTTTTATTTCTCTAGGAAAATTATTTTGTATTTTCTTAGTAATCCATCACTGCATTTCTTTTTTTTTTTTTTTGAACACTGCCATTTGAATAATTACAGAATTTAAACGTTTAAGTTTAAATGATAGTAAGATTTAATGATATGTTTGCTGGAAACAAGTATATTTCTTTTGAAGGCATAGTCAGTGTACATACAAGCATGTATTCTGATCTAGTATAACACATCCATCATCTTCAGGTTTGGGGAATCTTTCACTGAGTTTACACATGACAATTGTGCATTGCTATATTTTTTAGATAATACAAATCTGTCAGTTTTAGTAGACTGATAGTATTCTCTTTTCCAAAGCTGTCTAATAACATTTATTTATGTTTCTGTGCCTGTAAAAAATGAAAAAAGGAGATTTTGTCAACTTTGCTTTAGTGTTAAAACATCTTTGTTCAGTTCCTGAACAAGCAAACTCTGGTGTCATAATTGCTAATTGCCTTGTAGAGTTATAGCTAAGAGGAGTTGTTTGTTTGTTTGCCTTTCTTTTTTTCCTGTTTTAGAGTTGTGTACCAAACAAACTTCACTTGGGGAATTTAATTCATTACCAATTAACATAAACAATTACTAATTCTCTTGTTGAAGAAGAAAAAAGACAAGCATTTAAACATTTATAGAAAACATTTTTCCTCCACCTTTCCCAGGCTCAGCTTCGCTCCAGACACATCTCTTTTTCTCTTCCTTGTCTCCACTCCCCTTTCATTTCAAAATTTAGAGTTCAAACTATAGAAGTTTTTGTAAACGACTGAGTAGTGTTAGTTTAATGCCTAAAAATTGTGATTTTTACTTGAGTATCTGTGCTAACTTTCTTCAAACCAAAATTATGTGTACCTAAATGTATAGTTAATAGTTGATATCAAGTTAAAAATAGTAGGCTATGATGTCATTGTTCTGTTTATCTGCTTAAAAAGTTGTGTTTTAGCCCTGAATTGTAAGTTTCTGTAAATGCTAGTACAATATACATCCAAAAGAAAAACTCTTTGTCGTCTTGATTGACTAGTACCAGATTTGTAGCTGTTTGGGGTTCTGAACATACACCTGAGTTGTTATTGGTTGTACGAAAAGTTCTCAGGAAGATTAACTAGCTACTGTACCCTGAAAAATCAATTACACTCTTACTTCATTTTACATTTGTGAAATATCGAAATACACATGCTTCTGTAACCTGAAATGGAATTTTGTTTTATGACACCTGCAAATTCTGATCTATTCTGGGCAGTTTTGCTCCGACATATTTTGTCATACCTTGTTTTGAATTTGATTTTTTAGATCATTAATAAAAGTTAAATTCTATTACAAAAGTTTACATTTAAAAGGACACATTTCAGTTTCTTACTATACTTTCTAACAATCACTGTGAGACTGTATCCTTGCAGAATATATCTTGCTTGTGTATTTCGGGTGAAGTGAAAGATGAGTAATGTATGCTTTAATTTGCTCTTAGAACTTGCAGAACTCATTACTTCTTCAGAAGACAATGTGTATATAAATCTTTGGAAAGGATTGGACAAGTAGGCATAACACGTCTTTCCCTTTTTATAAAGTGATGGAAATCTGAAAAAATAGCATGTTTTTTGAAGGCAGAAAAAACTTTGTGTTTTCCTGGCTCAAAAACATGTCCTTAATCACCCGTTTCATTTTCAGGTATTTGGGCTAATTATTTGCAAGGTGGGCCAAACTTCAGTTGTTACACTGCTTTAACTATATTGACTTCAGAAGAGTTACACAGATTATAGCAGAAAAAAAATGGCCATACAGTTGCTCATCCCAACTTTAACATCAGTGTACTAGTACCTTCCATCATGTCTGTTACTCCTTCAAACGCTTTTATATTTTACAGATTATTGTTCAGTTGTAACGCTTGTGGACCAATCAAACGTGAAGTTAACGTGCACTCTTTTTAATGGAAATCTGGATTCTCTACCAAAAATTTACAAAATCGGAGATATTGTTCGATTTCATAGAATAAAGGTAGGTACTAAGTTTTTTACCTTGTTTCCTAATGTGCTTGGTTTTTTTTTGGGGGGGGGGGCAGTTACGGGGTTCCAGGGATATTTTAGTTTTTCATATACTGAACTTCACATATGGAGATACTGGATAGAACAATCAAACGGTAAAAAAAAAAAAAAAAAAAAGTGCTAGAGGTGGTTATGTGAACTCCAAAATAATATTTTTTGTTTGAATTTTTATTTAGCTAGTTCAATAGAATTTAACTGACATAAACATGTACAATTAACTTCAAATTACGGAATTATTTGAGAGATTACTTCAAAGCTTCTCTCATGGAACAGTCTTTACACCAGCTGTGGAAGTTAAGTAAGTGTAATATAAGTAGGATGTAGTGTCCCAGTTCCAGCTGCTTCTTTGATGTTTATATGCTTTACCTAGTATTTATGTGTATCAATGTCCCTGAAGAAAACTGTGTCAATAGCCCTGGTATTGCTTCTGATGGATGTTTTTCTTATGTCTATAAAGAGGAACTGCAGTACAGAGACACTGACTGCTAGTCTTGTAGTGCTGGACCATACTTAGTAAAAAGGTGGTGAGTAATAGCAAAGAAATTATTTTATCATGTTACATACTAAAGTGCAAGATAACTATACATAATTAATTATCTTTTTTGTTGTATTTAAAATAAATCTATCAGAAAGGAGTAAATGTCCTGAAAAAGATCATTTTTAAAAACAAACAAAACATATTCAAACACTAGAGGCAATTTAGGACTGTACAAAATAATCATAAAAGGGATAAAGATCAGTAGTACCTGTATGTGAGTTTTGATGTGCTGTAGCAGACCAAAGGGAGAAAAACAAACAAAAACAACAACAACAACAACAAAAAAACATAGCAATAAACTTAAAAAGTAGCAAGGTTTATCCAGTGATGGAGATTTGTGCCACTGAGATTATTAGAAAGAGTTTGCTAAGTTTCAGAAACAGTCTTCAATTTTGAGACTTCGTTATTAATGCATATCATAAATACTTACAATTGAGAGAGAAACTAGCTAACCCAGAAGGGGTTAGTATTAATCTTCCTTAAAGTCATGTTTGCATTATAATTAGAGTGGAATTAAGCTATATTTAGATTTTGAACCTTGTTGCTTATCCAGTACTTGAGGTGTGTTGCCAGTCTTGGAAGTTCATTGATTTGACGTCAGACAGAAAAGTGTTACAGTTAATTTCAAATTCTTTCTGAATCCCATAGGATAAGCGTTACAAAGATGTACTGGTTTCTGAAATACTGATTTCTGAAACTCAGTGGAGGTAGAAATGTGTTTCTTGCTTCTGAAGTCAAGACACGTTTAAAATATATAAATATATATAAATATTATATATATAAATTATATATATAAAAAATGAGAAAATAGAAAGGAGGCTGGTTAAAAGAATTGAAAAGTTGTGCAACTTTTGTTTGTGTGGTAGGTTAATAATGGATTATTTTTGAGATGTGGGGGCTAAAGGTTAAAAACTTACACCTTCAGGGAAGTTACGAATGCATCTCTGTTATGGAAGGCTAATAGTGTTTCAGCTCCATGATTTATCTTTCATGTAAACTTCCTAATACAAGCTATTGATAAAGCAGATGTAAGAGAGAGTCTCGCTATTTACCTGATTTAGGAACAAATTTTTGAGGATCATTCTAAAATGCTTCTCAACTTGTACTTCATCATTCTTCAAGACTGTTTTAATATTTAAAGACAGGTTCCAAGGTCAGTTAATGTTCCCCTCGCATTTCTTTTCCTTTGTAGCTGAGATGTTTAAGTGATTTCCAGCCCTAACACTTCCAGCTGTCTACAATCCATATCCCCTCAGATGTGTACGCTGACAGATTGTCTGACTACTTTCTAACTTAAAATGATCTTAATCAACACTCATTTAATTTAAATTGGTGTCTTTTTCTGGAGGGGGTTGACTACACCAGCCTAACAAAAAGTTACTTTGCAAGTTCTGTTACCTGATCTGAGCAGGTAAAAAGCTGGCACAGAAGCTTGGTGCGTGGTGTTGGGAGTAAGTGGAAAGGGTTAACGTAACTGGATGTGTGATTGCTGTGTAACACGGTTTTCAATTAAAAAAATAAATTAATTAGAGCTCCAAGTACAATGTCTGCAATTCCTCATTCACTCTCTTCTCCATTTGTCTCCAAGCCTTATCACTCTTTCTTAGTTTGCTGAATGAAAAACAATCGAGGGTACCAGAGGCCATAGTCTGTCAGAACTGTGCTTACCAGTGAGGACTTAAATATATATAAGGTCTACATATATATATATATATATATATATAGTCCTTACAGTGTGCATTCGCATTTCTGTGTCCCAGATATGCTTTGAGAGACTCCCAAGCAGTTAGCAAACACATTTTAAAAATGACTGCTCCCTGCTACACTCTCAGCTGCTAATGAATAACTTCTGTTCATAGTAATGCAGGTGTTGGCAAGGTCCTATGGTTCAGAGCTAATAATAACTTAAAGGAGAATATTCTGTTGGGATTACTGTGGGTAGAGAGTCATTTTATTTGCTCAGTGTTTGTTCCATACAATGAAAATTTTAAAGTGTCTTGGTAACAGGATTGACTTTTCCAATTTTAATTACATTTCTGTTAATGTTTTTTGAAATGCATTTTTATGACCTATTACGAGGATGTCTCGTGAGTTGAATTGAATTGAATTGACCTAATTGAATTACAGTACTGTATTTGGGCTTTCAACCACAGTCAGTACTCTGCAGAGATGACAGTCTGGGGATTTGTTTTTCCCTCTACCATAAAACTGAGGCCTGTGAACTAATTCACTAGTTCCTCTTTATCTTTTGGCAAGGAAGGAATTATCTTCAGTGGATTTCTTTTTTTTTTTTTTTTCCTGGTTCACTATGGATGCTTATAATATCTTAGATTAATGCCTAATACTTAAGTTGTTAGAGGGAAGAGGCATCCAGCTGTTAACTGTCTAAATCTGCAATATTTTATTTATCCTCCCTTGACTTGGAGTTTTGGACTGTGTTCTGCCTGCTCTGTATTAGACAAACCCTGCCATGATGATAGAATTGTTCATTTCCTCTTTGACTTTTCCCTGGTATTGCTTATTACCTCTGAGTGATTCTCAAATAATTTATTTCCACACTCCTAGTGAAGTGAATTGATACTTCTAATTTAATGTTTGTGGATTGGACAAAAGTGAGATTGAAATGAAGCACATTCTTATTCAGGTGTTCATCTTGTTCGGTTTACTCTGCTTCAGTTGTCCCACGGAGTTGCTGTCTGGGATGTGTTCTGCTGACTCTTTTTCCAGAATACAGACCATTGTTGAGCACTTCATGTTTTCAAACCACTGTATTCATTGACATCTAATTCAGCAGTCAGTGCACAGTGCTTCTACTACTCAGAGCCTGCGTGATTCAAGTTGAATGCTTGGAAGATGAACACCAAACAAGTGACCTTTCATTATAAACTTTGCTTATGTGACTTCCTTAGCGTAATGCAATCACGACAACAATGCAATTACAAGGGTCAGAGTCTTCATTCTCCACGTATTGTCATAGTACTGCTACTATTACCTTCCTTTACTTTCATTCCTCGACTTGTTTTGTACCTAGGCTCCAGTTGCTGCAACAAATGAAGCAGGAATCTTAAGGATGGCAGCTTCTTCATTACACAGCACTAATTCATCACCACTGCACTTATTTTCCTACTCACTGCATGACTTGATGTCCTGTAGAAAAATAGGGTAATGGAATTGGTATCATAATAAGTGCACCGTGAGCTGAATTGTGTTTGCGCAGACAATGGTTACTATGTCATTCCAGGACTTTGAAATGCTTATGGTTTATAATTTTAATGGTATTACTTTGTAGTTAGATGAAGAAAAACTGCAAGAAAAAAATAATCCTTGTGATCGAACTAATATTCAGCTGCTCTAGACTATTTAGATTTACAATATAAACATATTGCTCCTTTGAGAAAGAGTACTTTATAGCCATCATCTGTAGGTGTTTATTCCCTCTGTGTTGGCCAGTCAGTTTACAAGAGTAAGATGTATGTTTTGCTAGTGAGTTTCTAAGCTGTCTGTGTGTCCACAGTACGTTTATACTTGGGAATCTGAATATCAAGCATATAAGACTTGGCTTTATAAATACAGGAGGATCGATCACACATTTTTATATTATTATTATCCCTACTGGTTCTGTCCTGTCTCTACTCTTGAACCTCACTGTCTTAGACCCAGTCGTATTTATCATAGCACTTTCTCCATTAGGTTACTTGCCCTGGTTTTTAAACAAGTCTGCTGTTATTTCCAGGAGCAGTCTCACCTTTGTGCGTAGCTAGAGGTTTCCATGTCTCAAAGCATTCCTTCCTCTAGTTTAATTCACTTTGCCCCATTTAAAATTAGTTATCTCCTATCTCTTGCTGTCTGGTACAATATGGAAAGCACTGACAGAGGGGCACAGTTACATGCTCACTCCTTGTTCCTAGATGGCTCTGGCCATAGCTGCCATGTTGGTAAATGTAATGACAGAGGGGGAAATCTGAAGCTTAGGTGTAGAACATAGTGAATGTTAAACTTAGGGAGAATTTTGCTGCCAGACTCTTAATACCTTCTGAGGAAGTACTGTTCAAATACAGAAATTTCGACAAAGTTAGGTATGAGATTTTTTGCTAAAAAGTATGTGTTAAAGAACATACTGCTTGAGACAGTCAAATCCAGTTACCAAATTCTCGCTCTGAAGAGTGGCTATAATTTACATTTTTAGTAAGCGATTGTGAATTTCTTTTTAACACTGGAAAATGAACATTTTCTTGGAAATATCAATATTATTAGTGTTTTTGGCTTCCTGTCAAAAATGATGTAAAGCATTCAATTTACTTTGAAATTCTGTTGAAGGTTAAATTAAAAACCAAGTATTTGTCCTATAGTAAGTAACATCAAGAAATATTGACTGTAGGCAGTGATAGTTCTTCAACAATTAAATGTCTTAGAATTTTGCACGTTTTCTAAATTTTTTCAAGTTACCTAATCATATCTTAAGTATGTAGGACATTTTCCAAAATACATTAATTAATTACTTTACCAGAGTTTGCTCAAATATGCTGTGCCACTTTCTCTGCAGAATATTTCTAAAGCAGTATCAGAATGCCTGCTGTTTTTATAAATTATCAAAACAGAAAATACTTCAGCTACTTTAAATATATATTCTTCGTGTATACATCTTTTGTTCACAAAAATTGATAATGTGTACATGTGAACTGGTAAATGAAACACAAATTATTGTTAATTGTTTTCTTTAATTTGTGTTTCACTATTGCAGAAACGTCTGTTAATCATATTTTGAACACATCAGTTCTCAGGAATGCTAGAGGATAATTATATAAATATAATTAGGATATTAAGATTGTAATTATGTGATCCTAATATCTGTATTTTTCATATCTTCATTAAAATTTATTTTGCTTCCATATGACTTTCCTTACTTCTCATCAGACAGTGCCTTCAGTTTTTGTAACTCATTTTCTTGTTATAACATTTAAATGTGTTCAAGCTGGTTTAGTTTAAATGAGCATACAGGTTATTTATTGAGTTACTTCAAATTGATACTGTTCTATTGCTGCCTCTCTCTCAATACAACTGGAGGTACATGTGTACTAGAATTATGTTATCAAAATATGAGAAAATATAATCAACACAGCATATTATCCAAACCTGTTTACACTGTGATGATTACACTTAATGTGAGAAAACCTTTACAAAATGTAAGGAAATACTCAAAATTCATTTGGTTGTCTCTCTGACAGGACACGTTTTTCATATAAACAGAAACAGTGACAACTTGAAAATTCTTATGAAGGAATTAATCTCTGGATCTGATTTGATGTTAAGATGCAGGTTCAGTTGTTTAGTATATTCTTGAGTAATAAGTTATTAAATTAGTAACAATTTTAAGGAATTGTTTTTTTTTTGGTTTTGTAGTACATGTCCATTTGCATGTTCCAGTGTGGGATTTATATATCATTCAAATGCTCATTCTGCAACTTTGTTGGAGCTTGGAAGTATGTCTACCATGGGTGTGCTCATGTTTTTCCTACTCCATCCTATCCCGTTGTTATGCACTGCATGAGTCTCAGAATGGAAAGCAAATATTTCATGCTTCCAGGTTAGCTTTAAGCTTAAATTTAGAGATTAGTTTTAAAAATTGTAGGGCTGAAGTTATTCTGATGTTCCCAAGTCTGAAGTGGGCTAGTGAGAAACATGTCCAAAGGTCATAGTCTAAATTTTTAGACTCTTCTTGCCCTTTGCGTTTCCTAATAAAGCTCAATAATTTCAACAGTTTTAGAACAGGAACAAACTGATGGGATTAGTTATCAGTATCCTTGTAGGTGATGCTGGACTTATGATGTCTTGTGCTCTGTGGTTACAGTCTCTTGAGATTGACAGATCATCTTAGATCCAAGACTTTGATTTTTGTCTAAGAAGCCCATAGTACAAGGGAGTAGCTCCCATTTAATAGAAAGCCAATTTTGGAATTAAATTATTGAGGCTACTCATTCCCTAAAAGACTTCAAGAAAATTCTGTGGGGATTTAGAACTACAGATAAGATAATAACATTTAACAGGAGAAAGCATCCTTTGTTTATAACCCATCACTGGTCACCTGGGAAGCAGTACTTGGGTGAACTCTGTAGTTCAATTCAAACAGGTCTTGAATCTGTGTTAGTCTTGGGCCAATGGCTCTTAAATGCCATTCCATTCTGTGTTGGCTACCTGTGCAGCTAAAAATAGAAATAAGTAAATAGATTTATAAAAATAAATAAACAAGAAAAGGAGCCCTAAAGAGAATTTCCATCCTTTATTAACGTGGAGGGAAATGCCCAGAGAAGGGCAACGAAGCTGGTGAAGGGTCTAGAGAACAAGTTTTATGAGTAGCTGGGGTTGGTTAGACTAGAGAAAAGGATGCTCAAGGGAGACTTTATTACACTCTACAATTGCCTTAAAGGAAGCTATAGTAAGGAGGGTATTGGGCTTTTCTCCCAAGCACCAAGTGATAAGATGAGAGGAAGTGGCCTCAAGATGTGTCAGGGGATTTAGGTTGGGAATTTGAAGAAACTTCTTCACTGAAAGGGTTATGCGGCATTGGAGTAGGCTGCCCAGGGAAGTGGTTGAGTCACCATCCCTGGAGGTCTCCAAGAAACTTGTAAATTTGAAACTTGGTAGCATGGTTTAGAGGTGGACTTCAGTACTAGGTTAAAGGTTGCATTAGATGATCTTAGAAGTCTTTTCCAACCTGAGTTATTCTATAATTCTATAAATAGGCTACATAAATAAGTGAACAAACTTTTTTGTTGTGACTTTGCTTTTCCATCAAGTCTCTGCTCCAGCTGTTCTGAACCATTTTTTGAGTCTATTAAGAACAAATTGGGATTTTGTGGTTTGTGCACATACCCCAAGGTGCTGTATCTTTTTTCTTGTTGGTTGGAGTTTCACTAGAGATGTAATCCACGTGTGGGTGTTTTTCCCAAATTCCTACAGATCTTTTTAAACATTCAATACAGTCAAAATATAATATACATTGCTGGGAAATGTATATATGTATATATATCCTAATATATATGCTGGGAAACTTTACAGATCTTGCGTTGTTAAGTCCTAGGATGGCAAAGGGAGTGTTTTGAAGGATGGTTGCTGACTAAGAGCGATCTAGGGAGGCTAGGGAGGACAGGTGTCCAAGGGAGGCTGTGGAATCTTCATGCCTGAAATTTTTCAAGGCTTAACTAGACAAAGCTTGACTCAACACAGTGCTGAGAATGGCCCTGACCTGGGAAAAAGGTCGGACTTGTTGGTCCCTGAGGTCCTTTCCAACCAAAATTTTTGTTTCTGTGACTGGAGTGTACTTGGACAGTATCCGTGGTATTTTCAGTACAGCCATCTGTTGTCCTGTTTAGACTTCTATAAAGCTTTTGCTCCTGAAGGTCTGTGATTTGTCTCTGAGAAGTTGTGTTTTCTTTTCTCAGTGCTTATGTAAGTTACCTTCCTTATATGTCAGGAGACTGCTGTTTGCATGCACAATGGCATGTGCACTTATACATGTTTAACTGAGGGCTATACATGTGTTTAACTAAGTTGCTCACCACAGCAACTGTAATTCATGCAGATATACTGTGCGTAGATGACCTTGCTCAGTTTCACGAGTATCTCACATAAACTGTGATTGTGCAGTTGAGAGGAGACAGTTTATAAACATTCCTGTCAAATACATCCTATCAGCACTGTTACTGTCTCAGAAGACACTTTTGTTTAGCAAACTTTATTTATTGCTGCCATCAATCTCATGGAATTTTTAAGTGATATCTTTCTGCCCAATCCCATCTTTGAAATCATAAAATAAATCCTAAAGGCCTCTAGAAATTACACAGTACCTACTGGGGGAATTGTTTTATACGAAAGTCTCAGATTATTTCTGTTCCCTAAGTTAAATTTGTTTGAAAATTATGTGTGGAAAATAAAACTCATTAACAGTATCAGTGCTTAACTGAAATTTACTTGAAGTGCCATAATGAATCAATATTTGTCTATGAATTTTGTTCATCTACACTCCAGTGATTTCTCATCACTTTCACAATGATTAATTTTTAAAGGGCAAGTTCAGAGAATTTCTGTTGACAATCTATGGGTCTGTCAATTTGCTAGCTTTGAAGTACTTTCTAACACATTTGACATTTACTTTTTGTTTTCTTCTGTTGTTCACTAAGTAATGTTGTTGAATGCTCTTTATCTTTGAGGCCACTCAGTGGCTTCTCCATGTACACATATCTAAGTACATTTGGTTTTGCTTTAAATCATTGGTAATTTTCTCATCGTGGCACTTCATGTTTGCCTTCTTAAATATTTTATTTCCTTTCATGTTTTATAACTTCTTTAACATTACATCTGATTTCAAAGCCATTAAATGAAGGTACTAGATGTCAGAAGTACAATATGTTCAAACACAGCCCCAGGAATGCTTAAAACATGAGCTAAAAGATTTGGAAAATGGGGGAAATAGGGTATGGTAAAGTATTATGGAAGCCAAGGGAGACAAAGTAGTTTTTTGAGCTGTTTTCCTCGAAGGTTTAGAACCTTCATAAATGTATAGGCTAGTGGTCTAGGACAGACTTTTTTCTAAGAAAAAAAGTCAAGATATTTTTATGATGACTGAAATGAATTAATGATGAAATCAAATAAATTAATGAAGTAGGTAAATTGGAAATAAAACCACTTTGAGAACCATTTGACATGTCAGATGAGATACTTAATAATATGCTTGAAGTATCTTTTGATAACGGATGAATGAGTAAAATTGATGAAAGAGAGCTTACTTCCCCCCTGGATATTACCTATTTTGAGAAGCTATGGAATATAATGCCAGTGGCTGCAAGTAAAGTAGATCTATGAATTTGCCTCAGACAATGTCTTTGTGTTATAGCAGAACTTTTTTTTTTTTTCCAGGTCTTGGGCAATTCATTCTTGGAAGGAACTGGCTATGAAACTGTGTGCTTTCCTAATTTGTCCTGACTTCTGTCCTAATTCCTGATCTTTCTTGTACTTTCAGTATTTAAAAGATTTAGTATTTAAACCTTTTAAGTATTTAAAAGGTTTCAGTATTTAAACCTAAGGTTAAAAGACTAATCTTTACAAAGTTACAGTTAAAGTGAAGCTATGAATTGATGTGTTCCATTGGTCAGGCCTGAGATTCTTAATGCATTTATGCCTCTAGACAGAGTTTAGGTCAAAGAAGCAGGAGAGATTAGTGTTCCTGTTACCAAGCTTGAACTTCTTTCCTTATGGATTCCCAATGTTTGATTTATTTGCATTCTTTTTAAATCTCAGTGTATTATAAAATTTAGACCTAAATCACTGGCAGTGTTTAGAACTCTTGTTACCTTTCACATTCTGCATTTTTAAATCAGTCGGATTTTCAAACATTTGAAAATTGAGTGGTAGAGACAAAGTAGTTTGTCTCATAAATGCTACGTTAAAAAAAAAAAGCCTTGCTGTTTTTTGTTCTTTTTTTTGTCATCTAATTTTACTTAAAAAAGGGTGGGTCAAAACAGCTGGTTGAAAATCAAGGTTTGAGATTTCTTGATACTAAATCATGCAGTGCTGTGATACATAGATTTTGTAAATATATAATTATATTTTAAGTGCAGGGAACAATAATTCTGGACTAGATCCTTGAAGAAATGATTCAGACTTTGAATGCTGTGTTTTATATGGCAGCAGATACACAGCTAAATCAGCAGGATACAAGAGACCTGCCATGTGCAAAGCAGTAGACATCAGAGCGATTGTGAAAGCTATACCCATAATTAAAGGGATGAAAACTGGTCTCTGCTTCATAAAAAAAAAAAAAAAAAGGCAAAAAAAAAGCTTCTGGAACTGGGAAAGAAAATACCTGTTATTTAGTATCAGGAAACAGGATTTGTTGTGAGAGGCAGAAAACAGGAATCTGTAATACCTTTGCTCTGCCATTGCTCTGCTGTAAGACTTTTAAAAATTACTTTTTCTCATGCCTGAGTTTCCCTGCCTGTAAAAGCAATACTAATGTGTTCCTTAAAGACTTTGAGATTTATGAATAAAACACTTTGCACTGATACTTTATATTTACAGGTATAGGTATTAGTCTATCTCTTAAAAAATTGTTAGATTTTGTTTTTGGCTTATACACTGTTTTCTTGTTAGTGTTTATTTGCTTTTTTGGTTTTACTTTGACTCCTTTTTCCTACTGACACCGGGAACAAAAATGATCAATAATCTAATCTTTATATACATGATAAAATAGAAACGTAAGAATATTACAGTGAATCATGACCTTTTTTTTTCTTCATGTTTTGTTCTAGATCAGAGAATACAATGGACAGATGCAGGGAATTACCAGTGCAGGATTTGCATCCTTGACGTTTGAGGGAACTGTAGGAGCACCAGTAGTTCCTCGAACTTCTAGTAAAATGTACACTTTCATGGATGAAGAACAAAAAACAGTAGAAGAATTACGTATTTGGGCAGCCAGTAATCTTACCATCTCTGGACCAGCAGCAAAATTATCTGGTGTTCGACCAATGCTGTTCTTTGATCTCACTTGCCAGCTGGTGGGGAAGGCAAAGGTGGATGGATCTTCTTTTCTTCTAAAGGTAGATTTATTTTCTTGAATTTGTTATAATGTTATGTGGATAAATATGTAGAGGTTAAGGAAATGTATGATCCTTTACCCTTATATTTCTATGAAAACAAAGCTGAAATCCCAGTTCTTTTTAAAGTTGCTCATATAATTTATTTCTTTAGAGAGTGTTTTAAGATGCATTGATATGTATGGTAGTTTCCACAAACATGTAGGTAAATATTGCAGGATTTCTTAAAGTTGAATAATACTGTTAGTTTTTAATTTGAATCTTGTTTTTCAGTCAGTAGCAATTATTGCTCATTTTCCTAGATCTACAGGATATAATTAATGCAGTATGAGTGAGTATGTAGCAGTATTAATGAGTATGTAGCATTCTCTAGAGCTCTAGGTAACTTCTTTTAGTTATGTATAAGCACTTTGGGGATCAGTGCCTAATGAAAGTACAAAATGTTGAAATGCCACACAACTGGAAAGTACCTTCCATGGAGTGATCTTTAACATCAGCTAAATATAAACTAGATCTCCATATTTTTCCTGGTTTAGCTCCCTATGCATCAGCCTGATGTTATTCTGAAACACCTCAGTATTTCTTCTCAGTATTTTAAGTTGGTTTTTAAAATATGAGTGATGCACAGTCTGTTATAAAGTCATAAAATGGAAAATAACATTATTCCTTGGTACTGCTGCATTAGATGTTGCTACAATATTTTTAGAAACAGCACATTGTATTTTTCCTTTGAAGCAGCAAAGTTTTTTCTCATGCAGAGCAATGAATGCACTACACAGAAAGAAACCTTAAGTGTCATCCTATAACATGTTTTGCAGCTGTTAAAAGTATTTCCATTTAACTGTCTCTTGTGAAATGGTTGTCATGACACTCAGTAAAATTTCAGAACTTTGTGGATTGTCGTTCATTAATAAGTATATATTCAGCACTGAAGGACCCTTTGCAAGGACAGAGGCAAGTGTTTTCTTAAGTTATTAATATTTATTTACCCTCTTTTGTGTGTTGTAAGCTCTAAAGTCTACTTCGTCAATTTTGTATAGTAATTAGAGTAACTTGAGGGCTGGGGATTGTCTAGACAGGACAGTAAAAGCTTAATGAAATCCAATAGCACTAGATCAGTTTCTCTGATACTGATTCCTTGTCAGTGTTGTGTTTTTTTTTTTTTTTTTTAAGTATGTGAAAATGTTAAATACTTAAATCTGCATTAAAATACATCACAAAAACTAAGGTACATGAATATGCTATTGCTCCCTTCAAACAGGCCAGAGTCCTTTCCTTATATATCAAAAGTTGGTCATGCTGTAAGAGAAGCCTTTTATACAACTTGTAGACAGAAGTCTGGTTGTTTTGTTGCTTCACTAAACAAAGAAACAAGTCACCACCAGCTCAACTGGATTGATCATTAAATATTATTTACTATTAAATTTCTGTTCTTAGTTTTTATAATTTATTTAAATTTTCAACGTCATTCCAAGTGTATCACTTATTTTAGTGTTTGGTAATACAGTAAAGCGTAATGAGGATTTTAATCATTGAACTCAAATAAGTAGTGCGGTATTGTTTCAAATGTAACTAACATGACTTCCAGGGGTTTTGTGCATCGCCCATGGCATAACCTTTAATATTCCACTTGGTAAATGACTTGATAAGTACAGTACCTCAGTCTGACGTGGCATGAAGACTGAATAACTTGTCTTACAAAGGTAGGAAGGAGGTGCTTACCTCTTTCTGAGCGTTTTCAAACCAGTGCTGGAGACCTCATGTTGGACATGTTGCTGTCATTTATACCTTTCATAAGAGTTTTACTATTATTCTTTTCTTCTTTCTGTCAATTGTCCGTGTTAAGCTAAGTCACACAATTAGCATATTCTGCTTAAGAGACGTAATGAGTCAGGACAGCAGGCTTCATCGTGTCTCTCCGACTTCAGCATCTTGCATGGTGATCAGAAGTCATCACTAACTATTCTGCAATACCAGTCTGTTAATGGCTAGTAATGGAACCATTTGCTGTTTCTTATCCAGAGTTCATTTGATTTTTGTTGGAAAGTATGAAGGCACAGGGATAGCTTCTTTGTAACTGTGGCATTAGCAGATACAGAGAAATTAATAAAAAGTCATAGCTACTGTATTTTCATCCACAATTTGAGTGAAGCTGGTAAGCTCCTGATGTATCTGTGCTCTTATTTGTGTAATTAAAAAGACAAAACCACATACCTGTCTAAGGACTTTTTTTTGTCAAGAGAGCGTACAGGCTTAGAAACCCAAAAAATGTCCTTACACCAGACACATTAATTCTTCTTGCAAAGGACTAAAGCTAAATAAGTCGACCTTGGACCTGACAAGGCGCATTGAAGTTATTTCAATCATTTTGTAAGATCCCATCTGTTAAGTGCAGAACTACAAGTATGTCAAATAAAACCAGTTGAAAAATAGTAAGAAACTTAAAGATCTTCATTCTGTCAAAGTGACTGTTTTCATAAATACAAAATATAAACACTAAATTTCATGAACACAAAATCTGTAGTTCTCTAGCTCAGCTTTAGGAAAGCTTGGCTAATTCAGGCAATGGGTAGCATCTCATTCAAAGGTGGTTTTAAATATTTCATGGTATAGGATCAGAAAATAATAGGCTTTTTTTCCCCTTTTAAATATCTGGCAGCATGTACCACCTCATTATCAGGGTCCTTCAGAATACACTCTTATTTCAGAACGTTAATTTGATGTTATGGGTCATTTTCGCTGTAAACAGTTTTCCCTTTTATCTCTTGATTTGGGATGAGCGTTTCAGCCATGAGTTATTCTCGGTGCACTCACACATGGCTTTGCTGCTACTTAGATCTTTTCCTGTGGGTCCTTTGATCCACAGCAGTTAAGCATTCAGAAAGGGGTAGAAACCCTTTAAAAATTAACCTTTGGTGTTTTCACCCTACCCCTCCTTCTCCCCTTCTCACCCAGAGTGCTTTTTTCATGATACCAAAGAGGTGGTATCATGAACTATCTTAAAATTAGCTTCTGTTGGACCAATATGCATGAGTTCCTATGAAATGCATTTTGGTCTCACAATCTCATATGCTTCTAGATTCTTCTTTCTGTACAAATATTTCAGAACATTATTTCTGTTGTTGCCTTTGAGAAGAATGTATCTTTAGGAATTCCCAACTTGGGAAATAAACTATAGCTTACAGAATATGTTGTAAGGGGCCAGCACTGGAAGTTTAATGTTAAGGAGTAAGATTATGGTTGCAAAGTACTAAGTCTGTTATTACCTGTTTGTTGGTAATCTTTGTTTTTCATAATTTTGGTAGCTCAAATATAATTCTATTGAAATTTCACTACTTAAGTGTATGTCATGAACTTAGCTTTAGGGAACCAGTTTTTAGAATCCTAGTTATTAAGTATATGTTAAATACTGATGCTTTTCTGATCTTTTCTGCATAACTAGCAGCGTAGACTGATGTAGGAAATCATTAGTAATTAATGGAGCATGTGCTGCGCACTGAGGTTTCACATTCTGGAGCTGGAGTATTCAAAAAAAAAAAAACAGCAATAATTAAAATATTAAGTATAGGCAGTTATGCATGCAGTAAATTTTAATGGTTGTATCGGCTGGATAAACAGTTGAGGCTTTGCTAGCACTTTTTTTTTTTTTAATTTTAAGAAAACCAGGTTTTTGACATGTTCTGTGTGGAGGTTATTTTGTACTCTGTAAAGAAGAAAAAAGTCCTGTAAAATTTAGTTTCAGTCATTTAAGAACTTTAGAACATATACTCTAATTAAGGTTTCTTATTGTTAGACTCTTTTTATTCAAACAACAGATTAAGAACAAACAACAACAACAACGACAACAACAACAAAAAAAAAACCTGCAAAACATTATTTAAAATGCTCAATCTAAAGTCTTTAGAGCACATAGAAATGGTTGACTTTCATTGCAGGTATGGGATGGCACAAAATGTCCCTACCCAACATGGAAGGCACCTATAGAAGCAAGAGACCTGGAAGGAGAAAAAGTTCTTCTTCATCGGCTGCGAAATCTAACAGCGGATATTCTAGTTTATGACAACCACGTACCACTGGCAAAATCACTCAAGGTAATGTAGTTTGGTGTTTCTAGCTGTCATTTTGTGGTCTATTTTCTGCTTAAACTCACTTCAGAGTATGTATGAATCCAGTTCTGCTCTAAATTAGTTTCAAATATTATTCTTTATCTTTCAGTGTATTCCCCATACCTTTGATTTGAATGCAAAATTCCTTCGTGTGTAAAATAGGCTCATTACCCTAGAATTTCCATGAAAAAAAAAAATCTTCCAATTAAGCAGTTCTTTACAATCATTGTAGTATCGTATATAATCCTGTGGACATAATGCATTCAGAAAATGTATTCTGTGCTTCAGAAGTATTTTTTAAATGATATAAAGTGGGGTTAAACTTGTAGTCCCATTAAAGGCCTGTAATTCTGAAGTCAATAAAGGATTTTATCTGTTCTATAAACTTCTGCAATTTGCAATGCTATCTTCATTTAGTGGGTCAGTAATGTTGATTATGCTTAGAGAAAACAACGTAATTAAACATTTGATCTTCAGCAATACTGCCATCTTGCTTCTAAATACAGTAAATTAGCAAAAATTACATCTTTCATTTTATGTCTTTACTTCTGTATCCAAGCATTGTTTTTAAGATAGGGCTTACCAGAAAATAAATGCAAATGGTAGGCATTTGTTGTCTCGAGCTATCAGCAGATATGACATCGATTTAATGCATAGTGCCCAGTCATAAGTAAATGACAGAAAGCAAAGTAACTTGCCTTCAAGTAGGAATTCATAACAAAACTTGCAGAATTATTTCATTACATACAGGTTATCTTCCAGAATTTTTCTTTTGCGTACTGTTCTCATCTATCAATAGTCATAAATGCTGACGTTCCAATGAAGCATTATGTTTTGAAAATTAAGGGGGGAAATGATGAATATTAATTAAAATTGTTAAAATTAATTAAAAATAATAAATTCAATCTATATTCAGGAATTGAATACATGCTACATGGGATGTCTTCATCAGTTCTTTCCATTTCTTTCCTTCCTGTATGCCCTTTCTTACTTACCTGTAAAGCATCTGTGCTTTTGTTGGATATTGCATTGTGTAGCAGAGGTTCTAATGTCAAAAGAAACAGTTTAGAAACCTGTCTTGAGCTACTGAGCAGCATAGGCTTTGTTTTTCTCCTTCAGGCTATGTCCAAAGTCACAGAGTTTTCAGTAATGTAAACTGTAGAAGTTTTAATTTTTTCCCCTCATTTTTAGTGAGTTGTCTTAGTAGAGTTATTGAAGAAATAATGCTGATACCCTACCAATTAGACTTCAGAAAGATTTGAGTTTACATTGCTATTTGTGCAATTAATTTTATTTCACAGAAATATCTAAAGATAATTAGATTTTTGGGACTCCTTATAGAATTGAAGCTTTAATAAAAGTTTTATTTTTAAATACTAGCGGAGATCATGTCACACTAAGAAAATTAATTAAAATACTGCTTATTAGTCTGTATATATTTTATTATTTCATACAGGGTCTTGTTATGCAAATATTAAAAAATCATGTATGTGGAAGTATTAACTTGGAGGGAGTTGAGTGTGTTTGCATGTGCACCTTCCTGAGTGTAAACACAAGAACAGCGTGGACAGAAGCTGTGTACTAAATGATCTGCCAATTTATGGTTTCAGAAACAATAAAAGCACACTGTTTTTGAGCCATCTCTTCTGCATTTGAAAGGAGCTTGGAATTGCCTTTTTATTTTAAATTGTTGAGGAGCTGTTAGGTTACACTCCCATGTTGTCATGTATTATTTGCAATGACAGTTGCAGCTCTGAAATGATATTTATGTAGGAACAATCTGCTTTATGCAGCCTTGATACCAAGAAGGGCAGACTAAAAAAAAAATAAAATAAAAATCTTATTTATAATTGTATCTGTAGGTAAATGCTTACACAAGGAAGCTCTGAATAACCACTACACAATCTAGAGAAACTGTGTGACTTACTACAGTCAATTGATAGCAAATCCTAGCCTGTGCTGCAGGCATTTGTTAAAAGCTCCTTGTTTGTGTTGTCTGTCCAGAGCACATTGAAGATGAGAGCATTTTATCCCTTTTCACCAGTCAAATAATATTTACAAATCTCTATGAAGATAACTTAGTAATTTCAAAGGTATGCTGCAGCTGATACTGCAAGCAGACTTTGTACAACCTATATTTGCTGGCCTTCTTCCCCTGGTAAAAACTGTGGCTTTTCAGCATTTGCTGCCTTAGCAGAACACAGAATTTTCAGAAATCTCATCTCTGAAACAGATTATTTCCTGGGGAGTAAAAACATGAGCAGAACTACAGCTAAGCAAAGACAATAGTGTTCACTTCATTTTTCTAGAATTTCCCTTTCCCTGTGACTACCTTTGGTGCGTGAGGCTTTCCTGTCTTTGTAGGAACCCCAGCCTGCACCTAGCTCTCCAGAGCATAGTTGCTCCCTGTAGGTTGCAGTTTGTTGTTATTCAGACTTTCTTCCAGATTTCCCAGGGGTCCTCATGGATTTGTCCATCTGGGGTATTTTGGTAGATACTGAATGCCACGATGAGCATCAGAGGACCATCAGTGCACACAGTAGGAGTCCAGCTGTCCACATCTGGTTAGAGATTTCCTTCATGTACAGTTATTCAATGGATATGTGGTACTGTGCATTCCCCTCGTGGGTTAACTTTTTTTTTACTATGTATTTTCTAGTTAGTATAATCAAAATAGTTAACCCTGAGCATGCTCAAGGTCCTAGTCTTTAGTATCTCAACATTTAGTCTTGTAACATGCCTTCAGGTGCCAAATTTGAATATTTTCTGTTGTTCTTCCAGCTGTACACAATCTCAAGTCTTTTTTGATGGTATTAGTGTCTGAGTCACGTTTCTAACCTGTAACTTCGAGTTGCTTGTCTATATTATCTAGTTTCATACTTTTCAGGCTGAGGTGCAGGATTCCTTTGACCTGTGAGTATTTTCTTCATTTGTATTAATTAAAAAGAACAAAAACCAAACCCTCCAAAAATCTCCCAATCCATTTAATGGATTTAAGTTGCCTTTTTTTATTCCTTGGTGCAACTCGAGGTCCTTGGGGGACCATACCTAAATACTGTGTAAGTGCTTCTCATCATTTGCAAAAAGGTGTGCACAATTTTATTAAGTAAAATTTGAGTGCTGATATGAAAATGATCACAAAGAAATCACTTTGAATATTATCAGCCATAAAATAGGCATAAAAGCTTAGATTGATTTGGTTAAGTGATTCCTGTAGATAAAGATGGTCTATTGTCACAAGTGTCTTTGTGTCCAAACGTAAATATTTAACTACCTTGACAAAAAGACGTTTCAGAATTAATCCGTGTATTAAATATGAATGCAACCCTTTATGTTTTGAAGTAATTATAAGAATTTGCTATGCTAAGAAATATTGTTTTATTTTGAAGCTGTCTAATTACGGGAAACTGTGACGTTTTAAAATTCTCTTTTGTGGTCTGTTTAAAATAGGCATATTTGAATTGTACTGCAATTAGGATGTTAGTGTATCTTATAGGGTTGCCAGAAATGTGTTGTTATTGTTTTAATTTTATTTTAAATAAATATGCTTTGAATGAGGTAGGTAGGTAGTTCATAAATAAAATTCTGTCAACTACAGAGTTGCTTTTGTACTAGATTTGAGTAATGGCTCTGTAAATCATGTTTTTTTTCTTTAATGTAGATTATAATTTTGTCTCAGTCAAGTATATAATATATACTTGATCTACAGGCATTCAGTAAACAACAAATACAGTAAGGTATTTAGCCTTAACACCCACAGCAGTTGTTCACCACTGTAAAGAGTAAGCAATGCTGCCTCCCAAAGGAATTTATGGAAATTGCAAGTCTGTCTTGCACAGTCAGATCTGTTTTATGTTGACGTTTATACCTTCCTGATGTTTTCAGTGTTTGGCACTGCTGATTGTAATGCATCTCTGTAGTACAGTTACGAGTGATATTAAAATATATAAAAATAATGACGTTTTCAGAAGTGATCTAATAAAATGCATATGGAGGAAGCAATGTTTTTGTAGTGATCATAAATTTGGGGAAGTTGAGCATTGCACTAAAACATGTAATTCATAGGATTTCTTGCATAAATTTCAGCACACAATTTTAGAAGGCAAAATCAACATTTTACATTCTTGCCTTCTTGGCTCTCCTCTACCACATGTTAGCAACATTAAATACTTTTTTGTACATTGTTTTTAAAAGAAAAAAAACACACTTAAATTCTAATAGAATGTTTTCTGCTCATATACAAATTGCTCTTGGAAAAAAAAAATGGTTGACGATAATATATTAATATAAGGTTATTTGATAAGCAGAACATAGTTAAGAACTTAAAAGGCTGTTTATCCAAAAATATTTGTCAAAGTTATCTGTTTAGTTTTATAATGTCTGTCCCTTGCATTTTTGTTTATTCAACATAGTTAAATGAAATTTAGCATCTGAAAAGAGAATAAATAAATACATAAATAAAAATGCTCCAGATAAGCCTCTCAAACGCCATCTAAATGTGCAAGTTGACCTCTTGATGTCAGTAGGCCTTCTTGCATGCTTCTGTTGGAGATGGGCAATAGAAAGGAAAGGAGGGCCCAAAAAATTCAGAGAATTTTTCCTAAAGTTCCATTTTGGCGTATGGACGGAGATGCTGTATGTTACTGAATTGATACAGATGTAAGGAATGCTCCTCTTCTGGGGGTGGGGGGAAAAAAAAAGTTGTGAAGGATGTTCATTACAATAACTGAGTCATATTCCAGAAAGCACTTTGTTGCTATGAATTTATGATTAGATACAGATTCAGTTAATGCAAGTGGTGATACTATGATATATATATTATTCAGTATTGTATATATGTTACGTCTGGTACTTTCTTTGCTGCAGAATGTTTATGGACTTAAGGTTCTTAACTGTATTTAGAGCAGATGGGTGGATCTCCTTAAGGGGGGGAGGGGGGGAGAATCTTCCAGATCTAAAAGGTGAATTTTCTCTTATAGAAGGTAAAGATGGGAAGATGGACGTAACCTAGGTGCAGTGTTTTTGGAGCATTTATATAGAGGAAACATACGAAAAAAGAGCGGTAAACTTATGTTATGCTGCGTGCTTTATAATCTGAATATTAGCTGTTTTTGTCTGTCGAGTGGGAGATAAAATGAGACCTTCAGAAGCACCTCATTTCCAGCCTGCTAGTGACTGACAGTCCATCACCAGTAATTTCAGTGGTTGTGCAAATGTAAAGAGTGATGATACTAGTTATTGCCAGTAACCACGTCTGGGAAGTTGTGTAAAATGAGTGAGATGCTTTCAGTGGACAAAATAAGCAGCCCCTAATACACAGATAAATGAAACTCTGCTAGGAGCTCTATGGCAGAAGCAAAATAGGTGCTGGCTGAAGTGCAAGTTTTTTTATGTCCCAAGTGTCTGAATTTGAAAAATATGCTGCTTTTGTCATACATTATTATTGTTTAAAGAAGCAGTTTGATACCAGCATTATATAGTCATAGGCTGTTCCTTGATACAGATTCCAGAAGTGATACAGATTCCAGAAGGATTCCAGAATCAAGGTGCTGCTCTGTGTCCTTTTGTGCATCCAGATGGTTGTTTATGCATAGTCTTAAGACCTGGCCAATCCAGTCTAATAGGTATACCTTCTTTACACAGGCAGATAGCGACAGGACAAACAGGGACGGTTTAAAACTAAAAGGGGAGATGTGGGTCAGATATTAGGAGGAAATTCTTTACTCAGAGAGTGGTGAGACACTGGCACAGGTTGCCCAGAGAAGCTGTGGGTGCCCCATCCCTGGAAGTTTTCAGGGCCAGGTTAGATGGGGCTTTGAGCAACCGCAACCTGGTACAGTGGGAGGTGTCCCTGCTTATGTTAGGGAGATTGGGACTAGATGGTCTAAGGTCCCTTCCAACAGAAGCCATTCTGTAATTCTGTGATTTTTGGGGGGATTTCTACAGTTTAAAGTTACTCTGTCACTGGCTATTAGTGTATCTAAAATTAGAGCTAAAGCTGAAATAAGGCTTAACAGACTGGCTGATGTAATATTAATGTTAATAGAATTCCATTTAAAATAATTTATCATTTATATAGTGCTATTTAAAAGATACTTAAGGTGAATATAAATCCAGGTTATTGAATATATGTAGCTTACCATCTATCAACTGAATCTTAGGCTAGACTTTAAAAAAATTATTTAGGTACTAGGAAATTTGATTCAAAGGCCTTTAAGACACATCATAGGGAAATGAACAATATAATGAAGTCTCCAGATTATCTACCTCTAGGACATCGGTTTGGGGTTTTTTGGAGGGAGTTGGTGATAGAGAGGGATAAAGGGAGTGAAATTCTGAAATAAAAACAAAGTTGTATAGATATGTTCAGTGGTCACCACTCTGTAACTTCTGTGTAGGAACTTATATAAGTTTGTGTAACTTGACCAAACTATCAGAGAACACAAAAGAAGCAAAACAGGAAGTACACACTGCATATACTCCCTGGAAATCTGGGAGACTCTGGAATCCATGTCTCAAAACTCTTTGAATTTTTAATGCATTAACTTTTGTTCTGGCATAGAAAAAAATAGCTGTAATGTAAAAGTTAGATACAGTAGAGAAACCTGTGTAAGCAGATGTATTTGTATACATGAAGAGATAACATGCCATGCATGTTGATGGACACAATGTGAATTGCTGAGGATCACAGAGTAGTCTAGGTTGGAAGAGACCTACAAAATCTCCGAGCCCAACCTCTGACCTAACAGTAACAAATCTTCCACTAAACCATATCCCTAAGCTCTACATCTAAACGGCTTTTAAAGACCTCCAGGGATGGGGACTCAACCACTTCCCTGGGCAGCCTATTCCAGTGACTAACAACCCTTTCAGTAAAGAAGTTCTTCCTAATATCCAACCTAAACCTCCCCTGGTGCAACTTTAGCCCATTCCCCCTCATCCAGTCACCAGGCACGTGGGAGAATAGACCAACCGCCACCTCGCTACAGCCTCCTTTCAGGTACCTGTAGAGTGCAATAAGGTCACCCCTGAGCCTCCTCTTCTACAGGCTAAATAGTCCCAGCTCCCTCAGCTGCTCCTCCTAAGACTTGTTCTCCAGACCCTTCACCAGCTTCGTAGCCCTTCTCTGGACTCGCTCAAGCACCTCCATGTCCTTCTTGTAGTGAGAGGCCCAGAACTGAACACAGTACTCGAGGTGCGGCCTCACCAGAGCCGAGTACAGGGGGACAATCACATCCCTGGACCTGCTGGCCACACTGTTTCTTAGGCAAGCCAGGATGCTGTTGGCCTTCTTGGCTGCCTGAGCACACTGCTGGCTCATAGCCGACTGTCAACCAAAACTCCCAGGTCCTTCTCTGACAGGCAGCTTTCTAACCACACATCTCCCAGCCTGTAGCTCTGTTTGGGGTTGTTGTGCCCCAGGTGCAGAACCTGGCACTTGGCCTTGTTGAACTTCATACCGTTGGCCTCGGCCCATCGGTCCAGCCTGTCCAGATCATCTTGCAGAGCCTTCCTACCCTCGAGCAGGTCGACACAACGCACCTAACTTGGTGTCATCTGCAAACTTACTGATGGTGCACTCAATCCCCTCATCCAGATCATCAATGAAGATGTTAAAGAGGACTGGCCCCAGTACCGAGCCTTACGGGACTCCACTAGTGACCGGCCTCCAACTGGATTTGACTCCATTCACCACAACTCTCTGGGCCTGGCCATCCAGCCAGTTCTTAACCCAACGAAGCGTGCGCCAGTCCAAGCCATGAGCAGACAGTTTCCTGAGGAGAATGCTGGGGGGAATGGTGTCAAATGCCTTACTGAAGTCAAGGTAGACCACATCCACAAGCTTTCCTTCATCTACTAAGCGTGTCACCTTGTCATAGAAGGAGATCAAGTTTGTCAAGCAGGACCTGCCCTTCATAAACCCATGCTGACTGGGCCTGATTGCCTGCTTGCCCTGCAACTGCCGCATGATGACGCCCAGGATAATCTGCTCCATGAGCTTCCCTGGCACTGATGTTAAACTAACAGGCCTGTAGTTCCCCGGATCTACCCTCCGGCCCTTCTTCTAGGTGGGCGTCACGTTTGCTATCCGCCAGACAAGTGGGACTTCCCCCGATAGCCAGGACTGCCGACAAATGATGGAAAGCGACTTGGCCAGCTCTTCCCGCCAGTTCTCGCAGTACCCTCGGGTGGATCCCATCCGGCCCCATCGACTTGCGTACATCCAAATGCTGTAGCAGGTCACCAACCATTTCCTCATGGATTGGGGGGCCACATTCTGCTCCCCATCCCCTTCCACCAGCTCAGGGTACTGGGCGTCCAGAGAACAACTGGTTTTGCTGTTAAAGACTGAGGCAAAGAAGGTGTTAAGCACCTCAGCTTTTTCCTCATCTCTGGTTTCCCCCTGCATCCAGTAAAGGGTGGAGATTTTCCTTAGTCCTCCTTTTTGTACTGATGTATTTATAAAAACTTTTTTTGTTGTCTTTAACAGCAGTAGCGAGACTGAGCTCCACATGAGCTTTGGCCTTTCTAATTTTGTCCCTGCACCGCCTCGCAACATCCTTGTAGTCCCCTTGAGTGGCCCGCCCTCTTTTCCAAAGATTATAAACCCTCTTTTTTCTCCTAAGCTTGAGCCACAACTCTCTGTTCAGCCAGGCTGGTCTTCTTCTGCACTGGCTCGTCTTTGGGCACGTGGGGACAGACCGCTCCTGAGCCATTAGGATTTCTTTCTTGAAGAGCGCCCAGCCTTCCTGGGCTCCTCTGTCCTTCAGAACCACCTCCCAAGGGACTCTGCCAACCAGTGTCCTAAACAGCTCAAAGTCAGCCCTCTAGAAGTCCAAGACAGCAATTTTACTTGTCCCCTTCCTGACTTCACCACGTATCGAGAACTCTACCATTTCGTGGTCACTCTGCCCAAGACAGCCCCCGACCACCACATCTCCCACCAGTCCTTCTCTGTTAGTGAACAGAAGGTCTAGCGGGGCACCTCCTCTGGTAGGCTCACCAGCCAGCTGTGTCAGGAAGTTATCTTCCATGCTCTCCAGAAACCTCCTGGACTGCTTTCTCTGGGCTGTGTTGTGCTTCCAGGATATGTCTGGGAAGTTAAAGTCCCCCACAAGAACAAGCGCTGACGATTTCACAACTTCTGCCAGCTGTCTGTAGAACTCCTCGTCCATCCCCTCATCCTGGTTTGGCGGTCTATAACAGACCCCCATCAGGATGCTTGCCTTGTTGGCCTCTCCACTGATCCTAACCCATAGCGACTCCACCTTGTCATTGCCAGCCTCGAGTTCAACGACATGAAAACACTCTCTAATATGGAGAGCCACTCCACCACCCCTTCCGTGCTGCCTGTCCCTTCTGAAGAGCCTATAGCCAGACATGGCAGCACTCCAGTCATGAGAGTGGTCCCACCACATTTCCGTGATGGCAACCAAGTCATAGCCTGTGTGCTGCACAATGGCTTCCAGCTCCTCCTGCTTGTTGCCCATGCTGTGTGCATTAGTGTAAATGCACTTCAGTTGAGCCTTTGCCTTTTCCCCCAGCCTAGCCACTGTTCCCCCTGGCACACCTCCAACAGGCTTTGTTTCTTCCCCGTCCCCCTTCTTACCTAGTTTAAAGCCCTCTCAAGGAGCCCTGCCAGCTCCTGGGCCAGGATCTGTTTTCCCCTTGGGGACAGCTGGGACCCGTCTGCGGCCATCAGGCCGGGTGCCAAGTAAAGTGCCCCATGGTCGAAGAACCCCAAACTTCTGTGTTGGCACCAGCCTCTAAGCCATGTGTTTATCATGTGGGCTTTGCGTGTCTTCTCTGAACCCCTCCCTGCCACTGTAGGAATGGACAAAAACACCACCTGTACTCCCGCTCCATCCACTAACCGTCCCAGCCCCCTGAAGTCCCATTTGATAGCCTTCAGGCTTCTCTCATCAGTGTTATCACTGCTAGCCTGGACTAACAGTAGTGGGTAGTAATCCGAGGGGCGAACCAGGCTGGGAAGCTTTCTGGCAACATCCCTGACCCTGGCCCCAGGGAGGCAGCAGACCTCCCTACGGGTAGGGTCAGGCCGACAGATAGGGCCCTCCGTTCCCCTGAGAAGAGAGTCGCCCACAACAATCACCCTTCTTTCTTTTTTGGTGGGAGCAGTCTTGAGGCGCGGAGCAGACTTCCTCGCCCTAGGCTTCCTGGTTAAACTTCCTTCCACACCCTCATCCACTGCTCTCTCGAGCTCCAGGGCCTCAAACCCATTGCATAAGGGCACCTGGGAAGGTGGGGCAGGTGGGGGGGCGTTTCCTGCATCGTGGAGCAGGGACCTGTCTCCATTCCTCCCCAACTCCTAGGTCCTCTCCTTCTGCCTGACAGCGACTGGGCAGGGGGTCCACCCCCATGTGGGGAGTCTCACTCCAGAGCCTCTCCTTTGGGCCTTGCAGGGAGTTGCTCCACCAGTCTATCTCCCTCTCACACTCCCTGATGGCCCTCAACCTCTCCACCTCCTCCTTGAGCTCTGCCACCAGGCGGACCAGGTCATCCACCTGCTCGCACCTCACACACACGGTATCTCTGCCTCCTTCAGACGGCAGCAGCAGGCTCTGGCACTCCCTGCACCCAGAGAGCTGAACTGCCGCATTTTGGAGCGGGCAGTCTGTCTGGGTGCCTACAGACTTTCAAGCGCGAGCTCTCTGCCTAGCGAGAACCACGGCAGCCGAGCTAGCGGTAGACAGCCGTTAGGTGAGGTGTTCTTGTGGGCGGGGGGGGGATCGCTCTGCCCTCCCTGCTCGCCTTGCCTACGCGAACTGCCGCGCCGCGCCCTTTTAACGCGCCCCGCCCTGTTTGCCCGTCCTGGTCGCTCGCGCTCCCCAGGGGCTGCCTTTGAGCGGCCGGGAGGGGGCGCTGCTGGCTCCGCCTACGCCTCGTCACGTCCCTCACAGGGCTGCCGGGTCGTGGCGGCTCCCTCGGCTGCCTCGAGCGGCCTCGATGCCGGGAAAAGAGCCCTGCCTGTCCCGATCCCCCGCTCCGCTGCAGAGCACGTCTGCCCCAGAGCCGATCGGCTCGGCAAGTGGCATGATGATCATACATGGCAAAGTTGCAGCACGTCAGTCTCTTGAGGGTTGCACAGAGAATATAGAAGGCAGACTGTGCCCTCGGAAAAGGAATACATTGGCTACCTTGATCTGTATTCTTAAAGACTGCTTGAGAATCAGATTTGTAAGAAGACTTATGCTGGTTCTGAATTCAGCCTTTGCTGCCAGTAGTGTCTGATAAAGCAAAATGCACAGGTTACCCCAAGAGGTTTTGGAGTATCCATCTTTGAAAATACTCAAAAGCCAGCTGGACAAGGCCCTGAGCAATCTGCTCTGCTTTGAGCAGGGTGGTTGGTGAGACGATGTCCAGAGCTTTATGAGGCCTAAGTTTTTCCAAGTAAATAGCTAACTTTGTGTTACCAAATTTTTTTTTTTTTTTTTTTTTTTTTTTTTTTTTAAGATTGGAAGTTTTCTAAGAATTTACAGTATTCATACAAAACAAGCAAGTGCTGAAAATGAAGATGTTTCACGTGTAGAATTCCATCTTCATGGTGGCACCTGTTACGGACGAGGAATAGGCGTGTTACCAGAAAGTCACCCAGATGTTAAAGAACTAAAAACGTAAGTTCTACACTTCTTTTTCCGAGATGGTTCTGGAAAACAGCATTCCAACTGTACCAGTTTAGAATTGTAAATGGATGTAAGAACCAAAACTCTGGAACAGAATGTGCCTTTAGCATTTAGTAATGAATCGGCAACTCTAACGTACTTACTCTGTTTTATAGTAACATTTTTTTAGAGATAAAAGCCATGATTAAGCAACTGGCTTTAGCACACTTTAAGAATGTGCATGTAAGTTAGTTGCAAATAGTGAATCTTAAAAGATGTTTGAAATGAAGCATGTAATATAAAACTTTTCTGAACCAAGTTTATAAACAATGAAAAGCTAAGTAACCAAAGTCCCTTTTCCTTTATCAGGAATATAGAATTTCTTTTGGCACTATGTTGTGTTTAAAGTTCCAGAAGTGCTTGGGAAGGAGTGTCACCTGCATCATTAATATGCAGTCCTGCAACTTATGATTTAATTGAGTTTTATATCTCTGCTGGAGATTTATGTCTGAACATTATACCTGTGTATTGATAAACAGTAAGTTTCATATATACAGTCTTTCATTCATATATCTCTATATATATACACATGAGAGACTTCTAGATTATAATATATGTAGCCATTTCTTTTTAGATTCTTAGAATCTGTGGAACTGGCAGACAGTCAGAGTATGGATAGCATGTCTTTGCTGGAACTAGATAGCACTTCTAACAATATTACAGGTAAGAATAATTGAAAACGGATTTCCTCTTTCTTCTAATGTATATATGTGATCAAGATAAGGTTACAGTTATTGCTTCTCTAAATGTGTGATATTACTTTCACATACAAAGTGTTAGAGAATTCTTTTGATTTATTAGACTGGAAATTGACCTTACGCTGTCCTATCTCATAGTAGAAGCCTTTCACATACATTGAAAAATATTTTCACAGAAGGTAGTGAATAAATTATTAAACACAGGCTGTGTTCTTAATCGTACTATATTAGGTCATAAAGCTGAGTGTCATAATAAATCCCTCTCTCTAGTGGAAGGTTTGTTAAAGACAGACACTGGAAACACCACTACACAGCTGCTTGCTGAGGAGACTTTCCAAATCCATCACGTGGAAAAGTTGTGTTAGTGGGAGAGTTGCCAAGTATGGTGCCATGGAAAAGTAGTATCTTACGGAGAGTTCTCCAGATCCGATATTAATTCTTTTAATGGTATTTTTATCTTAGAATAAAAATAACTGAAAGTTAATTAAACTCTATAGCTGGTTGGATACAGTCTGCATCTTTGCTTCTGGCTTTTAAAATCCTACATTACTTAGCCATTAGTAGAATACTTAGAAGGAATTTTGAACAGATTTACTAATTGTGTTTGTATAGTAGAGGCTGTTCAGAGGAGGGATCAGGCAGTCCTTTATTTTAGAATAATGTCTGGATTCTTGTCCAGAAAGATTGCAGAGGGATAAATACAGTCTATATCAGCAGTTATCGTTCATTGTATACACTATGAAAAATCAGAAAGAGTTCATTTTAATGAGCATTGCTATTATATGCACTAATATATATGCACTAATTTCTGCTCAAATATACTAGGTTTTGACATCTAATATTTGTCTCCTGTTTGCTTTTCTTCTTTTTTTTTTGTTATATTATTTCCATAGGTTATTAGGATTTCCGTTTTCCTGTGTTCGACTTTTTGTTGTGTATTTGTCTGTCTATCTGGTTTTATATGTCCACACGGTAAAGAAGAAAAGGAAGGAAAATAATTAGGAAATTTTTCTTGATTTCAGATCTTGAATCACAGAGATGTCAGCAATTATCTGTTACAGGTAAGGAACATTTTGATGACAAAATAAAGTTTATTTCTACTAAAGAATAAAAACTGTTTTTGAGACATCAGCTTAAATGTTGAAGTAATGTCCATTACTTACTACAGTAAGAACTATTATAAGATTCTAAGTTCAAGAATTGTTTTTATTTATAAAATAATAAAACATGTAGGCATCTTATTTCCATATGTTGAGTTTCTACACTGTGGTCCCACAGCCTTATCTTAAAGGCTGCAGTAGCATGTTGTATTAATAAAACTGAGGCTGCATCTGCGAGGGGAAGGAGAAGGAGAGAATGAAGAGAAAATGCATACCTGCAGTGGCCATTCCGCATATTCCAAATACGTTGTTTAATAGGTATGTGTGGCTTTTTTTTGTTGTTTTGCAGTATTGACAGATCATCAGGATTTGAGTAATACAGCACTGAAAACTATTCGGAACAGCAGAGCTCCTCAACAATATCGCATTAGAGCAAAGCTGAGAACTTTTAAACCCCAGAAGCTCTATCAGTCTGTTAAACTTCATTGTTCCAAATGCAATTCTTTGTAAGTGCTTTACACAGTAAAAGTAATTTAGAAATTGTTCTATGTGTTTTAGGATGTCTAGATTTTCAGTGTATTTTTATCTTCCTTTTGTGTAAAATGAGCTGAATTTAAATGTATTTCATTTTGAGCAAAGATTTGAAGCTCACTGGTAATAAGAAAATTTGAAATCATCAGATGGGTTGCAGTTATAGAATCCTTTTTGCACTTTCAAAACAATTTTTCTTTACTTTCAAATTTGACAGCATTTCTTTTGCTGACATTGTATTTAAGTATTTGGTTGTGTCTTTCAGATTTAAAATAGGATGTGCTAAAGGGTGTGATAGTCATAGAACCGTAGTCTCTAAATTATGGTCAGCATTATTATGGCTTTGGATAAAATGAATCTTCCAGAGGAGGCATCTTTTCTTGATCCAAAAATACCAGGGAAATAACATTCATCTCACTATTTTTCTTTTTTTCTGACTCGAGTTACTTCACTCTCACCAATTTTATGATTATTTCCCCTGTAATGTGGTTTCTCATTGTATCAAATAATGTTTGGTTAAATGATCTCACCTAAAATCAGCCATTTCTACTGTAATCTCTCTAAAATGAGGGAAAGTTTGCTTGACATAGTCTATTTTCAATTAAAATATGAAGTGACAAAGTGACATGCATTTTAGTGCTATTCATGATCATCTGAATCCTGTATGGCCTTTTTTTCTTTTTTGTTTTTTGTTTTTTTTCCATGGATTAGCCTCGCACCAGTCCTGAGCAAACAGATTTATGTTAAACTGGTGTAAACTATTTCCTTCTTTAAGTGATGGCATATTAGCATTCTCATATCCTTTTGGATTTTTTTGTGTAATAAAAATTTATTAGAAATGAAAGTCACTGAGACAAGAAAATGCCCATACTAGCTTTTCCTGGTGCTTTTGGGTGCAAAGTAATATGTTTGCTCCTTTAACAGTATTTCTCATCGGATGTTGTTATAATATTATCTTGGTTGCTAATATAAGAAGTAGTGCTTCATCATCTTCAAAACATAGAAGTACTTGATCTTTATTGCCAAGTATAAAAAAGAAATAATTACTAACTCTCTGCCACTTTTTTAGACATATTTGCCCACTCTGTATAAGCCTGTAGATTTGGTAGAATTTTGTTTGTTCCTTTTGAGCTTTATCCTTATCTCACAATTTTACTTGACTTTTTATATCTTCTTGACTTGTTAGATTCTCCATTCCTGTTCGAGTCTCCTGCTGTTTCACATAGTGCTGCCATCTTTTTGCCTCATAATTAGGGCAGACTTTCAACCAGAAGGATTTGCAAGCTTTCAGTTAGAGTATTTCTTACTGCTGCTACTGCTACCATCCTGCAGCAGTGATGGGACTATTTGCAGTGATTTTCCAGAAATTAAGGTTATCTGTTCTCAACATTGTGTGTCACGTGAAAGGAATCAGTGAAATAAAATACTGTAGCTTGAGTTGAGTGAATTAAAAGGCCAGAGAAGGAAATGTGATTCTTACATATTCTGCTGTGGCAAAGAAGTTGTTTCCTGTTTTAGCATATACTGAAGAGCTTGACCGAACAAAGTTCAATATGAGTTTGAATTTTTAACTTTCTGCAGTAAGATGCTTATAGTTCTTCATACATAAAGCTCTAGTGAGAGGTGTATTTTTTTTTATTTATTTTTTTTCAGACTTTGAAAGATTCCCTCTAAATAGCAAAATATTCTCAGAATGATTGAGATTGGAAGGATCTTCTGGAGGTCATCTTTTCCAACCTCCCTGCTCAAGCATGACCACCTAGACTATGTCTATGTGGTTTGTGAATATTTTTAAGGAGGGAGACTCCGCAACCTTTCTAGGCAACCTGTTCCATTGCTCAGCCACCTGCACAGTAAAGTTTCCTGAAACACGTATGGTGTTTCAGTTTGTGTCCTTTACCTCTTGTCCTGTTGCTGGACACCACTGAAAAGAGTCTGGCTTTGTCCTGTCTGCCCTTCAGGTGTTTATATGAATTGATGAGATCCCCCCGAGCCTTCTCTTCTCCAGGATAAAACCCCCAGCTCTCTCAGCCTTTCCTTGCAAGAGAGATACTGCAGTCCCTTAATCATTTTTGTGGTCCTTTTGTTGGACTATGTTATGTCCAAGTCTCTCTCATTTACTGGGAAGCCCAGAACTGGACACACTACTCCAGCTGTGGCCTCACCAGTGCAGAGTAGAAGGTAAGGATAACTTCTTTCAGCCTGCTGGCAATACTTTGCCTAATGCAGCCCAGGCTGCTATTAGCCCTCTTTGTGGTGAGGGTGCACTGCTGACTCATTTTCAGCTTAGTGACCACCGGGACCCCCAGATCCTTTTGTACAGAACTGCTTTTGAGCTGGGTAGCCTCCATCATGTACTGGCGCATGGGCTTGTTCCTCCCCCTGTGCAAGACTTTGCGCTTCCCCAGGGTCCCTGTGAACTTCCCTGTCAGACCATTTCTCCAGCCTGTTGAGGTTCTCTTGGATGGCAGCATGACCCTCTGGTGCCTCTGCCACCATCTACCCCCTCCAGTTGTCAGCAAGCTTGCTGGGGCTGCACTCATCATTCAGATAACTAATGAAGGTGTTAAACAGGACTGGATCCCATATTGACACCTGGGGTACTTGGCCAGTTACTGGCCTCCAATTGGACTTGGCACTCTTTGCACCACTGATTACTATCCTCTGGGCTCAGCTGTTTCCGAGTCACCTCACTGTCTGCCCATTCAGCCTAGTCATCAACAGCTTGTTCATCTATGAAGATACTATGACACTTACTGTCGAAAGCCTTGCTAAAGTTCAGGTGGACAACTTCTGTGGCTCTTCCCTCATCTACCAGACTGGTCATTTCATCATAGAAATTTATGAAGTTGGTCAAGCATGGCTTCCCGTTGGTTAATCCCTGCTAACTACCACTGATGACTTTCTTGCCCTTCATGTACCTGGAAATGGTTTCCAGGATTATCTGCTCCATCTTCTTCCCAGGGATAGAGACGAGGCTGTCCAGCCTTTAGTTCCCCATGTACTTGCCCTTTTTTGTAGATGGGAGTAATGTTTGCTTTTCTCTGTTATTGATATAAATTGAAAGAGTTTTATTTGTATATCCACACTAAAGAGATTACAACCCTCGGGTTTCATTTTGCTGAAAACCAATTTGTTCCATTCCTGCCTGTGCAGGAAATCTGCAGGCTGTAGAGGCCAGAAGTTTAACTTTTCCATTTAAAATAGTTATCCAGGAACACAAATGGAGAGAGTTCACATGAACAGCAGCAGTGTGCTCATGAAGTGAAAGTTCAGGTTCAACAAGACTTATGTGTATCAATTTTATAGTTATAGCAGAAGAATATAAAAGTTTGGGCTTTCTAGGCAGGAATTGTTCTATTCACTAGTTAGAGCAAGCTGCTCACAGATTTGAAAGATAAATCATCGAAGTAAGCTGCAGGAGTTGTTGGTATTTTCTCTTTAACTTCACTCTGAAGGTTGCTATCTACTTTCTCCAATATTTATGAAATAGCCCAAGCCCTGCCCAGGCAGGTCCCTCTTGCTTAGGAGAAAACATTCTGATGTTTTTTTTTTTTGTTGTTGTTTTTTGTTTTTTTTTTTTTTTTCTTTCTTTCTGTACCACCTGTTGGCTCTTTTCCTGTTGGCAATGCTGTTAAAATTTGAATTCCTTGCATTATTATTTCCCTTTGGGTGACAACTGGAAATGTATGAATGGTGCTCTCTAAGACAACAGAGAAAAAAAAAAACACAACAAATTCTGTGATGCAGAGTTGCAGATTTTCCTTTTACAATGCATATGTGAAGCAATTCTACTTCTGCACTTTTTTTTTTCTCCAAAATACACAAAGTAAAATAGGCAGGAACATAAAACTGGAATTTGTATGAGCTTAAAAGGTATTTAAATTCCTCCAAAGGGTATGCAATTGTGTGGCTTTTTAAAGGCCCAACCAAAATCCTTTAAATCTATTTCTTGTTTTTCCATGGATTTACATGTGTGAACAAAGCCACTAGGCTGCCTTTGCTCATAGGTAAGCTTACGTACTCCATATATTTGTTAAAATGGAATTGAATTTTCTTAATATAATTTGCTATATAGCTCTTAATGCCTAAATTGATGTAAAAAAAATATATATTTTTTCCTGTATATACTTTAAGTCTCATGACTTTTAATATTTATTCAGAGTTGTGTCTTCTTTGTTGCTAGATTGCTGTTAGCATAACGTATTAATTTTGGAAATGGTTTTAGGCAAGAAGTTCCAGATGGAGATGCCTTTGACTTAATTTTGCAAGGCTGTGCAGTTACTCCCCCAAACCCAGAATTACACAGTACGTCCTGGTATGAATCTGTAATGTGGACTACACAAGGCCAGAAACAAAGGAAAATAACTATTCATTTTGTAAAGCACGATGAAATGCTTCTGTATCCTGAAGATACCTTGGTTATGATAGAAGGTAAGATAAATAAAATACAAATATATCACTACTTATGGCACAGTGTCCACTCTGGGTGTATATATAAATAATTAAAGTTCAGATATGTTCAATTTACATTCAGTGTAAGTGGTAATAATCATAAAGGCATTTTCTAAAAAAAGGAAAACTCAGCTGGAACTTTGTTAATGTTGTAGACAGAGGAAAAAGTAATCTTTGAAGGCTCATAAGATTGGTCAGGTGCTTCTTCTACCTATTCTGAGCTATACCAGTAAGTTTATTGGTGGTTCTCCTGAAATTGATATCTGGCTATGTTGTTTTCCAGCTGTGCTTACTGTTTTTTTGGTTCACATTTGAAATCTGGTTGAGTCTTCTAAAAATAATTTTTAGTCATGATATTGTAAAGGTTTGGAAGTTGTATGATACAAGCTTACGTTTAACTTCATCAGCCTCTGGATGTCAGTGTTGTTTCAGACAAATAGAGCTTCTTACAACATGTTTTTTTTTTTTTTTTTAATCTGATTTGTTTCAGGGAAGAGAAATATCCACTAAAGTTTAAATAAAGCAATTTAGCAAGAATCCAAATAAGAAATATTTTTGATAGAATAATAAATTCTCAATACAAAACAAAGTCCTTGATTGGGCTGAAGTATTGGTGTGAATAAGTAAATGTGAGTCAGAGTCTTGCATCAGAGTCAATAGCAAACCACTTCTGTTTCCTGCTATATGTTTTACTACTTCTGATAGAAGGCTTATGCCTCTGACATGTTCCAAACTGGATTTGTGTATGTGTGTAATCCAACCATATCTTTGTGGGGAAAAAAGAAATAATAAAATATTTCTACTGTGTTTTTTTTTTTAAATAACTAAAACATAACTTGTTCTTTTTCAGGTATTAAAATGCCAGCAACTAAGTATCTGTGCATGTGGAAATAGGTGCTTCATGTTGGAGCATAGTCAGTGTTTTAGCTCCTTTTTTTTCCCAGGACGTTGATCATGAACCCTTTCCAAGCCACATGCTAGTTTCACTTTCATAAGTTCTTGGAGGTTAAGATTTTGAAGTCTCCCTAGAAATCTTCCTAATGCTTTTCCAGATATAGACCAAGGCCAAATGCATTATGACAATTAATAGAGAGGCACGGTCAAGTTTCTGTTTGCTTGTTTGTGATGGTTTTACTCGGGTGGGCAGCCGAGTTCCACCACAACCGCTCTCTCACTCCCCCTCCTCAAAGAGGAGCGAGGAGAAAATACGATGAAAGGGGCTCAAGGGTTGAGATAAGGACAAGGAGATCGTGCAATAATTATTGTGACGGGCAAAACAGACTCAGCATAGAGAGAAAGTAAGATTTATTGCTTATTACTAACAAGCTAGAGAAGTGAGAAACAAAGGAGAGAAACCAAAAGCACCTCCACCCCCCCCCCATCCACCCTCTTCCACCTCCTCCCCCCCGAGCGGCGCAGGGGAACGGGGGAATGGGGGTCATGGTCAGTCTACAGCACTTCTTCTCTGCCGCTCCTTCTTGGTCACTCTCGTCCCCTGTGCTGTGGGGTCCCACCCACGGGATGCAGTCCTTGCCAAACTGATCCAGCGTGGGCTGTCCACAGGCAGCTGCTCCATATATGGGTCCGTACCACAGGGTCCATCCTTCGGGAGCTGCTCCAACCTGTGTCCCCCACGGGCAGCAGCTCCTGCTGGGTCACCTGCTCCTGCGTGGTTTCCTCCCCACGGGCTGCCGGTCTGGCCTGGAATCTGCTCCGGCAGGGGTCTTCCACAAGCCGCAGTCTCCTTCGGGGCACAGGCTCCACCGTGGTCTCCTCCACGGGCTGCAGCGTGGAACCCTGCTCCACCGTGGTACTCCATGGGCTGCAGGGGGACAGCCTGCTTCACCATGGTCCTCACCACAGGCCGCAGGGGACTTCTGCTCCGGCGCCTGGAGCACCTCTCCCCCTCCTTCTTCACTGACCTTGGCGCCTGCAAGGCTGTTTCTCACTCCTCTACCCTCCCAGCTGCTGAGTGGCGCAGCGTTTTTTTCCCTGTCTTAAATATGCTCTCACAGAGGCGCAAAACAACACCTCTTATTGGCTCAGCTCTGGTCAGCAGTGGGGCCCTTACCAAACATGGGGCAGCTTCTCGATCCTTCTCACAGAAGCCACCCCTATGCCCCCCCTGCTACCAAAACCTTGCCAGGTAAACCCACTACATTGTTAAACACAAGCAAATTTCTGTTGTCTAAGATGAGATTCTATTCATCCCTATGATCATTACACTGAAGCAAGAACTTCTTGTGTTTGGCACTTACTGCACTGGAATTGAGGAAGTAGTTGGCTAATGGATAGAACTTTTAGGTGAGCCTTCATAGGGAGTGAGGGAAATCTATAACCTTTGCTGCAGATCAGTTGAACTGAAGAGTGAAATGCTAATTTAAACATAGATTTTTGCTCCTTGCATATTCTCATTATTTCTAATGATACGAATCACAGTGATTTCACATAACCCCTGGTAATTCTGTATGTTTTGTGCTAGTTTTAGGAGCCAGAATACATTCACTTGTTGCAACTTCATATTAGAGCAAAGTTGAAAGTCTTGGAGGCCTTTTAGCAATGCCATAGTTAAAACTACCCTGAATTCAGTATATTTATTCCTTTGATGAGAGTTAGGCTGCATATGAGAGGCTTTAACTCTGTCACTGGACTTGGAGGACCTTTGGAGAAGCTATTTCAAATATATGTCTGTTTTCCTTAAACTTTTTTAATCAGATGTTCATTGAGGATGCTTCGTGTTATTGTGCATTTTTGTATCACCAGTAATAATGCTCCTTTATTAATTTCTTCTCTAGTTACATCTGCAATACAAGCTACAAATATATACATTAAATAATTTACATCCCAGTGCCATAATTGCTTGTCATAAAATCTTTGAAAGGTCTTAATTATAGTTAGTGATAAACAGCAGTTGTAGAAAATATTTATTTTGTTTGCTCACTTTTTTACTGTGTGTTGTTTGGTAGTTGATTAAATAGTATATTTTTATTGAACTGCTGTTTCCAAATAAATAAGGAGGAACTGCTGACTCCCTCAAGCGTAGAGAGGCCTTGCAGAGAGATCTTGACAGACTAGAGGGCTGGGCAGTCACCAACTGCATGAAGTTTAAAAAGAGCGAATGTTAGTTTCTGCATCTGGGGTGGCAGTCTTGAGTACACACACAGACTGGGGCACAAGAGGCTGAGAGATCCCTTTCCTAGATCCCACGGATAGGGATCTAGGGTTTTTGGTTGATAACAAGTTGAATATAAGCTAGCAGCATGCCCTGGCAGCCAAAAGGGCCAACTGTACCCTGGGGTGCATCAGGCATGGCATTGCTAGCCAGTCAAGGGAAGGGGTTTTTCACTGTTCTGTGCTTGTCAGGCCTTCTGTCAAATGTGATGTGTTTAAATTGATACTTTTTCATAAACTGATGATTGGAAATTAATAGATTTTTGCCACTTAGAAGCTGGAAAAACAGTTACTAAGATGAAGTTGCACAGTTTCTTTATTCTTTTTTTTTTTTTTTTTTTAAAGACAGCTGCTAGTAAAATCACAGTAGAAATAATATCGAAGTGATTTTAACTAAATAGAGTTTAGTGGTTACCATGATAACTCTAAGGAAGGTATTAAGACATCTGCTCTAATAAATGTCCATCTTTGATTTTTTTTTTATTGTTTGATGTTGAGGTAGTGAGAAGATAATGGAGCTTTTTTTCTTTTTTTTTCCCATAATGGGTTTCAGTTTTTAGTGGAAGTCCTGAAATGAACATCCAGTCAGCCAAGAAACACAACTTGTTCAGTTTATTCTTGATCACAGTTTAAGAAAACATTTTTCTGTTTTTAATAGGTGGAACATCAAAAGAAATCTGGAAGCTTACAACAAGATTTAAATGTGTTATTCCTGTGAGATCTACAAAGAATGATCTTGAATTATTAGACCTTTCAGCTCCTTTTCTTTTACAAGGAAAAGTAAAATATTATGGGTAGGTTAAAAGCATTTATTAAAATGTTAAGAGTTGCAGTATTAAATGAAGATCATTTCCTTCAGTAATTCAAACAACAGTGCTCAAGGATAACATGTCCAAAGAATCTTTGATACAAAGGATGTATAAAAGCATCCTTTTGACTGAATGGTAGTTAGGTATCTTGCTCACTTGCAGTATAAAACATACACCTTTAACTACACAGCAACCCAGCTTCAGTCTTGCCTTTGGTCTGTGTTTACAGCATTAACTACATAGACAGAAATGTGCATATGAGCCTCTTACGGCTGCAGAATGCCTAAATCTTCCTTTTGAGTCCAAATCTATTTTCTGGACAGTCAATTATCATTTTCTGGTCTTACTCAGTAGACTAAGATCAAAACATATGTTGCTTTAAAATTGTAAGCTTTTTTTTTTCTTTTTTTTCCACATAGATAACACAGACCCCAGAAAAAATGAATCCAAGTCCTGTTCTCTAATTCCTAGTGTTGGGAAAGCTTGATTTTGGACGACCTTTTCTCACCATTTGCTGTGCATTGAGATCCACAACATTGCAAAATACCTTGCCTATTTGTGGATGCTAGTAGCTGTAGGAACAGCTTCAATAGGTGTCTGAATTCCACAGTTCCCAGAGCTGTGGAATGTGGTATGCTCATCTAGGTCTGCTGTCTGTGCTGCGACTTGGAATACTTCATTCCTGTTCAATGAGTGCTAGCAGCAGTATGTTTTCCCAATACTGCACAGCAGCATACAGGTCAGAAAGCTCGGAAATACCAGTTTACCTCATGCAAGCTACTAAGTCCTCCTTCTTGGCAGTCCTAATAACTTCAAGCAGAGCTCTGTGTTGCACTAAAAATAAAAAAATATATATATGCAGAAATATTGCATATTTTATGTGAACCCTAATGCCCTCCCATAAGGGCTTGATAAAATGAATACAGATGCCATTTACTATATATTGTTTTGACCTTTCCAAATGTGGCTGTTCGCAACTTTTTGAAATAAATAAAATGAACTTCATTGAGCTTGGCTTCACATCCCTTGGACGGAATTAGGCCTGTTGACTTTTGACATATAGCTCAAATAGATAGTACATGTTTAATTTGATTTCTAACTGTAACATGCTAGCACAGAAGCGTAATTTGGAAAAAATAGCTGTTCTGTTATTTTGCTTCTTGAGGAAAATGAGAAGAACTTTGGAAATTTTTCAATATTTTCATCCACTTGCAGCATTTACTTACTATGTCACATTGTGTAAAATTCATAATGATATGTAAATATGTCAGCAGTAAAAGAAAGAGATACCTTTAATAGCTTAATTAATGTTTGAACATAGGTAAAGCCAAATTTCTCTTCTAATCCTGTTGTGTTTTTAGAGGATGCTGTAAATTCAGATTAATTCTTACTATTACAAAATGAGATGTTGTTTGTATTGCTGAATAACTCGGTGGTAATATTTCTTCTCAGGGATGACTCAAAAGCAGCATTAAGGATTTTGATATAGTCTAAAGCCTGCATGTCCAGTGAAATAGTTGTTTAAAGCAGCAATAGAAATACTTCTGTGCTTCCATTGAGTAAGGAAATTTGAATGATTTATGTTCTGTGCAGAAAGCCTCTAGTATTAACCTTTCTGTGCTTGGTTGGTCTTACCATCTCATTTTAAATGCTAGGTGCAAGCAGTGTTCAACTCCAAAGCCTATTAAGAATCTAAGTTCCCTGGCAGCAGAACCACGACCATCATGGGAACCAACCGAAATAGCACAAGGTCAGCTGATGTGATACTGTCCTAAAAGTGTTTTGTGTCCTGATTCTTAAGTATGTATACAAAATACCTTGGTTTGCTGGTTGCAGTTTTGTACAGAGGGCATGTACCTTTGAGTACAAAGCTGTAAAATTTATTCACCTTTTACAAAATGAAATTAAATATTTACTTTTTGTCTAGTAAAAATTAAATATCCTATACGTTGAATAGTTTATTCTATCATAGGTGTCACTAATAAAGCTTGTCATAGTACGTATGTAATTAATCTTTGGTTGCATCAGTACAGATGTCATTTTTAAGCTGTGTACATGCTTGCAGTATTAGAAATTAGTAATGCTTTTCCTTTTGAACATGCAGTTTTTGTGACCTGACTAAAGCATATCTTTTTTAATGATTAGTGAAGTTAAACTTTTCATCTGCAAGCCATGTCATGCTAAGCATATTGCAGAATCTAAAAGAAGTAATAGATAAGAGGAAATATACAATAATCTGTGTTTTCCCTCTGTTACTTCATGTAGTCAACACACAAAAATGCTGGAGGGAAAATGGAGCTTAAAACTTCATAACACATTAAGGAAAAATAAAAGCATGTTTTCATGCTTATTAATTCATGTTCTTATATATTAAGTTGGAATGTCTAGCAATATCTAAGCTTGATAAAGACTTCATAAAAGAGAAAAGTATTCAAGCAAGTGGTTATCTTAAATTGTCATTCCGTTAAGTGTAAATACATAGCTAACTATGTTGCAGCAGCTGTGACTGACATGTAATCCTCAAAATGAAAGCATTGTTAATTAAATGCTTTTCAGCATTTACATTATTTTATGTGTATTATTCTTTCATCATCTATATTTTCAGACTAAATGATAACCAACAAGTGTATCAGATAAAACGTAAAATGGCTAGCCAATTTAAGTAAATGTGCCCAGAAAAGATTGATGCTGAGTTGCAGTAACTTTGTAAGTTTAAGATGTTTGCAGGATAATGATTGCTGTTACCAGTGAGATAATGAATATAGTCACTTACTTATAATGGATTATTTTCAGAACTGCCAGTAAAATTCTTCTGAGTAAGGGTTTACCTGATAGCTTTTACTATGTCATATAAAAAAAAAAGCATTTTCTTCAGAAGATATGTTTTCAGGTGGAATACTGTTTTACCACTGAATTAAGAGCAAGTCTCTTAATCTTCCATGAATAAGAGAATAAGAGTAGGAGGACCCTACCAAAAGATAGGATTCCTGATCTAAGCAAATATTATCTTTTCTTTTACTGGAGTACGAGTATTCTAAAACATCTCTGTATCTGTAGAGCCTCACTTGTTAAAGTGTTTCCAGGCAAATTGAAATGTGCTCTCAAAGTATGAATAGAGAGCCTTTATTTTTTGGCCTATTGACTTATGCTTTTAATTACAGTATTCAAAGTAAGTTACCATTATAGAAGGGATAGTGTCAGTTTAAGTTGTTATGGTTTGTCTTGCGTATTCACTACATAAAACAGGTCCATTTTTTTCTTCAGCTTTAGGTATTGAACCACTACAGTATGTTTTCATTATGAAGTTCACACTGATTGATGGAACAGGAGCACTAAATGCATACCTTTTTGATTATGTAAGTAAACCTCGGTAAAGGCAGACTGTACGGAGTTTATTTGTTACTAGAAGAGCAAATGCGTTTATATAGCAGTGTTTGTTGTAAGTTATCTGCATTGTTTTATGGTGACGATTACAAGTGTTATAACGTTATCGGTACTGTGCATCAATGAAGATGCACAGAATGCCATTTTTAGTAATTTTTCAATAAAATATAAAAGTACAGAATATCAAAGCATAATGACAAAGTTGGAGCTAGTAGATAATTTTATCTTTCCATAGACTTTTATACATGGTGTAATTTCACTTTTTCTTGGCAGTGTTAAATTACAGAGCCTGAATGCTGTGTGAATGAGTTTAAGGATTTACACAGGTAGCTTCTCAGTTAGTTCAAAATCTCATGACTTCTTTTTTTAACTCCTAGTACAATCTAATATTACTTATCCATTTAGTAATTCCTGGTTTGTTGTTTTTTCCATATGAATTAGAAGAGGCCTTCCTTCCCCTGATCCTAGGCTGTAGGTATAGCCATAAAGATAAGTCTTTGATTCCTGAAGCAGTTTATTCCACTGCTTTGCTAACCTTAGGTGTAACCTTTGCTAACCTAATTCATCTTTCAGTCTTCTCTGAAGCAAATAAAGGCCACCGGGACACTGAAGAACACATATTTTTCCTGTCACTACACACTGAATGAGTTTTCCTTCTGAAGACTGAAAAAAACACATATAATAGTGTTATGCACATATAAAATGCAAACATATGAGTGTTTTTTTTTTTTTTTTTTTTTTTTTTTTTTTTCCTTCCCATATCAGAGTTCTTTATAAACTCTGATCATCCTCAGTGGTGTTCTGGGTTCTTTTCAGCTGGCCCACATTTTCCCTGATGTGCTAACCCAGTACCCTAGTGTGAATCATTGCCAGATAATACTTCTGTCTGTAACTATAATGGTGATCATTGAATTTCTTGCTTCCTGATTCATGCTTGGTATAATCCCTTCATTTCTGAGCAAAACCTCAGCTTTAAGAAATTATTTCTCATTCTTTGTGCAGTTTATTCAACTTGCTTAAATCCAATATTTTATATAAGTATCTAGTGGAAAGTTTTTGTTGTTGTTTTTTTTCTGTCTTAATGCCCTTTCAGTTTGTTTTATTCTTTAAAACTTTATTAAAAGTTTTATTCTTCCCTCCTGTCTACTTGCAGTTCCCTCAGCTTTGTTTTGCCTGTAAACATAGTGGACGTATTTGTTATTCCATAAAGTAAGTCACCTGAGAAGTCCTCAAAAGCACCGGATTTAGGACAGTCCACTGCATAATCCACCTCAGATGATCTTCCATTTTGACAGTAAACTACCAACAACTACTCTTCAGGATTTTTTGTTGTTGCTCTCCTTTCTACCCTAATTCTTAAGCTTTATTATTAGATTACCAGTTTGATGCACAAACATGGTTTGAGTAAGAATTTTCTGTAGTACTGAAGGTGAAGGATTTCTGACTGAAAAGAGATTGTCATTGCTTCTTACATCTCCAGTCTAGGGCAGAAGTCTAGTCTAGCTATCTGCCTTAGTGAATTTGCTCCTTTAAATGTATTGTTCTGTGCAACAAAAATATATGTCAACCTATACTTTTTTAAAACATACACATATGCACACATTTTAGGGATTGGTATAGATTAACCACTTTGAAAAGGGAAAGCAATCAAAAAAGTGAGAAGAATTTGGTAAATAAGTGAGAAGAACTTGGTGTTACATTCTAACTTTGTCTTTATGTAAGTGCATCTGTTTTTTTTCTTATTCCAGTAATTCATAGCCGGGAATATTAGGATCTCAGAATACACTACTGGAGTAATACATCTGCCCAAGTGGAAATGAGTCAGCATAGTGGCACTTAAGACTTACAATTTTCTTCAAAATGTAACAGAGAAACAATTTAGTGTTTTGTTTTTTTTTCACTGCAGTTTAATACGTAGTACTATTAAATGTGATTAAATATCTATTGAACTATATTTATATATTGTTTTACTAAACAATGTTGAGTGTGACTTTGAAGAGAATGATTTTCCTTGTTTGATTTTAAGACTCTAAAAATAATAATGGAAAAAAAAAGTGTATTCTTAAATACCACAGTGTATTAGCAGCAAAGGATGTCAAAGACTGCAATCCTCGTTTGAACTAGTCATCTCCCCTTTCTGCTGTCCATTGTCTTTTCATATAGAGAAACTAAACTACAAAAGGGAGGTGGGGAAAAAGATTTTAAACCATCTCTTGATTCAGAATTCCAGAAATCTGTACTTCAGAGTAGCCCGGATTCTTATCAGATATTGCTCAGTACTACAGCTCGGCTGCAAGAAAAAGAAACAGTTCTTTCTGAAGTGCCAGCTGCCATTCCTGCTGGTGGTAACTTCAAAGGCAACCAATACTTTCTAAGCCTGAACTCTGGTCCTTTAGCATCACCTGAGATGGAACAGAGTTACTCTGAACTCTGAAAAAAACTTCAGCTTCCAGTCACACTTTTATAGGAATGCTTTCAGTTCTTTTCTTCTTTATGTAATCATTGAAGGAAAACATTGAAAAGGTGCATAGTCAGAAGAACTTGGAATGAGAGGAAAAAGTAGTTCTATATGTCAGTTTTGCTACAGGATTATCTGCTAACTACCAGTCATTTCTGTTAAATGTCTTATTCAAAAATTACACAAAACGTAGATTATTGTGTTCATATTTTTTTTAAAATAGAAATTGCCATCAAAAATTTGAATTCACTTTGGAAGCTATAAGGTGAATAGCCCTGAGAGATACAAGATTAGGGAACAAGCTTGGAAAGAACAAATGGGAGCTTTGTCAGTGATGTTACTGTATATAGTTCAAAAAAAAAAAAAGAAAAAAAAATGAAGAGGTATATCTAATATTTCCTTGCTCCATTCGTATTTTATTCTTCCATGTAGAAATGTATCCTGCATCATGAGCCCTTCTCCATGGTTTTTAAACTTTCAAAAAGTGGAACTCAAGAGTTCCACTTGAACTCCCTTTCAGGTGTGCAAGTATGAAGCCAAATTGCAGTGCCCCCTTGTTTTCAACTGACTTTGTTCCTCTTAAAGTGTTCTGTTCTGTCAGTGAGGGACTGTTGAGGAGGGTTGACTGTCTGCTCACACCTTAACATTGTCTGATAATGGAGATTTATGAGAAATACTTGCCAATTGCATGTACACGTGTATACGGGTATATTGATAATATATATATTGTGTTTTCTGGGTGACTGTAGTCCCTGAATGCTAAGGAATACTGAAATACAGGCTACTGTTATTTTTTTTTTTCTGACAGTTTATTGTCTTCCTGTTAAAAATCATATTTTTATTCTGTTAACTCTCTGGATAATTTAAGTTCTTTAAAAGGATAAGCAGTCAGGATTCTGGCTAATGGTTTCTTTCCCTTCTTCCAACACTTTATGCTTTCTGTTCTCTTTCAGGAGAAGTTCTTCCAAATTCCTGCTTCTGAAATCTTAAGTAATAATTTTCTTCAGCAGAAGATGCAGATGACCATGAATACACTTTGTCCTCCAGGAAGAAAATTAGGTTAAGTTGATGTTATTTTAAAGGGGGGAGGGAGGGAGATGAGAAGGGAAAGGGTCTTTTTGTCTGCTATTACATATGCAAAGTCTTAGAATTGAACTTCTGCATGGGTAAAACTCAGAACCAAGAAATTCAGGAAGTCTGTAAGGGGGGTTCCAATTAATTTGCTTTTATGTATTTCTTCAATAGTAGAAGACTCTTTTAAGCAAGAAAAGTAATGGTTCAGTAAATTTTCTTGTGGCATGCAGTGGTGTGTGAATACAGTCATGTTTAGGTAGGCACTAACATGTTGATTTTATTCATACAGAAGTTTGCCAGAACTGTACTAAATGTCACAGCACATTAGGGTAAACTGAAAGGGAATTCAGTGTATTGTTCATGCTGTGGGTGAGATTTTTCTTCTGAATGCGCACATACTGATTTAGAGCATCCCTTGCTACAGGAGACATCCATGGAAATTAAGCAAAAAAGCTTCAATCCAGATTCAGTCAAAGAGATTTTCATACAGTATTTCTGCTGTGGCAGAAATTATCTGTGCCCAAACCACATACATCCAAGCTAGCCACAGCTCCAACCTCAGGACCATACTCCACAAAGTACATGGATATCGATGACAACCATACCAGAGTCTTTACTTTTAAAAGACTGTCCTACTGTAAAGAGTGCAAAGGATTCCCTTTGAGACCAATTTCATTAGTCTTAGTATCGTTGAGATGAGTTTTTGTTATTAGGAGGTCTTCATGCTACACTGTTGTACTACAACCAAGTGGCACAGGGGTGGGAGTGATCTGGAAGGCTGATTGTCACTGAATACCATTTCAGATGGTGCAGTAAATTTTAACATACAAACTGGAATACTAGTTATGAATTTTAATTTCAAATTAGTAATTCATTTTTATTCTCTTTAAATATTTTACATGTTTAGATCCTAGTTAAGATCCTGCTCAAGTTCTACTTCTATAAAAGTTAGAAATGAATATTAAATCATAATCTGGTTTTGATTTGTAGATGACTTGCCATGGCTGGAATGCTTCATCAAGTCCTATAACATCACAGATGGGAAGAAACAGCAAGTTTATTACCAAATTTTTGACACTACGGTTGCTGAAGATGTTGTATAGTAATGTGTTACTATTAGAAAGTAATTCAGTAAGAATCTTGAATTTATTTATTTATTTTTTTTTGGATTGGAAATTGTATAATAAAACCTACGTTCCTTTCTTAGGAATTCAGCTTGTGTGCATTAAGTTTTAGATTCTGTATTGAGTTAAGGATAATGGGAATTTTGTTTTGATGTAGTTACTACATTCCTGGCACACAGCCTTGTGATCTGAGTGCAGTTGGAGGTGGTATGCAATTGGGTGGCTGATGGAGGCAATCTAGCATCCTGCTATCCTTCAAAAAGGCAGTGATGAGGTTACTTTAAACTGGTGAATTTTACTTAGAAAATGCAGTCAGAATGATGATGCGTAGTTCTTTTCAATATTAAAGTAAGCATTGTCAGCAGGGATACGGAAAAGGAGCTGTTCAGTAAACTTTAAAACTATTTTCTGCAAGCATTTTGATAGTATAACAAATATGACCATGTAATGATTATCACTAAAGTTCAAGTCAAGTCATGAAAGAAAGCTGAATTAAAATTATAAACTGAATATTGGTATTAACTAGATTGTAATGATTTTTTAAGGTGACCCTATTGGGGACCGAAGTTGTTAGCATGTTTTATTACCTGGCTGTGTTTGCTCTCACGTACCAGGGTAAATTTTCTGTCAGATTACACTGCCCATATCTGACTTTTCTATCTTTCATAATCAGATTGTATGACTAAATTTAGAGAAACCAAACTCATACAGTGATGTCATGGCTTGAAAATACTGATGGAGTAGGAAAATTACTTGATGGTTTTACTTTGCATTCAGAAGTACATAGGACAAATTTGGGTCATGTTTCTCCACTGATAATTAATGCAGAAATCCCTGTCAAATCAAATGTTTCCTATCAGAGAAAAATCACTTAATATTTACAACAGCTGTTTTTTAAGGGAGTTCAGAAGCAACATGCAATACTTCTAAGTAGATTATTATTTTGATAGTAGATGACACTTTTTCTTAATTTTTATGGGATGCTTACTAGATTATAAGATTAGGCAATTTAAAATTTCATTACATATTTTCTGATACTCTAAAAATTTATGGTGAGTTTACGTGCCAAAAACCTGGAGAATGTGTTCTTTATTGATCAGTGTATGGGGAGAACAAATATTAAAGGGTGGTTATTGCATATTTACTTTAAATGCTAGGGAAAATCTCAACTTTGGAATGGGACTAGCAGTTTACCAAAGAGCTGTACTGACTTATCAAACACTGCCCGAATCTGTGAACAGACACATAAGAAGAAAAAATAATTATAAAGGATATTATAAAACTTTAGACGTTGGCAGGATCCCAGTGACTTCAGAAGTTAGGATTTAAATTGAAGGGAATCTTTTTTTACTTTTCTTGTATATAGTGCATGAAAACTTTTGAAGATATTTTGATTTTTAGATTTTTGTTAACAACTGATAACAGATATTGATAATGTACATTTTATCGTAAATAAGTCTTTTTATCACATCCCGTGTCTGAGATGTCTCTTAGAAAACTGGCACTTTTCTGCTGTTGAATATTGTATTAAAATGTTTATTAAAGATTTTTCCAAATATTGTGTTTTTTGTATTTGAATTCTAGTTCCTAGTTCATGAGACAGTGAAAACTTAGTCATGAATAACAGCCTTCCTCCAACAAAATGCATCGAGTGTTTGTATAGTTTGTTGATGGAAACATGCAAGTTTAATTCTCTTTCCAAATGTAATTAATATAAATAACTTTAATTAGTAGTGAAACACTGGGTTTTACAACACTAGACATCACTGTATAGAAAAAAGAATTTGTTCACGGAGTTGAAAATATTTTGCTTCATTGGTACCCTTTATATGGAGCAATGGAAGTCATTGAGATGGGACGCTAACCTTTGATTCTTTGATACTTGTTCTCATCACCTGTGATTGGCTGAATTATGGTTGAAAATCTTGAGATTGCTGTATCCTGGACTTTCAGCATCAACAGCTGTAGGTTTTTGGAAGCTGTGTGTTTCAGACAGCAGTTACTCTTAGCCATTACTAGCAATCTCCATGAATAGTAGTATAAGTCACATTTCCCATGGTCAATTTCTTAACTACGCATGTGATTGAAGTTTCTAAAACATTACTAAAATACATTATGTCTGTTTTTAATGGTTTCTGACCTGTTTCAGTATGTTTTATTTTGTATGATAAAAAACATTCCAGAATTGAAATAACAGATCAGGTTAACATCTGTGCACTCAGGACCAGTGAAAAAGTCCAGGCACGTCTTCACAGAATCATCTAGGTTGGAAGAGACCTCCAAGATCACCGAGTCCAACCTCTGACCTAACAATAACAAGTCCTCCACTAAACCATATCCCTAAGCTCCAAATCTAAATGTCTTTCAAAGACCTCCGGGGATGGTGACTCAACCACTTCCCTGGGCTGCCTATTCCAATGCTTAACACCCCTTTCAGTAAAGAAGTTTTTCCTAATATCCAACCTAAACCTCCCCTGGCGCAACTTTAGCCTACTCCCCCATGTCCTGTCAACGGTCACATGGGAGAATAGACCAACCCCTACCTCACAACAGCCTCCTTTAAGGTACTTGTAGAGTGCGATAAGGTCACTCCTGAGCCTTATGTCTCATCTTCCTCCATCCATATACATCACAGTATACAAGGTACACAATTTTTTTTGTTAGAAGTGTGGAGTAGATGACAAATATGCATGGGAAGTGAAGTATATAACACATAGCACCATCACCACTGACAAGAGCGAAGAATGTCTTTGGAGGAGGTATAAAGAAAAAGTAAAAAAAAGACACTAAAGACACGTTAACTCATCATCCCTCACCACCACCAATTGCACAGGTCAGTGCATAGAAATGATAAAATTTGAATTAAGGATAGTCTTCAAGGGGAATAAAAAAAAGCAAGAAAACAAAATAAATGTGGAACAGTATTTTCAGGGATGCCTGTATGATTGGCTCCTGAAGTCCTTGTTTTAAGGTGGCTTAAACACTTAAGGTTGAAAGTGGTTGGAAGTCTTCCCAGTCAGTTCAATTTGGTTAAGTTATTTCAGTTAATTTTGAAACTCCAACTAAAAAGTCAGAATAAATAACAAAAAACAACATACATTGCAGAAAGAAGGCATTTCTCGTAGGTGATCCTGCTGCTCAGTGGTGATTGAACTTTCTTAGCTTTTGCTGTTAAGGGATACAGAGATTCACAGACAAGACTGGAATGCCTTGCTTAATGCTAATCCTTTGGCTACAGAGCAGCAGGAAGTGGGATTAAAAAAAAAAAAAAAAAAAAAAAAAAAAGCAGTGGAGGCCCAAGGTAAGAGCCTTAGGTTTTCAACAGAAGGAAGAGAGTTTGTTTTAGTAGAGATGAGTGCTTAGCTCTTCAGTGAACCACAGTGTTTTATATCACAGTACATTTATTTGTGTTAAAATATGTGAAGCCAGCATAAACAGACACTGCAACAAAGAGCATGGAGTAGTTAAAAAAATAATAGTAGAAAAAGATATGTTTAAGTTCAGGTCAGGGTAGAGTGGGAGCATTTAAGTTAATGCTTACTTGAATTTTTCTTTGAGCATTGTTGCAAGTGTACTGAACAATGAATTGGAAGTATGAGGACTGGAAACATTCAGCAGCAATGGGGAAGAACAGGAAACAGTTTCAGAGGACAGCAGCAAAGGCAAGAAGTGATGGTAAGAAGGCTTTATGAGATTGATTGCTACAGACCCTGTTCACATAATTTCTTACATATGAAATTTCTAGAAAGAAATGTAGTTTGTGGAAACATCCACCTGATGAAGGATTACCAGGTCTTAAGTGCTTTATAAAGTAGGGCAGAATTATAATTAACAAGCCTATCTACGACAGACATGATTGGAATACAGAACTTCCTGCACCTCAGAAAGACATTGTAATGTATTTTTCTTTCTTTTCTTTTCTTTTCTTTTCTTTTCTTTTCTTTTCTTTTCTTTTCTTTTCTTTTCTTTTCTTTTCTTTTCTTTTCTTTTCTTTTCTTTTCTTTTCTTTTCTTTTCTCTTTT
>CM021765.1:22653810-22760588 GCA_011076525.1 Nettapus auritus
TTTTTCTGATAAAAATTCGATATATGGTAACTCCATAACACTGCTGCCCTGCCTGCAATTTGTCTGCATAAACCCAGCAAAGTGAAAGTCTGGGAATAAATCTCCATTTAGTAGATACCTGCTTTAATTTGAATTTTTGTTAGTAAACTAGGGAGAAATAGGGTTAATATGGAAGTACACACTCTTGGGGGGGGGGGGGAGGGAGAAGGAAGGGAGTACTTTATCTCATAACAGTTATATTAGATATGCAAAGTTTTGAGCAGAAATCTGTTCCATATCTTCTCCTGTGTGTGTACAGCACATGAACTACCACTGATTAAAATACAGTTTTGTGAGGTGCTGGCTACACCTTCACAGTGCAGTCTACATTTCTGAAGACTGGCTCAAAGACTATCAGGTAGACTTGAATTATGGAGTTATGAATCTGAATTATGGTGTTACTTCACTGAAATGAATTCTCTGAGTGATGGCAGGCTATAAATGTTGCTTGAGTTTTGTTACCAGAAGAGCAGCAGAAATGAACAATAATATCTGCTGGTTAAACAGACTGAAGTACAGTCTTTATTTCTTCCTTCTCTCTGCAAATGGCCCCTTAAGCAACTCAGAGCCCCTCTGAATCAAAGTTTCAAACGACAAATATGATTAGCCACAGGCAGGATGTGTATCAGTTGGGGAGGGTTATTGCTTTTAATGGGGAGGGATAAAGGGCGTGCACCAGAGAGCAGCATTTAATGCTATTACCCTGGCATAACTACTTTAATATGATACCCCGTCTTGAAGGAAATTTTTCTGTCGCCATTTACTGTACTAAAGGTGCAAAACCCCATAAAAAGTTGGAGAAGTTGCAGTGATTGAGTTTGACATAAGTGCACAATTTAAAGAGATGTCAAAGATCATCCTGACAGGCCACCTGGGGTCGCACTGGGCTCAGGCACCCTAGCACATATGTGTAGTGATGTGCGTAAGGTCATGCTGCTCATAAAGCTACAGTTCTCTTAAAGGTAAGGCATTTGGCTTCAATTACTCTTCCACTGTGTGCTGTGTTTTGTCAAGGTGGGCAACAGAGATCAAAGCAACTAGTGATACACAAGTAAAGGAGTAAGATGTAGCATGATTTTCCCCTGGGGTCATTCATTTATTAGCAATGTGCTGCTGATTGGATCCTTGCAGGAACAAGCAGCTCAAAAGGAAGCTCAAAAAGTTTTGTTAGAAGGCATGGGAAAAGTCAGAAGTTGTGCATGAAACCTTGAAGGACTGTTAAGATCAAGGAGTGTCCATTAATTATCTAACAATGCACTTAAAAAAAAAAAAAAAAAAAAAAAAAAAAACAGATACTGCAACTTGAAAATCTTGACACAGATCTGTTGCTTGCCGTGAGCTGTGTGATTTTGGAATGATTAACTTTTGGAATATTATTCCAATCTGCGTGCAAGTGATTAACTCAGCTCCTGTTTCACTCTCTTATTTGCAAACTTGTTCAATGCCTCTGGATCCAGTTCCTGGAAATTGTTTTTATTTGACCTGAGAGAGATCAGTTTGTTTTTATTTTAAAAACTGAATGGGAGAAAAAATCTTGCAAAAATACCATATCCCTTATTAACTAGATACATTTTTGCACTTCTCCAAGCACAGGGGCCTGCTCACATCAGATCACTTCTGGCAATTACACAATAATAACTCACAAAGTGTACCTTGTCACAGCAAGCTTACCAAAGCATTGTAAAAATAGCAATAGTTTTCAAAGCTAATTTATCAGTTCTTTAAGACCTGGAAAAACAGGAATGTCTTTGGCCTACTTTTCAATCTGGGTAAAGAGCTGGCTGATCTGATGTGATAGGGCAGGGAATTCTTGACTCATTTCTTAGTGGCTACAGCAAAACTACTCATAACCTCATTTTAAATAGAGGTCATTGGCTAATATGTGTCAGGAAAGCACAGAGCTGTACCAAATACTCCTGTCAAGAGCAAATGCAGCAGAGCAAATCAGAATTGGAAATCAATTCCAATTGAAACTGACACAAGGAAAAATAAAGCAGAGGGAAATGTGACAGTGATATATTCTGCTTTCGGTAATTCGGCTTTGGTATAGAATTCTGGTCTGAAATTTAAACCAAATAATAAATAAAAATTCACTATGACAAAAAAGCATAATGAAACTACTTAGATTAGAGAGCCCACAAGAGACACAGCACTGGAAATTGCTGTTTTCTTATGGAAAATTGACTTGTCTTCCCTAAGTGTTTCATTCTTTAGGCATTTCTTCTGGCAGTCAGTTTATTTAGGTTCCCAATCCAGTCCAACCAAACCTTTGGATTTTCCAGCTTAGTCTATCCAGCAAGGCTGACAGCTGATTATTTTATAGGAACTGAAGTCTAGCAATCTGTGTCAGCAAAGAACTGGACTCTGTGATCGCTTTGGGATCCTGACCACCTCAGGTGATAAGAAAAGCAACCAATGTTCATTAACAACTCCTTCATGCAGTTTTTCCTGTCTGTAATGATGCAGCTGGAAGACTGTTCTACAAAGAGTTAATGATATGCATGCTTGCTGCCTTCCCATATATGTAGGTACACCCCAAATAGCCTGTGAGTGCTTATCAGCAGAGCAATCTGTGATTCCTCTGGTGTATGCCTCTGTACCATGGATGCCATGCAACTTGCTCTATACAACAATATTATTAATCAGGGTATGCTTAATCAATGCATAAGTAATCAAATTGCATGTATTCAATATGTATTCAATAAATGTATGTATAGTGCATTTTCTTGTGTCCTTCAAATACTATATGCATCTGTTTGGGAACTATACCTTTACTGAGGTGAGAGCACTGGAATGTACTGTCCAAGGGACTATTCAAAACGAGGTCTGGATTCCAAATGCAGCAGCTCTCAGTGCTTTTTGCATTTCTGTTGCAGAATCACAGAATCACCTAGGTTGGTAGAGACCTCCAAGATCACTGAGTCCAACCTCTGACCAAACACTAACAAGTCCTCCACTAAACCATATCACTAAGCTTTACATCTAAATGTCTTTTAAAGACCTCCAGGGATGGTGACTCAACCACTTCCCTGGGCAGCCTATTTCAGTGCCCAAGAACCCTTTCAGTAAAGAAGTTTTTCCTAATATCCAACCTAAACCTTCCCTGGTGCAACTTTAGCCCATTCTCCAACTCCCCCCCACACCCCACCCCCCCAAAAAAAGCAGCACTCACACAACCCCTGAGAATTGGCAAGAGCTGTTTATTGCTGGGACATCTTGCAGGTAAGCCTGCAGGATGTCCATGGTGTTTGGTGACTCCAAACTAATGCTTCCGATGGAGCCTGAGCAAAGTGTAGGGGGCTCGCCGGGCACTCCTGCGATGCTGTTGGTGCTCTTGGATGGCAGAGCACAAAGACATGCCACAGTAGTCCCAGCTCTTTTCTGGCTGAGGTGGATCCATTTCCATCTGTTTCTCCACATCTGGTGGATCCAGCTCCATGTGCTCCATGGTGTTGGGCAGAAGGCTAAGCCAGTCTTTGCCCAGGACTGCCCAAACAGGATGTCTTCCATCAGAAATGTTTTCAGGCCAGGGTGCCGAACCAGGGGGGTCGCCCAGTTCCACGCCTTGGTCCCATGCCACTGTCAGCTTGATTTTAATGCATGGGTCTGATGCTGCCATCTGGTTTACAGCCATTACTGGGTCTCGCACTGTGTCCCAGACTATGGGCACGCCTCTGCTCCCTGTGGCTGTCTGCCTGATGTTCCTGCTTTTGCCCCACGTTACCGTTGCTGCTATGGTAAGGCCCAGGCCCCCTACTGCTGGGTCTTTGAGGGGCTGGCCTGTTCCTCGTGTTGTTGCGGTACCAATGGTACCACCCGTATCTGTCTGTGGGTTGGGTGCCAGAGGTCCCTTGGGAACTGGTGTCTTTTGTGCCACTGGCACTATCCCTCTGCCCATGACACATCTCCTTCTGGTCAGGTGCATTCCTTCTTGGTGCTTCACCGGACTGCATTGCTGTCCTCACACACCAAGAGGCCTGCTGCTCACCTTGCTCTTCTAGTCTCCTTCCTGCCACACAAGCTGGCAGTCAGAGGGCCTAGATGCTTAGCGAATGGTGGGCCAGCTCTAGGGGACCTAGGGACTCTCATGTGGACAAGGAGGAGGGTTGGGGGGTCTGAGGGCCCCTTTTCTGGGTCTGGCTCCCTCGAGCCCTTTGGCTTGCCAGAGAGAAAGGCTGCCCCTCAGCCACAGGGACTGCCCTGCACCTCCCATCCTATGCTCTGGATTTATTTTTAACTTTTTTTTTTTTTTTTTTTTTTTTTTTTTAATGTAATTTCACTCTATTCTTTACGGAGAAGAACAAAAGCAAGCTGCATCTTGTGAGCAAGACCGAAGAACAGTTGATGAGCCTCACCAAGGACACGATCTCTGCAGCATGCCATGGTCCACCAGGAGGGGCTTGTCTGATTCTGTAGTTCTGGGCTTGCCAGTTTCAGGAGGGACTTCAGATTGCTGTAATCTTTTCTGTAATTTCCATTCTTATCTCAATAAACCATATAACCAGCTTTGAGTGTTGGTGCCTTTCTTGCTGAGATCCTGAAAGAAGTGGCACCTCCTTGGTGCAAAACACCATTGCTCTTAGAACATACCAGTACTTCCCTGTTTTTCCTTAAATCCATTCAGCAAGGTGGAATAAAAATAAATAAATAAATAAATAAATAAATAAAAAAGCAACTGTTGGCTATGATCCAATGAAGAGCACTTGAAAGGTTCAAAATAAAGGCAGCATCTTGAATCTTGGTTTACAATAGCAGTCTCTGCACAGTTTCCAAAATATGCATTGACAAATATGCATAATGTCAGGTGGTAATGCGGCAATATAGCCCCTTAAGTTCTTCCTTTACAATTTGTGCTTAGTTCCAGGTTTTATTTGGCTGTAAAATAGATTTATTCTGAGTTAAATAAAAACAACAAAAATATTGATTTTAAAATTATATTTCTGATCTTTGCATATGGAGTAGAGGAAAACAATTGCCACCTGGAACTGTTTGAGTGTAGATAAGCTATTTTTTTTTAGATGACAGTAGAGAACGAGGTGCTGTAATGGATTGGATCAAAGGCAGTAGAATTATTTTCAAGAAGCATACCCAGTATCCCATTTTATTTCATTGCAGACAATGGGGGGACAGGGTATATGCAGCAGAGGGGGTATATCCTCACCGAGGAGCCTGGCAGCCCCACTGCCAGCACCTGGGCACATGCACACCGCACAGCACGCTGTCTAAGCTCTGTAACCATAGGAGCAAGCTCACGGGCAGTCTGTGAAGCCTATTTACTCATCCTTAGGGAAGCAGGTGACCAAGGGTATTAAAGGCTGATGGATGTAATTTTCTTTTTCATCCATATGTTCCCTTCTGTACCTCTGGCAGTGTAGAAGGGGTTTGATACAGGCAGAGCCCAGGCTCCCAAGCTGATAAGATACTGACATCTTGCTATTGCTGGCTCAGATGTTCTGATTTTAGTTAAAGAGAACTGCATGAAAATTGACAGTGTAATAAATAATGTTAGAAGGCTGTTAATCCAAAAATTTTAGTCTGTTCAGTGATGGAGCAGAGCCAGACTCTTAACGAGAAGTGAGGTTTCAGTAAACAGAAATATATTTGGTCATGATCCATAAAGGACTTGATTTCTCAAATTAAGAGCAGAAATAATGTGAGACAGAAATGTGCAATTTTCTACCCTGCTCTTTCTACCCTGCTGAAAAAGGCATTATTAAATACTTAAAAGTTTATTCTTCCCTGTAAGAGATGCACACAACTTAAATTGTAGTTGGCCGTGAAGGACTTGGACATTTTAATCAAGAGAAGAACTTAACACTTAAGGCCTAATTGTGCAAATAACCCATCTGTCTTGTACAGTGCAGAACCAGAGTGATATTTTTAAGGCTAAATCAAGCCCATAGAAATTAGACAATCTGTTATCACTTCTACCCAGCTGTACTTTGCGCAGTGGCACTATTATCAGCTAACTCATCTACTACTAGGCAACGTGCTAGTGGAAGGAAAGGGCTTCAAATTATTGAGCAAATGATTATCACATTGCTTCTTTTAGTGTTACTGAAACTATCACAGCCCCAAAGGTATACATACTCAATGAAATAAAATATTTCATTTATAAATGTGCTAAAGAGTTCATTAGAAAATTCTCCACAGCTTTCTCTTAACCTGGATTTTATCATTATTTGCAGATATGTAATAAGTGTTTTTCTTGTAAGATCTTCATGACAAACCCTCTAGCATGAGCCTTCCACTCTTCCCTTTATTCTGCAATAAGAATCTCTCTGGCAAATATCTGCTGGATATTTAAGCTTTTCTTGTTACCCTTATTGTTCAGGTTGTATAAAGATGTTTTCAAAGGGAAACGTACTTTAAAAATAGTTACACCAGTGAAGGGTGATGACTGAAAATTAGTTCAAGTGAAAAGAAGAGACATAGATACAGTCCCAGTAAGACGTCATGGAATTCTGCATAATTGTCCAACAAGACTACAACATATATTTTAAGTTTTGCCATAAGCTCATTCATTTGGCTAGCCATCTGTCCACCTAGGTAAAATCCAAAGTCAAAGCCTATATTTCTTGAGGCAGTGTCTAACATCTGGACAGTCCAGTCCTTTTTATTCAATTATTATCTTTTGCAGCCACTTGAGGTAGAACTTTGTGAACCAATGAGCTTCTTAGCTTCAAGATGTATCAGTAAATTCAGATATTTGTTTAGAACAGAGGAATGAAATGAGGGGTCAGGTTTCAGATACTGTTTCTCAGTATCTGAAGAAATTGCTAATATCTGAAATAGACATTCACAGCTCTGTTTGGTTTTGTTTTGTTTTTACTAGCATCATCACAGTGACAGAAGAGCACTTTAATTTGCTATGTTCTTACTTCAGACTTAGCTGAGATCACACACAGAATAAAAATGAAAAAATAAATTCTGACACAACAAGCTGTAAGGGAATAAGGCTTAGTCATAAAAATCCCCTTTAGACAATCAGTACATATTTCATTGTAATTTACTTAAAAGAGTAAGTCTTCAGCCTAAACAATCATGTTATCTTGTTAGAAGTGCACCTGAAATATTTGCTGTTTGATCTCTGTGGACAGAAAACATCTAATACACATTATTTTTTAAGGCAGTCAAGCCAGGGACCGCAGCCAGAGTTGTGAATCCTTTGTGTTATGCCCCTCACAGACAGCCATATGGAGACAATCCTTGTCATAGATTGTGCGTGTTTATGATCAGATACAACACATAAATGAAACAGATGAAAGGGAGGGATGTGAAAGAAAGGATGTAAAGATAACAGTACAATTAACAAACTTGCATTGCTACAGGCCAGCTCACTGTGCACGTTTTCTCTAAGGGGCAACATTTCAAGTTTCAAGTCCACTTCAAGTGGACTTCAAGACCATTTCAAGTCCACTGACTGCAAGAGATGTGTTTTCTGTTCTTAGTTTTGCTAAAGGTAGATAGTCAAGATTTCAAATACTGCTCATCTGCCACTTAATAATGTAACTACATTCTTGAAGCACTTTTTGGAGAGCTGTTCAGCTTGTCTTCTCAAAAGCTGGCTAGAGTGTTGTGTCATTAATTTGTTAGAAGCTTTCCTTCAGCACTCCAAAGCATTACTGAGTTATTCCTTTTCCTAAGGAAACAGGCTCAAAGCAATGGGACATCATACACACGGTATGAAATAGATCTTTCCTTTGTGTTAAAACTATACCAGGAAAGATCATGTGTGTGGAGAAAAACAAGTCTAATTTATGTTCATCACTTAACACTTCTGAGAGAAATAGAAAAAAACTCTTGGCTATGACATAAGTTAAATATCATTTTAAAAACACTATATGTAAATCCTTTTTAATTTCAAAAATATTTCCAAATTGGGTTAAGTTACTAGATATTGCTTCAGGTTTGCAGTAGGTAGCTTTTTGCATGAGAATTACCCTGTAATACTTATGCAAAAATGCAATGTAATAAATGCAGTGTTAAAATACATAATAAAAAAGAGGTGTTGATTTAAAACTTCACATTATATATATGGAGTACATCAGAAGGTGGTTTCCTTCAGATTTAACAAAGTCAGTCATTGGGCCTAGTTCAAGAAAGATGTTAAGCATATTCTGCCTTTTCTGAGTCAAACTGATTTTGCTTACCTTGAAGAATCAAGCTTTTATTGCTTATGTCCAAGTGCCACACAAATTTGTTTTATGGGATCAGATACAACAGCAATTTATACTAAGTCTTGCATCCTATTATGGCCTAAGTCTATTAAGATGGCAGGTGGTATATGAGTGTTAACAATCTGTTTAACCTCAGCACTTGAGCTTCTGAAGATAAATCACTACAAGTCTTTCTGCAGGATTGTTTGTTTGCTTTTTTTTTTTCTGTTTGTTTTTTTGTTTAAATGTGTATGAATATGTACTTGAGTCTTCAGTGTTACTGCAATTCATGGATTCGATTAAATGTACATTTGCATTTAATGCCTATAAGGAAAGACCAGGATCCAGATTTCTGAATATAATACATTGTGCCAGTCTCAGAATTTGTTCAAATTCAGGCAAAACATTACTGTTCAACAATTTCAGTGCACTGACTCGAACTGTCATGAATAGTGTATTGGTGGTAGCTGCTATTTGTGATCATCTTTTACATTGACATGAGTATACAAATACATTAGTTTGAGACCTTAGCCTATTATCTAATAGAAAATGTAACATAAACTCACTACCTGCAAAATCTTCAGACTACCTTAAAATTTGAAGGTGATCCTTGAGCACTTATGTTCTGGGGTTATATACCGGAGTCTTGATATTGTGCATAATGCTCTGTTGGTCTGAGAAGTAACTAAGAACTGAATTTTTACAACTTTTTGATCATGCTTTGTGTACAACCAAGTCAAGCAGGAATCAATTTTTGAAAGTTTGCCCAAGGTTTCTAGTGCTATTCTTCATTTTCAAGCATATTAAAGGTGTTTTTATGCCAGCACTCACAGCGTTTGAGTTGAGATTGACATAGCCCTTCTTTGAATCCTGATGAATGATCACTGTTGTTGTGGTTTCACCCAGCCAGCAGCTAAACACCACACAGCAGTTCGCTCCCCCTCCCCCTCCCCCCCCCTCTCTGGGATGGGGGAGAGAAACGGAAAAGTGAAGTGAGAGTTGAGATAAAGACAGTTTATTAAGATAGAAAGCAATAACAATAACAATAATAATAATAATGTGTATGTAACAAGTGATGAACAATGCAATTGCTCACCACCCGCTGACCGATGCCCAGTCTATCCCCGAGCAGCTGGCCCCCCCCATCCCGGCTAGCCACCTCTATATATTGTTTAGCATGATGTCAGATGGTATGGAATACTCCTTTGGCCAGTTTGGGTCAGCTGTCCTGGGCCTATCCCCTCCCAGCTCTTGCTGCACCCCCAGCCTGCCTGCTGGCAGGACAGAGCAAGAAGCTGAAAAGTCCTTGGCTTGGTACAAGCACTGCTCTGCAACAACCAAAACATCAGCATGTTATCAGCACTCTTCTCATCCTAATCCAAAACACAGCACTCTACCAGCTACTAGGAGGAAAATTAACCCTGTCCTAACTGAAACCAGGACAACTGTCTTGAACATTTTATCTCTGGAAATATGGAAATCAGTCTTCTTGTTGCTTCTGAAAACTCAATGGGCCATATTCATCCCCTGTATAATTATGATGATTACAAAGCAATTACACTACAGATAGGTCAGATAAGTTGTGAATCAGTTCACCATGTACGGCTCTTTCTAGATAATAGAATGAGGACTTAAAGCCATTGCACTTAATAGTGAAGATTTAGTGTTGGCTACAGAATGTTCCAGCTGATTGCTGATTGGACATTTGGCCGTAGCAACAAAATTTCATGTGAACACAGAGAAAAACTTGAATGATTATGATGTTAATCTTTTTAGAGTGTTGCATCGCTGAAACCATAATGGGAAAGCAAGTAAGGATATTATATGAGTACAAACAAAATACCTTTCAAACTTTTTTAGCTGGCAAGAGGCTAGAGCTCAGTTATTTCCAGTATGGAAAAGGAATTATTATATATCACACACTCTAATTTATTGTGCATTGGTTTGGTACACAGAAAAGAATTCCTCTAAATCCTCTTCCAGACTTTACACTTAGCAAATAAGCTATCTGTTACATTCTACCTTTATGGAAAAAAGGTGTTTGTGTGTATATATTTAATAGGCTCCTCCAGAAATTAATCTGAAATTGTTTCATCTGTAACAAAGAACCTAGATGGAATTGGTGCACCTGAATGCAAGAGGAGCTGACAAATCAGTGGAGCTGCCCCTGCTTATCTCACTGCATTCTGAAATGCTGCCCAACCCTGAGAACTGATTTTGTGAAAGTGTAGTAGACTTCCTGGTCTGGGAAGTGGATTCAAGGATCCCACACATACAGTGCTTATTTGATGCTTAGTGTTAGATGGTAGCTCCTCCGAATTTCCTCAGGGTTCTGTGAATCCAGTTTGCTTTTGTGCTGTCACACATCACTGCTGATACCCTGAGTTGTCACGACTGGACCCTAAAAAAAACTGATGCTCTCTCTAACCTCTGCCTGGAAGGCCTAGGCATTCGGCTTTGCACAGATAGAATTATTTTTGAAGATGCAATTTCATAAATCATTTAAGCCCAAGGAAGTCCATGCTGTCACTAAAATCAGTCCTGGTCATAAGTTCCCAAGCCCCCTGTCATGTTAGTAGCAGTAGGATTGCATGATCTGTCTGATCAGCTCCCTGATGTAGCTCAGAAATAAGTTTTGTAGATTACTTCTTGCTTCCAGAAGCCAAGTGTCTTACAGTTCTTCCTTGCTGTCCTGTTCTGTGAATTCTTTCTGATATTTTAGAATTTGCCCATTAAAAACTGATAAAAAGAGAGCTTAAGTGCAATATTTCAATTTTTATATTTCAGTGGATTGTTGGGGGGGGGGGGGGGGACAACAGCCCTTTCTTCACATAAACAGATATTTCTTTGGCAGAAAATTCACTTCCATATTTACATTCGTACGCAGCTGTGTTCCCCTATTCCCTCTCCAAAAGTTTCTCTCTTCTGGATTTGATCATGGCCATTCTCCAAAGAATTTTTAAATGGCTTGGCTTAAAACAAAATTTCCTTAAAAAGAAATGTTAAAATGTGATCAATTTAGTCTATGTTCCCACAAGTGCAGCTGTGGGAACAGTCACACAAAATGATGTTTTACCAGAACTAAGAATGAGTAACAGTAACAACTGGTGGAAAATGGGGGAGGTCACCTCTTAAACTGGATTCACTGGTGAACATATGGTGACAGGTAGCCATGCCTAGGAAGACCAAATGGGCAGTGCAAGCCTCGGGTAAGGTACCACAAATATTTGTACTTACTTTCTGTTTCGACTCATGATTAGTTTTCAGATCTGTTGTATTAGAGGAAGTTTGGAGATCTACTCAAGTTTCAAAATTTTCTTTGTTAATTTCAGAGTGGTTTTCAGAAATAAGATTCTTAGATAATATCAGCCCTTCTCTTCAGACTGAAAAAAAAAACCAACAAACAACAGTGTTTTACAGTGCTTCACAGGCTCTATACCACCTTTGAGTGGGCCAAAAGCTACAGGACTATGTTAGCACAGTGAATCACCATACCAAGTCCCAAACTGTACTGACCACACTGACATGAATGTTCAGCACTAAGTGCTAGCAGGACAAGCTTACCTGTTCCTATGAAACAACACAAGCAAAAGACTGATTCCTCTGATGAGTAGTTGCAGCACTTAGTGCAGAGAGCTTCATCCTTTTTAAGATGTGGGTAGCCCTTTGCCCTGTGAAAAGACCTTTGTTGTACTTACTGTACTCTGAAGAAGGCGGAGTGAGATTTCACCCAGATGAGTCCCAGATGAGGGAGGAAAGAAAAGCAACTTTCTTAAGAAGCATTAAGAAGTGCACTAGAATAATCCAATAGGATTGTATTGACTAATCCTCAGTGAAGCTCACTGAAAGTTGTACTCAATAGAGAAAGGAGAGGAGATGGAAGAAAAGAGAACAACATTACAAGTGGATAAAACTTGTGCTTCAGCTTCCAAAAAAGCCAATGAGTTGAGATTAGCTATGTTCTTTCATATATGTATCTGAATTAATATATCTGTATTTTCCTCCAGAACAACTTAAAACCTTTTCTACATCACAAATTTTAGCCCTGTCTGAACTGTTAAGTCCTCAAAATTACAAGTTTATTTTTAGTTGATGGAGAGGAAAATAAATGTGCCTACTTTCCAACAGAGATGGATGACTTCTGAACGTGGTAGAGCATAGGTGAGATGAGTTCCAGTCTAAACTGTTTACAGATGTTTCCAAAAATGAGTGCAGTGGCCTCAAAATTCCCTATGGCAAAGCCATTACACAAAGGACACATTTGGCTATTTCCAAAACACACAGACACATGACACAGACACAGTTAGAGGCTAGGGCAGCAAGTTAGAGGTAGCCCCACACTCCCACAGAGACAGAGAAATGGGCAGAAGTGCTGCTGTGCGCTGTTGACCTAGCACAAAAAAATGGGCTCTGATGTGGCAAGAGCAGGCTAAAAATTCCTTAGTAAAATGAAAATGCCAGTTATATCTAAACACAAATATTTTGCAAAAACTCATCCCATTGAAAGCTGCCTGCTGGAGCGCAGCGTTCAGCTGGAAGCTTGCCAGCTGGCTGAAGTACCAGATGCTGAAGTGCCTGAGCTTTCAGGGTTTAAAGCTCTAGGGCTGCATCACCATGTGGGTGGCTCTGGGCCTCCAGGGCTCCCAGGTTATCTGTTTCCCATCATGGAGTCTGGAAATAAAGAGGTCACTGACGATTAATGTATCAGGGCTTGGCTTCCCACCCCATATTAGGGATGCAATGCTTCTTTCTTTCTTTCTTTCTTTCTTTTTAAGTATTTTGAAATTTTCAGCACCTCTGAAAAATTTAATTTGCTTACAATAAATAGATGACTACTTTGAATCCAATGGCAAATCAGATTTTAAAAGACCTTCTAGTCCTTCTCCTACCCCAGGCAGGACCAGCCTAGACCATGCCTAGACTATGTCTAGACCGTTCCTAAAAATGTTTGTTTTGACCACCTATAAATGACTTTAGCGCCCATGGCAAGGTTAAGAAAAGGATTTGGACATTGAATACTCTGAGGTTAAGTTATGCAGAATGGCAGTAATTATTATGCACATGTTGTTGTGGGAGGCACAACATTCATAAAGTTTCTTTCATTCATAAAGTCTGTACGATTTCATAGCCAGGATCACCTACAGCTAATCAATACAATTTCATTATTTCTGTCAGGAAACACTGTGAGAGCCACTTCACAATGCATTTATGTCCCTGAAATCTGCAACTCTGATTTGAGTTCATAACTGAGATAATCCATGCTGAATTTTGTGTAGAAAATAAGTACTAATTAGCTAATTAAAGAAGTCAGGAGGATGAGGGGAACAAGACAGAGGGAAGTACATTATTAAAAAAATGATGTGATGAATAGTATTAATAATCAGTGTATATTCCATGCCTTGCATTTTTTTTCCCTTTTTTTTTTTTTTTTTCTTTCTTAATTAATCAGGAGGAATTTATATATACAAGTAGATTTCATTCACATTTTATAAAACTTGGCCTATTAAAAGAAGTTGTTTAGATTTTTTTTTTTTTTTAAAGCAACTTTAATATCTCTTCCAATCTATCACTAATAATAAAAAAAAAAAAGCTAAATCACTAAACAAATATCTTGCTTGGGGAACTTTTCTCTCTGTCTAACCAACATCATTGCTGATTGCCTCACATTTTAATTATTTGACACATTCTTTGTGAGACTAAAAGTATACATTTGGAAGTTAAAATAAGAAAATACATTTGCTAACTATTTTCAAAAACCCTGATTTCAGATGAGAAAGTACAAACCTGTCTTGTAAAAACCCACAGGTTGAAGTGGATAGTTTGGGGAAATAGTGAAAATCAGAAACATGAACAGCTAAACTCTTACCAAGCATTTCTATTTACTTTAATTGTGTCAAACCTTTAGTCAAGTTAGTAATAAGCATGCAGGTCATTAAACAGCTTAATTGAATGAGTGTCATCTGCTTTTGAACTATTAGATGGCATAGCATATTTTCATAATGAAAGAATTGACTTAATTTCCTCCTTCTTTCACTGAAAGTTTATTAAGTGGTTCAGCCATTAAAGTGCTTATTTATTAGTGAAGCCCAGATGGCCAACCACCATAAGTGTAAAGAATAGCTGAACGATGTCAGGCCTTAATTAAGTGATTGCAAATTAGAGTAATATCACTCAGAGCACAGAGGCTGAAATTATACCCTTTTCTGCTATTATAAACCCATAATGGTTTTTGGAAAAAAAAAAAAAAAATCTAAATGAGAGTCATTCAGAAAGTAAATGCTACCACAACAATGTAAGGAAAACGTGATGCACCCTTACCCAAATTCTGTCACTGGTTCTGTTGAACACACAACCCCTGAATATTTCCTTAGATGCATGTGTGAAGAGATTTTAATCCTGTTTTGTGTGCCTTCGGTGGGAACTTGAGGTACTCAGAAGCTGAAGGTGAGAAGTCTGCCACACAGTTATGTCTATTTTTCCTCACTCTGAAAGGAAGTAAGCATATAATAACCAAGCACATTTTTTCCTAAACGTAAGTAGTAGTCAAACAACTCTCAGGATAGAAAGGGAGTGCTAGACAGGGTGACACAGACACCTTCTTCTCTGGTTTGACCGATGTTTTAATACATGGGTCTATTTTCTTGCATTAACATAAAGAATAGTTCCATAGCCCTCCCAGGCTCCATCTGAGCAATCTTTTTGGCCCGAAATACCTTCTGTACAAAGGAAGGATAATGGTGTTATGATTTAGACTGTAGTGAATTTACATTTGCTGATGGGCCTCAGTTCAGGACAGTTTCCAGGCTGTTTTGTGCAAAGCTAGTGGAAAAGGCAACAAAAGGCCAGGTATATTAAAAGAAGATGATGGCAAGTTTAAGCACTTTATGAACAAGGATTTAGGTTCCCATTAGAAGGGTTTGTCAGCAATGGATTTCTCTATGGTTCAGACTGTTTTCCTCTCTTGTTTCTAAGCTGGGTATGCAGGCAAAACTACCACAGCTTAAACAACAAAAGTGAATTTTCTTGGATGTTTGCAGCTCCCCAGTAACTTCATCTCTCAGAAGTGCAAGAAGAGTTTCCATCACAAAACATAATTCTAAATGAAGATGGGAACTGTTACAACCCATGAATAACATTCAATATTGTTATTTAAGTAACTGCAGATACTAATTAGGCCCACTATCCAGGCTATTGCTCAAACACCAAAAATCAATTTAAGTTTAGTGTTGCACATAACTCTTTCGAGTGTAAAGACTGCAAATCTATAACATATTTCCCTTTAAACATTTAGAAATTTTCTGGATGTTGTCATCAACAAAAAAACTAAAATCCGATTTTTAGTTGAATGTGGTTATGATACAAGCCCACTAGTCCTTCTATTCCCAGCACAGAGTCTTCAGTTTTCAGTGTCACTGAGAAGGATTTATCAAGCAGTGCACCAGAGGAGTATTGTTCACCCTGTTGCTTTTGGTTTTTACATTTTTCATTTCCAAAGACCACAAGGAATGAAGATTGCTTTGCAGCCAAGACTGGTGTTATCTCACTGCAATCACCCCACATCACTACAGGAGACACTAGATGGATCAAACCATGGTTGTAGGTCATCAGATGAAACTCTTAACTTTTTGCTCTTCTGAATTGAAACAGCCTCTTTTCACATCTCTTTCTAGCATGAAATGGGAAGCAGGTTTCATAGTAAATACATTCAGGATGAAAAAAGCAACAGATCAGGGAAAAGCGGCTGATGAAAAAATGGTACAGTCAACATATTCCTGGAGCTGCTGAAATCAAGGGGTATGTTTTGCTATTAATTTCAAGAAGTGTTGGATTTCACTAAAATTTTGCCTGTGCTTGACTCCTGGTGGAGTTTATGCCCACAGTTAATTGCTTAACAGTTTCTACTTCCAGGCTATTATTTACAAATTGTAAATATGAACTCTCTGGCACAGGACCACTAAGGCACATCAAATGAGATTTTTCATCACTGCTGTTTCTTATACTCCTCAACTTTCATCAGATGGAAGAGACAAGGCTATATCTTACTAGATTTTACAGTTAATTGACTTGAAATTCTCCACATATCCCATAATAGTTTACTATGGGGTCTTATAATGCAAAAGAAGATAATATTCTTAATGAGACATTATTGTCTCATTGTTTTACAACTGTAGCATATTTTCAGCAATGTATTGATGAATTAATGAATTAACATTCAACTATTAATGACCAAAATGGTCATCCATCTTTTCAATCTTCCTAATAAATCCTGCCTTTGCATTATAAAATGAGTTTGGCTTCCTGTATCAATAACTATTCTCATTATTTTGTTTTTGCTAAAGGGGTATATCTGAAAAATCAGATATGCAGCACTGGAACATTGCGTCCTCAGCCAGTTCATCATTTGAAAGAAACTGAGACAGCATAATCAGTCTCAGTAAGGCTACACCCCTTATTATGGCTGACAATTTAGACTCCACAAATATGATGTGCAACCCACCAGTTGTACAAGGACACCAAAAAGTAATTGTGGATTTTAAAATATTTGCTGGATGAAAACAGAAAAAGGAAGAAAAAAAAAGTGCATCAACCATTCCATGTTACTATTTCTGCTATTAGAATTGGCAGAGGAAGGGGTACATTTCTTATGGCAGTGATAATTTGATAATGACTGTAGCCAGATCTTAACTTCTGGTGCATCTTTGTCATCTGGAAAAGTTCTCTGGGAAGCAAAGAGATGTATCAGCAAATATTATGTACCAGCAGTGACAGATGGAGACCTAAATTGCTTTATATCCTGTACCCTGCCTAGTGTCCAGTTTTCAGGAAAGCGATAACAGAGAGGAAACCTGTTCATCATCAAATTTTAGAGGTTTTTTTTTTTTTTTTTTTTTTTTTTTTAAATTATTATTCATTTTTATTCTGCCAACTTTTTCATAAATTCATATGCTTTACTAATTTCAAGAGTGAAAATTTCCCATTTACTAGTCTTGGGACATAAATCGTGGTTGAAACCAAGAAGCTTAGCATTGTGCCTTTTCTATAAACATGCCTTGGTATCTTGCAAAGCAGATGCTGGAAAATGATTGACACTCACTTTTGTCAGACAGATTTAATAGCTACTTATTAAAACAGCATATGTCTGGATTTACTTTTTTGGTACTAGCGGATTGCTCATTTATATTAAGCATATGTTGAGACTGATCTGTATAAACAGTATGAAGATTCACTTTGGAAAATCATGCAAAAGGATCTGAAATTGGCATCTATTAACTGTTTCCAATAAAGCAGACTCAATTCCCACTCGTGTAACTCTATGGAGAGTTTCGAGAAACAGTGTTTAAATTTCTAAGGGTAAGAAAATGCTCCTTTGCAATCACACTGTCAGTATCAAAAGAAACATAATGGGAATAAAAATAATGGACCCTTCAATAGGTACTATACAGCAAGGTTAATAGTCTATTCTACAAATGTGGGCTGGCAAAATGCATAGGATCAGGCAAACTGATATAATATTAACTTTAATTTAGGTTAACATATAAACTTTTTTGTTCAGTTTTAAAATCTGGGTGTTTCACTCCTACTACCCACCCTGCAACAGAAGGGAAGCATTTTGATTATCAGGTGAATAGATCTGCATATCACGCAGATGGACCTGCCCTTTTACAACAGAGCTCTGGTTGTTTGGGATCTAATCCTAGCATCATTTGAAGATAATGGCAAAACTTCCCTAGATATCAGTGGAGTATGTTCATGATTACATGTTGTAATCTTGACATCATGTAATGAATGATGTATGAATCATGTAATTATATGTTGTATGTTCAAGATGCAGAAAACAACTGAACAGAATGGTTTTAGGTAAGTGGTTGGCTAGTACCTCACAATCTTGTTATTGGCCACCCCAGAGAGCATGCTGAAGACCTGAATTTAGCTGTGGGCTACTTCTGCTGTAATCAGCACTTGTGGGAGGAGAAATGGTCTCTGAATGCTATGCCTGTTAACATCTGCAACAGTCCAAGATCAGATGCACCTTAAAAGAACAGATGTTGAAAAATGTTGTGACCTATAGGACAGAAAGAAAAAACTACTAGGTCCTGTAGATCATAACTTTGATAAGAACCTTCTCTGAGCTGTTGGTCTTAGCCTGCCTTGGCACCATCAGCTGAACATTAAAATACCTTTATAAGTCTGCCAGATAATGATAGAGCTTATTATTGTAGATATTATTTTAATTTATTTGGAATACATTCCAATGTTTCTCATAGTTTTGTACTTATAATCTTAACACTAGGGGGGAAGGGAGGCTTTGGTCAATGCTCACATTATATTTATTATTTGTACTGCAGGAGTCTCAATATCTTTGGATATTTCCAAACACCAGTTGAGCAAATGTAAACAGAAAATAATCTCTAAAATACTTTTTCTCATCTATGGTGAATGAATTAATTATTTTACCTCTTAGGAAAGACCACAGGACATACCTCTTACAAAGGGTGCATAATCTGTTAAACTACTTCATATGTATTCTTGCAAACACATTAAGTGTTAGAATTAATCAAAATTAATTCTAAAATATCAAGTCCTGATCTTACAGGGAAGTGGGCCTTTTAGGAAAAGACCTCTCTCTGAATATGCTGGTCTTACACTGTTCTTGAAGCATTGAACATCAAATACTTTTTGAGACAAGATATTGTGTGACAGGTGGACTGATCCAGCATATGCAGTTCTTGTATATTTTGCATTCTTACACCGTTGTTCTCTCGACATGCTGACTATGCAACAGATATTTATTTTATCTCCTATTTATTGGAAAAACATATCAGCCCTCCAAACAGAGAAGTCTAAGAGATGCAATGTTTGTGTATTCTTAGAGAATAATTTCCTTAATGAGCTCTTTTTACAGTACATCTTGAAGACTCTTATTATATTTGTAAATGAAGTTACAACCTAGATGTCTGACTATAATTACATGCCATTAACATAGGAAATAAAGTACAAATGGATCAGCAAGTGCAGTTTGTCGCTGTAGACCAATTAAACAGGTCCCTGCTTTTTTGTTGTTGTTTGTTTGTTTGTTTTTCATTTAATGCTTAAGGAATAGGTAGTAGATTAGTTCTCTCTGGCTTGCAGTAATGCCTTCTATTTTGCAGGGGAGGGAGCTATTCCCTACATATTTTAGGATGTGGGTGTGCGAAAGCATTTAGTGTGCTAAAGAGAACCACACAGCAACTGCAGCTGTGCAGGATAGGCTAAGAATACTTATGAAACATATATTGTGTCTTTTTCTGCCTTCAAGATTAAAACGGAAAAATTGAGATGATAAGAACACGGGAAATGCTCTTTCCTGCAGATTTACAGCCTAACAGCATATTCCAACCATTCTCTTTGCTTCTACATCCCTACATCATTTACTGAGACAGGAATATTTAGCTGAGCCTTCCAGACTGTTTATAGTATAGATAAATTTGTCTGCATACATATAGTAGTGGTAGTGCCACAAACTTTTGCCAATACAAATTAAATGCAATGTAATTAATGAAATAAATGTAATTCTACCAAATTGTCACTATTTGTTGGCATCCGGTAAAAGGTCTCCATCCCTGATTTTTGTCCTGTTAGGGGGTGAATCCCCACAGGAGACTGTACTAGGGACCCTTAAACTATGAGTTGGAGAGTCACAAAATGGTGAAGAAGTTGTCTGTATTATTTATAGTGTCTTCATCTGTAGGACCAGTAGCATATGACTCTTTGGTCAGGGCAGACAGCACATGCCTTCTGTGCAGGTCAGAAAGTGGGCAATGCCGGTTGAGCACTGACTGTCTCCATCAGTCTGTCCGCTTGTACTGTACCCAGAGAAGCAACATCTGAGTCAAAAAATGGCTTCCTCTTTTATCCATACATAGCCCCAAACTAGCAGTTAAAATGTGAGAATTATGCACAAAAATCATTAAATAAATAAATAAATATGTAAATATTGATATTGACAGCTGAAATCATCTCTTCCCCCTTTCATTTAGTTTCCAGTTCAAATTCCTATGCAGCTTCTATTTATGCTGCATAACAGTCAGAAATGCAAGCTGATGGGATTTCAATGCAGCCTAAACCACACAGATGAAACATGTGGAAACATATTCACTACATTAACTGGCAACATGAGTCAATCATTTGCACTGTAAATTGAAAACCACAATAGGATAGATTGTATTGGCTGAACATTTTAAAAAGCACTGAACACCCTCTGGATGGGAGTCAAGGGAATGGAAAAATAAATTCTTAAATTTAGATCATCCTTCACACCCTTGCTTTCCTTTTCCAAGATTGTGTTCATTAGTCTAACACTTTCATAGGGACTGATTATTCCCTCTCACCTGCCTCTTCATACAAAAGGTCAAGCAAAAAATCAATCATGACTGAAGTTTAGAGAACCTCTGCAATTTCAAATCAGGAAAACGTTGCTGAAATTGGCAGGGATGAAAGATAACTTCCCCTGTTCTCTCTCCTTTTTTTTTTTTTTTTTTTTTTTTTTTCTCTCTGCAATGCTCATTTAATTTAAAAAAAAACTTTTTTTTTTTTTTTTTTTTTTTTTTTTTTCCTTACTTTCTGAAGGGGAAATATAAGTGCCAGAAGCCCACCAATTTATCTCAAAAAACCAATATGGACACAAAATAGATCAACGTAATTGTTATAAAGAAGACAATTCACTTTCATATCAACTGATGATTGTTATAGAAAACAGAGAAGGAACAATTTTTACAGGGATTGTCATCATTTTGAATGGAATCTTCCTCTTACGTTTTTTTTTTTTTTTTTTTTTGTACTTATGGATGTTAATAGATTTTATTTCTGTTCAAATTGTTCTACAAAAACCAGCTACAGTATAAACTGTCTGCAAAATCCTCTTTAAAGCTCAATTTGTGTCTATAGCAAACATATTGATGTTGGAGAAAAATATGAGAATTGTGCTCATTGTTACACAGAGAGGATCTTCAGGCTAGAAAAATAGCTGTCCTTTGCTCTTGTCTAGGAACCTAATGTTATTAACTATCTAAAACTATTTATTACTTAAATACAAACATTTTTGATATAGCCTTACATTTTAAGAGCTTTCCTGAGTTAAAAAAAAAAAAAAAAAAAAAAAAAAAAAAAAAGTTGTTATATTCTTCTAGAACAGATTCATGATCAATATTTGCATTTTATTTATGTGCTATTCTTGGCACAGTATGATTTCTTCAATATTGCAATAATTTACTAATTTTTATGAAAAATACACTATAACAAACTTTTTTGCATTTTACTTTTTTTGTCGTGATTTTTACTGATCAAGAAAAAAGGAGCTGCAGGAGCTTCAAAGCTATCCAATACATATGTCTGGGCCCTTTTTATTTGATCTTGGTATGAAGTTCTGTTTATTCCTCATGTCAGTCAAAGAAATATGATACATAATCATATGCATACATCAGTCTGGGGGTTCCAGAAGACGGACAAGTAATTAAATATGATGGCAAAAAAACATCCTGTTGGCTAAATTTGAACAGCTTGATTCTGATTTCGCTCACAGTTATTTCCCTGAGTGAAAATAGGGAAAATAGCCTGGAGGCAATGAAAAACAGTATCAACAAGTGTCAGATCCAGTGTCTGATCAGTCAGATGCTTTTCTTATTTCTGGTGTCTTGTTGTTGTTGTGTTTGTTGTTGTTGTTGTTATTTGCTTGTTTGTTTTTCTTCTGTCTCTTTGAAAGGTCCATTTAGAATGAAAAGGTACTGGACTGAGTTCAAGCCAAAACCAAATACCTTAATCTTTGAACGGAGCCCTCAGGCCAGAATTGCAACTCCACATTCTGGGGTGCAGCTTCTAAAGCATCTCATATGCTCTGTCACAAATAATTTTCCTTTTCCACCCACATAAAGATTCCTATTGCAAATTATGCTCAAAAGACACTTCATCCTGCTGAAGGATGGATGGGCAGCAAACTGCTCAACTGCTGCTCAGTTCCCAGCAGGCTTCTACAGCGTAGGCTGCTCAGGATTATTTCTTAGTGATTGGGCAATGCAATGTGAAAAAAATTCCCTGGGGAGCACAGAAGGTGTCTGTTCCTGTTTGCTTTCCAGGTGAGTCCTTGCCCTTGGATAAAGCATAGGTAGGAGTTAGGTGTCCGAGAGACTCTGGAGAGAACTGAATGAGGGTTGTTATTTCCTGGTGGAAGGTACTTGGCCCTAACCTGTTATGAAAAAGCTGAGCATCTAAGCCCTCAGTTCTGGAGCTGATCTTTCCTCCTTTTGTTTTGTGCCTGTAGCTCCTACATTTCTGACTACAAGAAAGAAGAAAAAATCTGCACTGAGCTGAGGACAGTCATCTTTCTGGGCAAGCACCTTAGCTGTTAGAATATAACAGGAAAATTGGCTGCTATGGATACAGTATCATCAAGTTCAAAGGTTTTGGATCAGACATTTAATGCTTTACTACCTGTCAGCTTCAGAGCTACTACAATCTCTTGTCCCTTCAGTAATTATCTATCTTTGCTGCTTCAGTTCTTCTGCCATCTATTATGCCCTCCCCAGCATTAATTCACATTACATGCTTCTCACTAATCTCTCTCATATTTGTTGTTGCATTCTCTGTTAGTTATAGCTGTGAATTGCTAAACTGCAGCATATTTGAATAGTTCACTATGTATCTTATTGTTAAATACTTAAGTTGCAGCTCATCAGTTTAATTTTTATGCTGCTACAGCAGGATTGCTGAGTGTTCAATGTAATAACAGTAACATCCTTTGAGGATATTCAGAGATGGTTATTCCTAATGGTACTCCAACTTCATCAATCTCACAATGAGGTGAGTATATTTTTTTTAGAACTGCCAAACTATCTCATGAAACATCATTTCTCTTTTTAAAATACATCTCAGCAGAAATGGCTAAAAACTTTCACTCTTATTCTGACTCAGCTGTTGAGGGATTTATAAAACACTTGTGAATTAATTGCAGTGATCCCAAGAAGGTGTTGTGTTGCCCCCCTTTCCCACTTTAATAGTAATTTTACATCAGGCTTATATTTTACTTTTTTTTTTTTTTTTTTTTTTTTTTTTTTTCCAGCCATGTCTAACTGTATCAGGTAGAAAATTTAGCAGCATGATCAGCAAGTGGAGCATCTTCCAACAGCCTTTGAACGTCTTTGGTTGCTTGTTAAGAGAGTGATCACATCTCTTTCCACCTTATTGTAGTCTCAGAAAAAAATGTGTGTAAGGTGGAAAGAATTTTCTACTGGTACATTATCTTGCCTCAGGACTGCTCTCCTTATTTGGTCTTTATCTTCAAGCCATCCAGCACAGGTTCCTTTGACATATTAATATAAAACAAAAATCCTGTGTTTTTCTGAGGTTGCTCACACACAGGCTTGGAATCTTTGCTGAAGAATTTTAGAAATGAACTACACAAGTGTCTAGTGGACACAGCAAATATTTATCTCACCTCATTGCTGGAGAATGAATTAGAGGTGTTCTGAAGGTCTTTCTCCAGACCCCCGCTCTAGAGAAAATGACACACTGGTATCCCACCATGGCAGCTTAGGACAAGACTTCTTTGTCTACTCTTCCCTTACATCATCTATATGTTAAGATATCAGAAATAGCAATACTCCAGTAACAGGATAAAAAAGGGCACTCCTACACTTCTTGTGATTATATACAGCAGGGGAAAACAGCAAGAAAATCTAGGAACTTGGTGTCTCAGTTATACAGAACTATATACCAGCACCCATGTGTGGCACAAAATGTTCCAGTTGCAGAAATATGATTGACATATTTCTACAGGGGCAATGCAGCATTCATATTTGTGTGTGTGTGTGTGTGTGTGTGTGTATTTGTGTGTGGTCATCATTGATCTTAAAAATAAAACACTAGAGCACATGTTAATGACATGACATTACCATTCCTCAAAGTCCTGCCACACTGAGCTGGGTCATCCAACTTGACAATGACTCTGTAGGATAACAAATTACTGCAGACCACAAACAGTTGGTATCAAGATGCATCACCAAATATATTTTTAGAAATTTGCTGTCAAGCACAAGTGTTTTGAAAAGTGTGAATTCAAATTTAATCAGTAATATCGTCAGTTGAAACACTTTGTGAAGTGAAGGTACAGTGTATTTGCCCCCTGGCTCTTTTGTGAATACACAATTAGCATAATAGTGAGCATTCTCACACTAATAGGCACCAATAATTTTCTCAGTTGTTGTCTGCTTGCTCGGATAATCTACCAAGCTATTAGTCTCTGTCAGTCTGATATAAAAGGCGTTCTAGAACATGTGGATGGAAATATATCAAAAAGAGGTGCTCAGACACAATAATTAATTAGATTGATAAGGTGGTCACTCATTTAACAAGCTACTGTCTAAAATAACAGCTGGTCCCTCGGTGTTTTATCCAACAAATCACCCCATGGAGGGGCTGCAGGAGATGTTAGCACTTGGATTTTTAACCAGCTCTCACTGCTGCCAAGGTCCTGCTGTTTCTCCTTTGTGCTGGTACTCCCCCCTCTTTCTCTCTGTGAATACCAATTCTTTAGCAATGTATATTGACCAGATGGAAGGGCATTTTGCTTAGAAGGGGCAAGATCTCACATTTCAATGGCTCAGAAGACAGTTTGGTGTGTATTTGCTGTATGCAGCAGGCACAGGGTCAGAGAGCTGCCAGTCCTTTTGGGGAAGCTGTTAATCGAGCCTTCACAGGCCTGCCCTAAATTTGATAATGGATATTTTTTGCTCTTGCTACCAGCAGACATACAATGTAATTTCCAGACAGGGTACATCAGGGACAGGTTGCCCAAGACAGCGTGTGTCTGTGTCTGGGTGCATGTCTTTGTGCACAAGGGGAGGACTCCAAATGCAGCTCTGCCAGGAGGAGCCTCCAGTGCCTCAAGGTCCTGCCCTAACACCAGCAAGAGAGAAGAGCACAGGCTGCCTTTGCAGTACACGCATGTCTCTAATGACAGTGGACCCTCAGCACTGCTGTAGCCCTTCAGGTTTAACTGGTACTCCGAGACAGCTCTTCCTGATTGCAGCAAGTGTTCTTGGCCCAAAAGGTCTCAGGGCAAGAGCTCTTTCTGCTCCTCTCATCCCTGCTGTGCAGTAGAAACCTGGGCCAGGCTTTTGCCAATGCTACACTGATGGTTCCAACTTGGGGGGTAGGAACTAGATGATCTTTAAGGTCCCTTCCAACCTATACCAACCTATGATGCTATGATAAGTAATGAAAAATAAGAGGACGTTCACTTCTGGAATACTTCTGTGTTTGTGCAGGGCTGCAAATGATATTTCTGGCTGAAATATTTCTAAATGCAGCATATTTTGTATGAAACTTTCTAACATAAATGCTTGAGCATTTCTTGTGTAATTCATAGAGCTGACTAGAGAAAGAGGATACAGCATCACCACATACGTACAAGGATGGGTTAAGGCTTAGGAGCTCCTCTTTGTCCCTAGTAGCTTGGTATAAGTTTCGCATAGGACTGTAGCAGATCTTTTATTTATTTATTTATTTATTTATTTATTTATTTTTTATTATTATTATTTTTTCTCTATTTTTACTTCTCCTCCTCTATGCTTGGTGTCCCATCTCCCCTTTAACATGTGGCTGGGGGCTGAGAAGTGACAACCAGGCCCCACCTCTTTGCCATCATCTGACAATTTCCTTGTCTGTGAGTGGCAAGTGATGAATTACACCACCATACTTTCCTCCTGAACATATTGCCATTCAGCATAGGTGTGTGCACCCCTCCACTTCACTTTGCATTTGAGCTGCACCATACTGTGTATGTTGTAATTATTTTTCTTGTTAACTGCGACAGGTGGCTTTTGTTCAAGCCTGTCACCTGCACTGCTCAGAACTCTCTCTCAAGCTCCCCTGGGGCTTCTGTTCTGCATGCTCTGTCTCAGGGAGTCTGGAAAGCTGAAGAAAAATCAGTTGAACAGGTTTTGATTTAAGCAAGTCTGAAAACTTATGATCCCAGCAATTCCTGATCAGAAATCTCACAAATAGCAAACTATGCATGAATAGCACTCACTATGTAAGTGCTATAAACTGGCCCCATATCCAAAGTGGGACCTCTTTTAGAAAGGTCAGGATTCCTCTTCTTCTTCTGAGTGGAATAGCATTTCGGGGAAACTACAGAAAGGGACCTCCTTATTCTCTGCCTTTCTTCATTGTGTTTCAAGCTTCTGCTTGAAAGCTTCCAAAGTAAACAGGTGTCAGCACTTCATAATGATTAAAACAATAGATTGTTTACTTACTCTACCTAGAAATTTTCAAAGAAATCAGCCTAAATATCAGCCTGAAACTGAATCCCAGTTGGCCAATTTCTAGGAACATGAAAAACAGAAATGAAAGCTATAGGCATCATTAATTACAGATGACATTACCTACGTTGTCCCTAGAAAAGTTTAATATTGCTTTGATTTGGCTGGAATTTTAAAAATAAATCATATTTCTAACTAATAATATTTCATGTTAGTAACCAGAGGAAATTACTGGTGTTTCCAAAGCTGTTCTCCAGTGGCCTAACTCACTGTTTGTTATGTGCAGTTTAGTAATGCACAAAGGCCCGAATAGCATTGAAACATCAAGTGTTTGACACTTTATAGGTGTTTTGCTGCAACTTCCTAACAACCCAAAGAGCCTAGAAATATCAAGCCAATTAGAAGACCAGAAACAGTGATCTGTCAGTGAGGAGTACCGAAGAGTGGCCAGTTGAAGCATTTGCTCAAGGGCACACTAAAATGTTGCCTCAGAACCAGTTACTGAGCTTGTATCTCCCAAGGCCTTACCTACAAGATCGTCCTTTTCTAGCTGTCTAAAAAAAAAAAAAAAAAAAAAAAAAAAAAAAAGGCTTTTCTGGGTAATTACGTGTCAGGATACAAGAATTTAAAATGTGGTACCTTTCAAGGCTCTCTTCCTTTCCTATTTCTCATGCTTAAAATATGAAATCTCTTAGTGAGATCATTACTATACACAGAATGGAATATCATTATTATGCTGATGAAACAGGATGTATTTTTTTGGCCTTGTAGATGCAGGGCTTGCTCTATGGGATATTTTGAAAGATACTGCTAACTGAATGAATCAGCAGTTATTCATCCCCAAACCGTGAGGAGACCCATGCTCTTGGCAGAGGTCATCTACCTTGAAAGGATACTCAAAAGTCCCTAGCCTAACACCATGCTGCATATGTTAACAGAGCCTGTTTTATTATTTTTATTCAGTTGCATTATTCTAAGACTAAGACCCCATCACAGGACTCTTCATAGAGCAGTTGACGTCATTGCAGCTGTACATAATGTGATGGGCTATTGTGACACATTATGTCCAGCCAGCATTTTTTTTTTTTTATTTATTTTTTTTTTGCATCAGCTGCTGCTTCTTATTTCTAAATCTTTCACCAGGCTTTACTTTGGCTATATTTAAGAACTACTTGCTGAGCTCTAAACTGATGTGCCTCTGTGCTCATACACCACCCACTGTTCAAAGTTTCTAGCTTTGAATATAAAGTCAGCTGGAAAGCTTAATTCTGTTATGACAGTCTTCCAGAGTAAAATTCCTTCTACATCACAACTGTTCCCATTTATCCATTCCTGGAATTATGAATTTAAAGGGAAAATAAGACTCTACTTTCTTGGTTTTAATAGTAATATACAACACAAAATAAAAAGTGTGATAAATATACTTTAGCAAATGTATGGCTTAGAATGTGTTTGAGTAGAACAGTATGTGTGCATACATGTATTTACAACATACATTATTGTACAAATAAAATGAATATTAAATTGGACTATGCGATCTGTAAAATAGAAAATCTATATCTAGATTTCAGGATGTTAGTGTAATGCATTTTTATATTCCCATAATATTGTTATAACCACACAATGAAATACTCTGTAACATTCCTATTTGCTCTTTTATGTGCACAATTACATTCCATATGCTGTTTAATATCATACTCTCTTCTACTATACAGCTGTCCCAGAATATGTATATATTTTATTATAAAATGCACATACTGTGACTTGTGCCTTGGAGGGTATCCTCTAATTTGTACGTGCTTGATGAAGATGTTTAGATTTTACTTTCTATTATTTATTTTTGATAGCACAGCAGGAAAGTTAGTGAGCAAGAAATAATCCTGATGGATTTGCTGTGACAGATCTGGTGTTTTATAAAATTTTCTACCCCAAAGATATCCATTCTCCTGCAGCAATGGCTTGTGGGAAACTCAGATCACTGCCATTAACAACCATGCATTGGTAACGTTACTGTATGTAGATGCTGGAAACCTATTTTAGCTCAAAATTTATACTGTGAACGTAAGAAAAGCACAGGGGTTTTGGATGGACTCAGAGTAGCTGCTGTGCATTACATCCCCACGCAGACATCTGCAATATTTATATTCTTCCTTCCATTTTGCCAGCCTTCCTTCACAGCTGCTCTGTTACTGCCTTGCATTTTTCAGGGAATAAAACTCTTCTTGCCACCAAGAGCACTCCAGGGCCCTCCAAAGAGAACCACTCTCCCCCACACATGGCCTAAGAGTCTCACATCTGTCTGTCTGAAGTCATTAATCCAAAGCGTTCAATGAAGGCAGGATCCTCCTCCTGCTAACAAGCAGGCAGTTTGGGTTGTGCTCTGCTTCCTGGCTCCAGCTAAAGCCTTCCCTGCCAGTGGTTAAGAAAGAAAAACTCCTTGTTTTAAGCAATGCTCAAGTGGGCAGCTTGAGCTAACCTATGGGGCTGTATCGGAAAAAAAAAAAAAAAAAAAAAAGTCAGAATCCTCACAAACACAAATGCACCACCCTTGAGAGTCTAAAATATTCATTAAATATATTTTTAAAGTTCTTCAAATGAACCATTCCTCCTGATGTCCATTACTTTTGTAATGTCAGAGGGGACAAGAGAGAAATCTTCACTCACAGTAAAGTACAAGTCAGCCAGGCTGAAGATATATGATTCATGTATGCACATGCATATGTGTTTGACTCTGCAGCAAGCTAGTTCTCCTTTGCATTTTTTTTTTTTTTTTTTTTTTTTTTTTGCCAGCACCCAAATTAAATACAGTTTGACAGTGGCAGCTAAGAGCAAAAAATGAGCATATCAACAGATAAGGTTTGTTTCATGTATTAAACTAAAATAATTCTTAGCTTACACCCTGCAAGGAAAACTAGACAGAAATATAAATGCTATTAGCTTTCTTTTGAAACATAGTTTTGTATATAAATATATATATATATATCTACACACACACACAAATATATATATATACATACATATATATATAAGGGATTTTAGATTATTTGATGGATTTTGGCTTATCATTTTTAAGGCAATTTTAAACACTTCTTGCAGCAGGTAATATATGTTCCTTCTGGAAGACCTATACCTTCCTCTGTTCTTCATGCTCCAATGGAATTAAGTTATTTGGGAGGTCAATAATGCATTTATAATGCTCTTTATAGCCACCAAACCAGATCTTTGTCCTTGTTTTCCTGGTCCCTTTATACCATGAAGTACATATTAAAAAGCAGGTAAAACAAGACATGTGAGATTTTCTTGATTTAAGAAAATTGCTGATTGCCAAACACAATTTAGGATGGCTCTTTGACACGCCCCAGGAGGAAAGAGGGCTGCAGATACAGGTACACAGAATGTTTGTGTAAGCATCCCTGAATCAAAAGGCAGTGTTTAGAAGCTCTAGAATCAAAGTAGTTAAAAGGCAGATTGATTTTACTCCATCCCTGTGTCTTTGGCTTAATTAGCATAGAACAGCTACAGTCAAAATTTGACCCATTTTGCTGGTCATTCACTCAAGTGAAGATATTTCTGGTATGGAGAACGACAGCACTCTCAATGTGAAGATACCGTGTCTTGTAAAAAAGCATCCTGCAATCTATTAATGCGCACAGGTAACAGGTGCCTTCTGATTATACTTCATTTGACAGAGATGGTGTGTGCTTAAGGTAGGGTATTCACTGACAGTTTTAAGGGAAGAATATATTAGCCCATGCAGCAGGCTGAGGTTTCCACCTAAGCAGAAATAGCGCTGATGCTATTTAGGTAGAAAAAAGCACAGCTTGATATAACATGAGCACAAGCAACATTTACCAATGCTCTCAGAAGCCTTGTGTGGTCCAGGACATCTGTGATTCATAAGACCAGTGACAGAAGAGCTGGCTTCCCTGACAGCCTCTTCTCCTCAATAACCTTCTGACATTACAAGTGGCTTTATACTATGTCCTCATTAACAGATGCTGGCAAATTGGAACAATGCTATAGAAGGCAAGAATTTCAGCCTGTAAAACAAATACAGAAAATTATACAAATATAGAAAATCAAGCTACATCTAAAAGAGGTAATAGTCCCTCATAAGGGAAAAACATGAAAATTCATTAAAAATAACATTTGAGCTACTGAGATGCACTTAGTAGATCTGTAGTAGTATTTTTAAACCTTCAGAATATATCAATTTACAATGGGATGTAAAAGCAAGAGAGTAAGAAAAAAAAAAAAAAAAGAGAGAGAAAAATGAAAATAATAGAAAAGAGGACCCCAAACTAAAAAAAAAAATACAAGATTTGACAACTAAGTGCCTGATCCAGATTCATTGCAGTGATCAAGAATAATCTCTCTGACTTTAACACACTTTGGATATGTGCATAACTTTGAACAAAGATGACACAAAAGGGAGAATGCATATAAAATCTATCATAGAGTTTTAAATAACTCTTATCTCCAAGGCAAAGTATTTACTTATAAAGAAGAAAGTAAACAAAATATACAGAGGAGGCTGGTGTTCAGGAAAAGAAGAACTGGAGAAGAGAATTCATATAAGCAAGAGCAAAGCATAAAATCTTGTGTTGGATTTGGATCTATAACTACTCCCAAAGAGTCATTCCCAAAGAATCATTCATTGGGAATACTTTTCATCATTCAAAGTCAAATGTTTTTGGTGATGGAAAGTAAATACATTCTTATAGATTTTGTTAGACCATCGTCAAAGTGCTCAGTGGTTTCTAGGACAAAGCCAAGAAGTTAATGATACCCAAGAGAATTGTTAAAACTAATTACAAATAAATGCAAACATAGTCTGAAAGTAGGGCTAATTTGGTAAGAGAGAGGCAAGCAAAACTCATGATTCCCAGATACATGTAATTATTATTTGTCTTTACTGAAAGCAGAAGTTTTGTTAGAAAATCAGTAATAAAAAAATATGCTATGAATAGCACAGAACTAAGGAAAACAGTAACATCTTGCCAAATAGCCTAGGTTAAAGGCACCCCTGAGTACACACTGAAAATACTAAGCCCTTGAAAATTATTTCTAAAAAGTTACATAGCATAGCAAGTATAGCCTCAAACATCAATAAAGGAAAGAAGAGTGGTTTATTAAACAATGAGTCTAATTTCAAGTATATTCTGTTATGTGAAAGAACAGAACAAGTGCTGAGGGGAAAAAGAAAAACAAAACAAAACAAAAAAACCCACTTCACTAAACATTCAAAGGATAATGGAACAATAAGCAATAAGCATCATGGGTTCATAAGGAACATGTCGTGCCAAGGAAACATGATTGCTTTTTTGATAGAACTGCAGAAATCCTGGATGAAAGATACACAGCATGATTTTAATAAAGGATTTAATACAATGTCTCACTAAATCTCCCCAAATGAATTCAAATTGTTTTGGACATAAGCACTGTCATGTAAATTGAAAACAGGTTGAAGGATCACAAACACAGGCTGATGAGAAAGGGTGGTGGTAGGCCGTGGGTCTCCTGCAAAGTATAAATTGGTTTCTTGTTCTAATAACTTCATTAAAAAGCTGTAAGGAAAGGTAAATAACGTGTAAATGATCAGTGCAGATGAAACTACAGTTGGAGCAACTCTAAACTGGCCAAAAAAAAAAAATATCAAAAAATATCAAAAAACCACAGGCAGAAAATAAAATAAAAAATAATAATAAATAATAATTAAAACAAAACAAAAACAAACAAACAAACAAACAAACAAAAAACACTAGAAAGACAGCATCAAGCTACTAAGCTACTGCATTAGTGAAAGGACAGCCCACAACAGAAAACCAAATATCTTGCATAGGCAAAACAGTGACCTAAATTCACCTTTAGGAATGAAAGGCAGCATATATATGAGGGTTTGGAATGCACTTTGTTAGACACAAAACCTAACGTATGCTTGGGCTGCATATTTAGTAGCCTTATGTGCAACGGGAAGGAAGAAAACCCTCAATTCATGGAGCAAGCATAATGTTTTGTGTTAACAATCAAATACATTTTAGCATTTCAAACGCGAGAAAAAGCTCAAGGGCCATAAATGAGGGAGAGAAGAAGACCACAACACTGGAAGATTAGAACAGATTGTCTCCTCCATGCTCTCCAGGGGTGAGGTTGCTTCTACACCATCTCTGTAGGCCCTCCTGCTCCATTTTATTCCTTAAACTGCCTTTCTCTTCCTCATATTCTCTCCAGAGAATTACTTCTTCCTCACTGATGATTTTTTTTTTTTTTTTTTTTTTTTTTCCTCTCCTGAGCCTTCTTGACTCCTGTACCTCTTCCCCTTGCTTTCTTCATTTCCCTTTATAGCTGTGCTGGCTGCTCAAAGCCAACACATTGATGCAATTCAACTGCCTCTGCCACCCTGAGACATACATACTCCTTGATCCCACAACCAAATGCCAAACGCACACTATCGTGTCTCCTTTTCTCTTACTCCAACCTGCATTCACACTGTACAATTATTTACCCATTCTCTCTCTCTCTTCTCACTCTCTTGCTAACTAGTTAATGCAATCACTGCTACATCGGAACCATCAGAAGAATGGTCTCTGTGAAATGCACTGAAGACAAGAAAAAAAATAAATAAATCGAGAACTAAATGAAGAAAATGATTTCACATGCTTGATAACAATGTGCCATCTCTTCTTTACTACACATAGCAAATGAAAGAGATAACCACTGCTGTTGCTGTCTGGGCTGGAAAGTACATGGTGGTGGAAGAAGCACTGGGCCATCTGGGCCATCCCAAGAAAAGCAGTGCTTCCAAAACCTTTTCGGCCTATGAACTCCTCCTCCCTTGGAGTTTCCAGTTTGACTGGGAATGGTGGAACTTTCATTCTTCCATTGGGTTTCCCAGACCAGCTCTGAAACATTTCTTATGGCTTCACATCTCTTTTTTAATGTATGGAGCATAGCTTAGAAGTCCACACAGTTCATGACTTTTAATTTCCTTTGAACTTCACGTTTATATAAAATAATAAACCAATGCAAATAGTGACTAACTAGAGTGATGTTCCTGATGATTAACTGTATCACAAGGGCAGAGTGACTTGAAGATATGAATATCAGGTTGTGGTTTTGAGAGCTTATGATTCCAATCCAAATGAGTTGAAATATTCAGACTTGGAGACCAAGAAAGTGAGGAGAACGGTGGCCATTTTTCTGCATGAAGAAAGTAAAAAGACTGAAAAGAATAGGAAAATTCATTTTATATAAAGCAACTGGCAAAACAAGCAAAAACTTCTATGAATTCTCTAGAATATGATAATCAAAAGAATTTCACTATTGTGGATATTGTAGAAAATCAGCTATATTGAAAGCTAACACCAGCTACTATTAAAAAAATAATAAATCTGTAAAGGTTCAACCTGTACTCATAAGACTTTTATTGCCTCTCTACATCTTTTGTTAATTGCCAAAAAAAAAAAAAAAAAATTTTTTTTTTATAGATAGGAAAAAAAAAAAAAAAAAAAAAAAGTCTTCACATCTCAACTCTAGTACTGTAGATTACTGATCTTTTATCTGTTTGAACTTCCTGTACAGAAAATTGTCAAGATGATCACAGGTAAAAGGGATTATGTTAAACATGAGAGCCTGAAACAGAATGATTAGATGTGGATGTACATGAATTGTGGCTCCACCCACAGGGTCTATCAAGGATATTCACCACTATAGATACTCTTTTCCCCTGACTTCAGATTATATGTATAACCTATTCTCCAAGTAATTCACCTTTAAAAAAGTAGACTACTTCTGTCACCAACAATGAATATTGTTAGCTATTCTGTATATTGTTCTGATGTTTGAATAAAATAGGGCTGAAAATCAGTAATTCAACTACTAATCACACTTCATGTGTTTTCACAGTTTTCCATGTAACATAGATCACTTAATTTTTATTGCTAACAATTGCTAACAATAAGAGAAAAGTTGCTGGTAATCATGTCTTAAAACAAGAATAACCTTAAATCTATTTGGACTATGTGATAAGAGCATCTGATTCTTAACTTTTAAAACAAAATTCAAACTTCAGCAGAAGAGAAAGGTTAAAAGGAAGTGTATTATAATTTAAAATGTGAAATTAGAAAGGAATAGCAATCTATACCCAAGAGTCATCATAAGTTTTCCTAAAGGACCTCAATAAATACAGAATCACACCAGTAACTACAAGAAATTCCCAATATTATCATTAAACTTTAAATTCCTTTTTGAATTTCAACTTTAAAGTTTTCAACATTTATTTACCATCACTGAGTCTAGTTTGGACATATAGGTAACTGAGTTCAAGAACAAAAGCCTTTAATTGATTAGGGGATTTTGGTCTGTCTGAAATAAAAGTCCAAATGATACTGGATCACAGAAATAAATTATCTCTGAATACTGATGTTTCTGACAAAGTAATACACATCAAAACCCAGTGAGATGTAAGAGGTCAGTGTCAAAAGATGTATTTATCAAAAGCAAGGAAAAAAGTTATCCTGCTACATTTGCCTAAATGAGGGAGAAGAGTGTAGTATAAGGCATCTGAGCATACTGTAGTTTAAAATGACAGAACAAAAAATATTTTTGGTAATTTACTCTTTGCCTTCTTCATTGATGTGCTGTTGAATATGAACTCTGAGGAAGTCTAAAAAGGACAACACAAATGCCTTTTTGCTGCAGTTCAGTAACATACTCAGGCAAGGAGTATCACTCATTTTGTTAATGAGTATTGGAAGTGTAAAAAAAAAACACAAAACCAACACCCCACACTGCAAGCATTGAAAGCATATTGATTTCTTTATCATAGTTGAAATGTTGTAGAACACCAACAAAGAAGAATGAATGCTTGGAAAACTTTCATATTCCTTTTTTTTTTTTTTTTTTCCTTTTTTATTTTTATTTTTAATGTAGGAACCTATTTATCATTTTTCTTATTACAGCTTTTGGCTGCAAAAACATCTCCAAATTTTTTTTTTTTTTTTTTTTTTTTTTTTTTTAATATGTTATAAATATAATTTTCTGCTTGTGGTTCATGAGACTATTTCTAGGCTGATGCATGAATTGGTAGAAAGATTGTCAAAACATGTATAACTGCTTCAGAAGAAGGGCACACGACGAGTTGTGAAAGCCTGACTGAACTGGAGGCAGCACCACAATATGACAGAGAAGGAGCTTTATCCTAAAGAAATATCTTATCATAAGAAATAACTAACTGATTTGTAAGACACAGGACATATGCAAAACAAACAAACAAATACAAGCAAACAAACCAAAAATTACACAGATTGTAGCATTTTTTTAATTAAATATTTGAGATCAAAGAAACTAGGAAAGCCAAACCTTCAGATGCTAACTTTCAGCATCTTACAGAGCAGCAATAGTAAGCAGGGGATTAACATAACAGCAAAGTAATTCTTCTTAAAGCCATCAAAAGAGGACCTTTCTAGACTGGCAGAACTAAGTAATTCTGTAAGGTGCAGAGACAGTATGTCAATCTTAACTCTACACAAAACTATGCCACAATGAGATAAGAAAACTCTAGGGAATATCATTCCTGTGACTCCCTTTTATGTAAATGTCTAACAAGACAAAAGCCCAGAAGAACACTTCCATCACTCCTATATAAATACAACAAATCCTCCATTTCAGGCAAGGTTATATGGCTACAGACTACAAAACCATTTTTTTTTTTTTTTTTTTTTTTTTTTTTATGTGCTATTCTTTCTAACAATCCAAATACTTAATGAAGTAAGAGTAAGAGAAATGTGACAAAATAGTAAGCAGAGAACAATAATTTATGAGGCCTTTTTTTGTGTTCAGAAATCAATTTTCTCTTATAAAGTAGATAGAATGCTGACACTGGAAAACCTATGCAGGACTTAGTTCTTATCTCACCATTAAAGGATCAGTGATGTAAACCAAACACTGCTTAACCTTCTTCTTCTGGATCCATATTTCTTCCAGGAGTATGCAGAAGGGCAATATGTCTGCTAACTGCTGTCTGCTCCTTCCATATAAAAGCGAGAAGCAATATTCCTCAGTATCCTTTAAGAACAAGCAGTGAATTTATCATATCTGTTTGTAATGCCCTTTGGGACTCTTCAGAACGAAAGGCGCAGTAAATGTAAGCTCATTATCATCATTAACTCCTTTTATACACCAGCTGAGCTCCAAAGAATCAAATGGGAGGAAAAAAAAAAAAAAAAAAAAAAAAAAAAAGTAACATATAGCATTCTCTTATTTTCCTGCCTTTTTTTTGTTGTTGTTGTTGTTAGATATTTTTGTTAGATGAAAAATATTATTTATTAGGAAGCAACACTTACATTGCTAAGGAAGAACAAGAATAAAATTGCTTAACTTACATTAAGGAACGTTCAGCACAGCAGTGCCAAATTTATTACACTTATTCTTGTACGCTTAGAAAGACCCTAAGCTTCCCACAATTACACCCAGCTCCATGTGCAAGCGAACTGTTTCAGGAATAGGATGACCTTTGTGTCCCGAGTGTTTTGTGCGACTGTCATACCCTCATGGAATGGCACGACAGCTGGGTTTGAGTGGACAGGACTCACTAATTTTAGACACAGAAAGGACCATTTTTCCAACCAAAATAATTTTCCCTTCTAGGTTAGACAGTGCGTGAATGGCATCTCTAGCCATCAATTTATACCACACGTTTGACATTACTGAGGGATAAAGGATCTCAGTATGGCACTTTTCTCTCTCTGCTGATGGCAAGGTCAACCTAGGGAGTACTCTGCCCAAAGCCTACCCTTCTGCCAGTTAGGTGACTTTGTGCAGCTGTGGCTGTACAAAAAAAAACAACAAACAATTCATACAAAAGGATCCTTTTGGCACTACAGTTTAACTCTACCCCACGGAGAAAAAGTGGCAGCAGTCTTGTCTCTTTTATTGCATCTGACAGGTTGGCTTCAGTGTATACATGAAGTGTATTTTCTACTGCTGCAGATTCATGTGGTTTTCTTTGCTGATCATCAACACAAAAAGTCAGAGCACTAACCTGCAAGCACATCCCACATGCTTGGCATCTAAAGACTTTAAAGACCGGCCCACAAGAGAAGAGTTTAGAGGACTATTACATCCACTGTCCTGATTTCAGACCCTGAAACGGAGAGCTCTGGCAGCTTTGACTAACTTTGTGATCTCTAAATCAAATGGCTTAATCTGGGAACAAAATGATAATATTAATAAATGAATGCTTCTCAAACTGCTTTATGGGGAAAGTTTTAAATGTTTAAACCTGTTGGGACTAAGATACACAAAGCCTCTTAAAACAGAAACTAGAATGACAGAGCCTACTTACTTACTACAAAATGTTCTGTGCATTCAAATTTGTTAAACTATGAAATCACAAAAATTAAACAAAAATCAGAGCAGCAAGAAGAAAATGCTGCAAAGTTTACCAGACAGTACGAAGCCAAGAAACTAAACCATTTAAAAACTCGTGGAACAGGAAAGAGATGCAGAGCATCCTCTCCAGGCACTGAAAATATCCGGGGCCGCTTCTGATGCCTCTCAGGCGTGGGGTGATGTTTCCAGCACCGTCTCCATCAGTGGCAACCCCTGCGCTCGATTCCCCGAGGGGAAAGCCGCCCTCTGTCCCCCAGCAAGATGCTCTTGGAGGGTCTGAAGCCTGCTGCCTTCCCGAGGATTCCCCTCCTTGCCCCCCTTGGGTCCCGTTGTCCCTCCCCGCGGCCGGACCGGACCCGCAGAACCGCCGGGCGGCGCTTGAGCACTGCGGGATCGCCGCTCCCGCATCCCCGGCAGCCGAGCCGGGATGAGCCGAGCCGAACCGAGCCGGGCAGAGCTTGGCCAGACGGGAGATGCTGCCGAGTGGGAGCATCCCAAGGGGTCTCTTCCCGGGCTGTGCCCCCCCGGAGCCCGGCACCAGCGACAGCAAATTTTCCGCCGTGCGAGCGTTTCTGTGATTTATCCCGGCCGGAGTTTTGCAAAGCCGCTGAACAGCCCGAGCCCCGTGCAGCAACCTGTTCCACCCCCCCACCCCGAGGCTGCCGGAGGAGGAGGAATTAGTGCTGGCGATTACCCGGGGAGAGGGGAGGTGTCTCCCACCAGAGACCTCTCCTCGCCAATGGAGCCGGCGGCTGCCCGCAGCGGCAGCAGGCTGTAAAGAGGCGGCACGGGGTGAGGAGGCAGCGGTCCCGGGAAAGGGCGGAGCGCCGGGGGGGGTCCTCCCGGCTCCGCAGCCGCTACATTATTAACTCGGAGCGGCGGAGACGGCGCCACAACTTTCCGGCTCTGCCCCGGGAGGCGGCGAGCAGAGAGCATCCCCCAGCCGGGCGGCCATGCGGGCTGCCCCCAGCCCCGCTCAGCGGGGGGGCCGCCTCCTTTGAAAGGCGAACGGGCCGACCTCCCCACCCCCCTTCCACGGCCATGCGGCCCCTCGACGCTTCCCTCGCCCTACTGCTGTGCCAGGTGCTGGGCTCATGGGCCGCCTGCGCCCTGCTCCCCGCCGCGGGCTCCGGGCTGCAAGAAAACCCTCATCGCCCCCCATCTCTGCCGGCCACGGAGCTCCCCGGCCCTGGAAGCCGGGCGGCCGCTGCTCTCCGCGGGCGCGGAGCCCCCCCGGCGGGGCCCGGGGGCACCTGCGGGGCTACGGGGCCCGGGCGGAGGCGGGCGCGGAACAGCGGGGCCGGCCTGGGGGCGGCGGGGGGCCCCCGGTGGCTGCCCCTGAACGGCTCGGGCCGAGGAGGAGAGGGGGGCGCGGGGGGTCGAGGTAACGGCACCGGGCGCCGCGCCCGGCTCCGCAACCCCTTCTACCCGCTGACCGAGGAGTCGTACGGAGCCTACGCCGTGATGTGCCTCTCCGTGGTGATCTTCGGCATCGGCATCATGGGCAACATGGCAGTGATGTGCATCGTCTGCCACAACTACTACATGCGGAGCATCTCCAACTCCCTGCTGGCCAACCTGGCCTTCTGGGACTTCCTCATCGTCTTCTTCTGCCTGCCGCTGGTCATCTTCCAGGAGCTCACCAAGAAGTGGCTCCTAGAAGACTTCTCCTGCAAAATCGTCCCTTACATCGAGGTAATGGCAGTGGGTGGTTGTGCGTGGGCCTGGCTGCCTCTGCGAAGCCCCCCGGGTACCCCTTCTGTGTCTCCCTCATTGCTCCCTGCCCAGTTTGGGTTTCCCAGGCACTGCTGGTAGAGAGCCCCGCAAGGACTCCACCAGCTTCAGGCCGGCTCGGGTCCAGCAGGACCAGGATTCCCACAGCCTCAAACTGAGAGCATCTAGCTCTTCCACTCATGTGAGTTCTGCCGAAGTTTCACTCCTGCCAGTCATCCTGAAAAGCAAAGAATCCTCTCAAAATTTGATTGCAAGTGTGGTGTTTTTTCTTTTTCTTTTTCCTTTTTTCTATATTGAAGCGATTCAGGAAAGCAGGAGGGGGGACTTGGCATAGGTTGTAAGCAGGTGATTGCAAAAATGAGCATCAGTGTGATATATGTACTTTTAATTCATAATTCAACATTCAAATCTCACAGTTATTTATTTGGTTTATCTTAAAAAAAAAAATGACCCTGGTTCCATTTAAATCACAGCTTCTTGGCAATTGTTCAGAGACTCTGTCAAAGAAGCTGTCAGCCTGCTGGCTGGAGTCTGCCGGCAACGTTCAGGTTGTCCACTTTATTTATTTACTGGAACTGAATGGAGAGGCTTGGTGGTGGGGTGGTAGCCCATAATGCTGGCTGTCTCTGCTAGCATTCCCAAAGCCTTCTGCTCAGCTTTATTCTGTAACTGAAAGCTGAGCAAATAACTGTTGATTCTCTTGTCCTAAGAATTAGATATTGGGCGTGGAGGGGTGGGGTATTATCTTGGCAATACACAGAATATCAGTTTCCATAGCACATCGGTACAACTGCCAACCAATATTTTCAATAAGCTCTTTAGGAAGATGTATGAGGTGTGTAACCACTACCTTGCCATTACTTCTTTCATGTGTGATACACTTTATCACTGGTGATATTGGACAAAGGGTGGGGCTGTGCTACACTTACCAGAATTCAAGACCAATAGTATAACACTTTTCGTAATTTGAAAAACTCAGAGTATACTTAATTTGTGTTTGGAAAGAAATGAAAGAAGAAATATGTATTTGTTGAGGATACTCACTGATAATAGCCTTGGCTAGGTGCTTTTAAATTTTCTGAATTCAGGTCTGGCAATACTGTATTATCCAACAAAAGAAGTAGTTAGTGTTTCAGTTAAAAGGTAACCATTTCAATGGACACATCTAGCATAGTTTAAGTATTTCAGGATTTTCCTCTAGTGACATTTCACACTTCCTAACCTTTGTTGGTGCATCCAGGTACAAAATAGGAGTAATTCTTCATAATAGTTATTCTAATTAAAGGTCATTAACTGAAATGATTTGCATGACCATACCATGTTTTCAAAATTAGTTCCTTATGCTGCTGAACTTTGGGCATTAAAGAGTTTGCCACTTCACGACTGGAAGAAAAATGCACAAAGCTTCATATTATAATGAAGTTATTACTAACTTAAATGTGTAAGAAACAGATATAATCTTCTAGAATCACATAAACATGTTTTATTTTCATGTTGCTAGTCTGGAAATATTTTAGCCTTGTCAAAAAGTCCTTGTCAGGACTGCCCAATATACACACACTCTAGATTTTACAGTTTCATCACTGAATTTAACTGAAAGAAGCTGAGCTGATATGTAGTAACCAAAATTCAAAACTGTAATCCTGAAAACATTCAGCTGGTGCTAACCCCCCTTTATACTTTAAAGATACCTTATTTTTTCACTTTAAAGTTCGTCAGATACCTACAGTTGAACCTTTTTTCAAGAACTGGCACCAATCTAATCACAATGGACCAACAGAATGGTGCCTGTCTCATCTTGAATTATCATTGGGGTCTAAAAGTGAAGAATTCTCTTCTTTCCTGTGGAAATTTAATTGACTTGTGTCAGAAGTATACATCTGAATAGAGAAAGCTTTGGGGGATACCATGTTGCTCCCAGAATTGCATACTTTTCACTCATTAGATATTAAACATAATGCTCCATGAATGTACAGTATATTAATCACCCATTAACTACCATACTCATGAATGTAAAGTATATTCATCACCCGGGGAGCAGTGAATTAAAGGCTGGATTTCCCCTCCTTGTAAGAGCTGTAGGCATGAGTGACACATATTGAGCACCAATACTGAATTGTGACTCCCAGCTTGCCTTGAGCTTGGTGAGAAGGGCTCTCTGCTGGAAATCAGAATTTGACTCTGCTGAGACAGAGGAGGGAATTAGAACAAAAGTTTGCCACTTTCTGAGTGTAGTGCTAATCTCACAGGCATTATCCAGCAATGCTGACACCACCAGGAACACTGAGGATGTGGAGCATGTCACGAAATCTGCCCCATGAGCAGCCAATGCTCTGTGCTCTTGCAAGGGTTATTCACAGCAGTGAGTAGTGTGCTTATCTAACAGCTGAATGACACTGCCTTCTCCTTTGTAATTCACCTGAGCAGCTCATACCCTTCTCACACAAGAGAGAAGAATGAAGTCTTAGCTCCTTTCAAAGTTGTAGATAGCTACCTTCAGGAGAGGTTTCCAGACCTTCATGGAATAGAAACAGAAGCATTGTCCTGAAGAATTTTACGTTACAAATTTTAACCTGTTGTCACTGTTTTCTATAAGTTTACCCTGTGTTTTGTTCTTTAGGTATCTCTGTTTCATGCTCTGCACCACATTCTTGCATGCCAACTCTCCTCATATGCTGTTTAGGACCTGCGTGTCTCACCCAGAGCTGTAGATCCAGATATATCATCTCACTTTCAAGCATCAAGGAGCCTTATTGGCCTGAGCTCTTTTGTCAGACTAACCTGTACTCTGAGAACTGCACAGGACTAGGGAGTGGGCAACATCTGAGTATCCAGAGGAATTGATGTAGTGATCACATCTTTAACGTAACTCAAGCCTGCTCTGCTTTACGCTCAAAGGTTTCAAGTAATCCAAATACGGAACCTTGAGCTTTCTTCCTTTAGCCTCCTGTGGCCAATTGTTTTTTATTTGTGCTGTTTAATGGGTATTGTGCTGAATTTCAACAGAGCATCTGTTGCCAGTGATAACACATATGCACGCACTCTGGGGAAAATGTTTTATGATACCTTCAAGTACGTTTGAATAGGTAAATATTGAGCTTCCAGTAGTGGAAAATCTTTAGTGTTTATTTAAAGGGTAATTTTTCCATACCTAGTAAAGATATTCTGTGACCAAGTATATTAAGGAGACATTTCAGTCACATATTGTATCACAGTTTGGTTGCTTGTACCTACCTTGTAAAACTGTCATTGTTCCACTTGCATATGGAACACTGTACACATGACCAAGAAAGAAACTGAGTGAATTAATTCTCCTGTGGATGAAATTATCTCCACCAAGAACTCTGCTAGACTATGGTGATGGTACTGTCCTGGCAGAGTAGATTTGAAGTTCGCTCACTGAGAAGGGAATTGGAACAAATCGGGGCAGCTACTTACCCATAAGGATGTTTGGGGATGTACTTCTCCTTTGCAATTTTAGTCCTCTACTCAGTTCTTCAGATTTTGCTACTTTTCTGCAGATGGTTTAGAAGTTTAGATTTGGGCAACCATGTCTGAAGCATTTATCTGCATGGTGTGTTTGTGTGTATGTTGCCTTCCATATAATTTTGTCAACATTGCTCAGGATCAGGAGATACAGGGTAAACAACAATACAAAAAACAATAGCTTTGGCTAATTATCTTTCCAGAAGACCTGCCAACCCATTGTAGCTCCTTGTTTAAGCATACCCAGTCTTTTCAGAAAAAGAACTAGGAAAAAAATACAAAAAATTTAAATATATATATATATATAAAAATAGGACAATATAGTTTCTGTTCACCTACTTATAGATTTATGATTTTCATTTTTCTCAACTCTAAATTATGCCTGAGTAGAAAGAAGTGTGGATATAGACAAACAGCTTTACTATGCTTCTAAATATTTCACAACTATTAAACACAACAGTCCTGTGAAGTAGCTTTTTATTTATTTATTTATTTTAATGCTGGAAGCCCATAGTGAAGAGGTTAAGTAAGTTACTTAAAGCTTGGAGCAGCTTGTTAAGATGACAAATGGATTGTGTCAACTGGGACTACAAGCTGTCTTCCAGGCTTTAAAAAGAAACTTGTTTGAATTGTGTGCATTCTGCTCTTAGAGGTTACACCAGGAACTTGATGAGTTTGGGGGCAGTAGTTTGAAGTAGACATCAATTTCTATGTTGGCAGACTGGGACAAGATACCTATGAGGGAATAAAATTTAGAACTGGGTAAGGGTTTGGAAAAAGGGTTTGCAGAGGCTAATTTATGGTCTTGTGCAGTCCAGCAGAGCGCAGAAAATTTCCAGGTCAAGTCATGGTACTCAGCTGTGCAGTCAGAGTTAACAATCGTGAGGTCTCCTGCCTTTCTCACATTCCCTCACAAAAAAAAAAAAAAAAAAAAAAAAAAAAGGAAGAGAAAGGAGAAAGAGAAAGTTTGAGGTGCCTTCACGTAGACCATATTGTGCTTAAGAGACTGGCCTGAATCTGGCGCAAGCTGACTGTGGAACTCTCTGAAATCTGGTGCCTAGTCCCTACCTATGCTTTTAGCAGTCAGTTTGTGGCATCACCCTGGTCTGGTAGGTAACTTCCATTTCAGGAAACCTATCACAATTAGTATATTAGTATTCTTAGTGGAAAGTGTAAGGATTGATTTGTTTTGGAGTATGAATTACTTTTTTTTTTTTTTTTCTTTCTTGGAGCTGACCCTTCCAGGGCAATTTTGAGGTAAGGCTGTTTCCCCTTTCTCTCTTTTACTTGGTAGGGGCAAGTCAGCAGCAAAATGGAAGTGGCTATTCTCTGCCTGTTCCAAAGCTGTCAGAAGATATCCTTATTATAAGTTTCATTTTAGCAAAGGCAGTATATATTTTTATGGGACTTTTTAAAAGCTATGCATTATCTGTCTTGTCTGAGTCATTTGTTGTGCTCTATCTTCTTTATGTCTCTTCTTTAACTTTAGTCAGAGTTAGCCTCCTGAACCTCCAGAAAGTCCTCTGGATTATAGACAAAGATCCTCAGAGAAGTTTGCAATTTCAAAGCTTCATACTGGAAGTTTTCTAGGGCAACGGCTACATGTGTCTTTTACTGAGCAAAATACTTTCAGTACTTATCACACAATAGATATATATATATTAAAAAAAAAAAAAAAACAGAAATGCTAATATGTTTTTGCCCTTTAGGTATTAACAGCATAGTAGCTGCCATGTTTGCTGTTCTGTCAATCTTTTTTTCCCCTGCAAACCCTTAAGGGGCTATCAATTGTCCATAAAAAAATTGCTTTTGGCTTAAACTGTGGCGTTTCAGCATGGAAGTGAATTTGTGTCAGACTAGGTTTAAAATTAGGTCAGTAATATTTAAGTTACATATGTGCAGAGAGAATAAAGCAACATCTGCCATCCCAGCACCATTGACTTTAGTATGAGCACAGGGCTGTCATTTCTCCATATGACCATATTTTTCCAACAAAGAAGGAAGAGGCATGTTTTTAGCAACAGTTCTATGCTAATATTAAGAGTTACTGCAGGATTCACTTGTGTAGAGTGATGAGTTTGTGGTCCTTAGCGGAGAACAGTGCTCATTTTTTTCTTAAAGTAAAAAAAAAAAAAAAAAAAAAAGGTTAATTTAATTTACTTGTAAGGTGGCATGGTAGATTTCAAATAGGAAAATGGATGAAAATTAAAGCTCTTTGTGTTCTGTGATTTTCCATTTTTATGAATAAACATGTCTTGTACTATAATGAGTAGTTCCAGTGCCCTGATAATCTGGTTGGCTTTTGCTTCAAACAGAATTCAGGAACTGTTCTTAGAAGTTAATTCTGAACATTCTTACTCTTACAATATATAGAAAGATAGCAAACATGCAGAGCATACATGCTTTATATCTCCCTGATGTGGATGTTAAAAGTACTACAAAGGAAACAGCTGTATTGCACTCATTGTTCTGTGTGTATGGAACATCTCCATGATAGTATTTTCCTGCATTACCATCTAGCTTTTCAGATAGTTACGTCACCTTAACTATCTTTAGCTATCTTTTACTCCAGGATGCTTAAGCTAAATGCTAATGTCAGAGAGGTACCCCAGCCCCAGTACTCCTTAGCTCCTGGATTACTTCTGCCACACCACATCAGTATTTTAACTAGTTGAGTGACCCTTCCCTATTTTTAAAACAAAAAGCCATGAATATTTCATAGAATTTAATGTAAGAAATATGAAGAGATTATATTTATGGCTTTTGTTTGTTTATTTATTTATTTTTATTTTTTTTTCTTGTAGTAGTAATGATTGTCATTCTTGGTGTTATGTGTCTGTTTTCTTTTTTTTTTTTTTTTTTTTTTTTTTGTTTTCCTAAATGAAGAAACAAAACCCAGAAATCTAAATTACAGTAAACAATTAAATATTTGTTTGCAATAGGATGGCCTTTTATTTTTGTTAGCCCAATCTTATTACTGGACTTTCTACTGTAAGCGTAGAGTAGCACAAGACAAATATTTCAGTCTGTACTAACTTTGTTTATCTTATGTAAAACTGAAAATTTGCAAAAGTCACTGTGGTTTGTTGCATTAACATGTCCTAAAGCTATGAAATTTGGTGTGGATATAGAACAGCAATAATAAGACCTTAGGCTGCAATGATTCACAGAAAAAAAAATAAATAATAATAATAAAAATATATATATAGTATGACAGAAATGGGTAGAAAGAGTTTAAGGGGATGTTACAGAGAGCTCAGAGACATTTGGGCTAGTGGTAGTCATCAAAATTTTCTGTAGTTTAGCTTTCCTGTTTCTTACAGGGAAATGTTTAGATACTCTTCCTGTCTTGTAACAAAGAAAATCCAGGTCAGCTGGTAGAAGTAGCTACTTCTTTACATCTCTCCTTATTTTAACTTTTTCCCCCTCACTTTTCCATTAGAAGGTGTGCTCCACAACGTCATGCTTTGGATAATTAATGATACCTCTCATTTCTCATGTTGCTCATGGCTGGTTGATATATTCTGCTATATTAATTGTCCTTCAGCTTAAGCAACATTTACATCTCAACATAGACTTATTTGTAGACAGCAGCAATATAATTTCTTGGTCTTCTTGCTGGACTGAGTGACCCAACCTCACTTTTTCATTAACTCGCAGAATTGGTTTTTCATTGACTTTTTCACCTGTCACCTTTTGCTGATCTTCTTTCTGTGTTTTTGTTTTGTTTTGTTTTTCTTTTTGTTTTCATTCCCTTGATCTTGCTGAACAGGTATTAGTGTTTGAGAATTCAGTCTTATTTGCATTGCTGTTGCTTACCTTACTAAACCTTCTCTGTTTCCCTGGCTAGCTGGAGGCTCTGCTCCTAGAGGCTGGGGCCAAGCACTGTGGGACCACAGCCAGGAGGAGAAGTAGGACAGGCCAGGGAAGGCTTGGGAATATTTTGGTAATTGTTAAAGCTCATGAAAGGGGAACGGGTATGTTGGAGGGATGGGGAGGAGAAATGATGCAATTAAGCTGAGCATTTCATGAGTTAATGTTGCCTTCAGTGGCCTTAGTTCCCCAAAAAAGTTTTGACACAGTTGACTAACAGCTGATGAGCTAAAGCTAAAGGTTTACACAGTTTCTTGAAGGAACACCACTGTGCCCAGTAACATCCCTGTCAATTCTTTTAAAGGAGCAACAGTATTAAGTGACTCTCTTGTATCAACAATGCTTTATTTTGTACGTGTATGCAGGTAATCCCTTACATAGCCGTTCTCTGTCCAGCTCAGATGAGGTTACTTCCCACCTACCTGCTCCAAGTAGATTAATGGTCTTTCAGTTAGATATCTGGATCTTTCTGATATCATCTAGTATGAGAAAAATGTAAACCGGTGTCACCCCAATGTTTAGAGGCTGAAGGAGACTATTCATTGGGGAACATATGGAAATAGATCAGAAAACTATGTGATCATCAAAAACTACTGAGCCTTATTCACCCTTGCCTTGCCTCATTTCCCACTAGGTTGTTGGAATTGAGTGCAACTGTGTATCGGAAACTCAGCTGTTAAAACAAGAAGAGCACCATTAAACTACATGCAGCTTCACACTACTTCAAGATGTGATAATTTGTCCTTTATCTACTTGCAATCGTTCTGTGCTTATACCAGAGCAATGAAATAGATAAAACAGGGAAACTTCTCTGCCTTCTTTTGCATTTTCAGCTTAACCCTAATTCTTAGCATGACTGGTATGAAGAAACACCCACAAACTGAATTGTATGTACATGCAGAATGCATGTCTCAGATCCTGCCCACATAGTTTATGAGCAGCACCCATTGATTTTGTGAGCTATTACTCATACTCTACTATGTGGGGGAAATAAAGGAGGGCAAATAGTCATACCCTTGAATTGCTACCCTGCCTTTAAACAAGTCAGCAGGAATGAATCCCTGATCACCTGCTTGGATTTTTTTTTTTTTTTGTTGGTTGTTTTTTGTAGGCTTTTCCATGGCATCACTAACTTCATTAATCTACAGAAAATAGGAAACCATTGCCTGTTCCAGAGAAGCACTAGCTTTTTTTTATCTTGCTTGATCAGTGCATCCATGGGAGAATTTTCAAAGCTGACTTCCACTGTTCTTAGTTGTTTCCTCTTGCTCTATTTCACTGTCTCAAGCCTCCAAGTTGCTGGTCAATTAATGTGACAGGAGCCCTGTAGGTTACGTTTTTTCATGGTAGACATGTCTTCTTTCATTAGACCAGCCTTAACAGCTGCAGAGTTTTAAAGTCTTAGCTACTGTGTAACAGCCTGTTTGTAATGGAGTGCTAAAACAATAAAAGCGTGTGTGTGCTGGGGAGCAGGGGGGAGATGCTCGCATTGCCTCATTAGAAGAAGAGCTAAGAAGGAAAACATTAATGTACAAAAACTCAGATTTTCTTCTGTTCTGCTGATATTTATTTCAATCCCTATTCAATCCTGAGTCTCAATGATTTCCCTGTCTCCTGTAATTGTAGAGAACTCAGTCCCAACCCTTTTGTTATTCAAGTTGGATGTTCTGGTTAAAGGTTTTGCTGTTACTCTAAGGAATCTGAAGACTGCACACACACTGAAATGTTTTGCAAACAAAGTCTCTGGTCTTAGATTTGGAAATTTGACTTTCAGCAGTGATACATGGAAATTATATTTCATTTGTTAATGCTATCACTGTTCATTAAGATTTCCCTATAACTGTAATCTATCTTTAGCTGTTTTTATGTTTTACAGATATTTACCAAGCTTTCTTTGAATATTGTCTGACATTTTAACTCCCTAAATCAATATTAAAAATGTTTACTGTACTGCTTTGTCACCAGTAATTATTCCTGCCATTGCAGGTTAATTAATAAAAGATTGCATTCCATCTTTTAGGAAGCTGTTTCAAAAAATTACCCAACTAAGGCAATGCCTGATAGTTGTAATCCCAGATGCCTAATATTGTTCAGTGACATTCAATTTTAGCAATCTGATATAGCCATTAAATACAGATGGCCAAAATTAATGATAAGTTTATATATTTGTGCATAATTATACTGTCTATCTTTGTAGAACTTTATACAACAGATGCATAAACAGGAATAATTCAAAATTATGTTGGAAATTGGAGTTTATTTTGAAATGTACCAGTATAAAACTTAAGTAAGCGTCAAATTTAAGTAAGCAAAAATTATAGCAAACTGCCTAATGTTACCCTAGATTTCCCAGTTAATTGCACAGATGTGTGGCTTATACATGATAAAAGTAAGCATTCTTTAAATTTATTAGGAATATTATTTAACAGTTTCTTGTCTTTTGCTTCAACACATTTCCAGCATACCAGAAGCATAAAAAACCAGGAAAATAAATGAATTAGAATGCAACAGAGCGCCTAATCTTTCTCTGATTTAAGTTAATTGGAGTTCTGCTTTGAATTTGAACTGAAGTTGAATTTAATGGAAATAGGATTAGGCCAAAATGTATATAGTCTTCTTGCAAATTTGTTTTTAGGAAATTTAATTATAAACAGGATAAAATGATAGGAAATTATATTTCATGACAGTACAAGATTTCTATTCATGCATAGAATTATGTTTATTAAAGCTAGAAGACACACGCATTGTTCTGTACTTGCTCCTTACAGTATATAATTTAGAGTTCTGTCCAATCCATCTTTAAATCATATAAACATCAGAAATTCTGCCATTTTTCCTGACCTGCAATATATTCTTGCACAGGATGTTTACTATGAAATTTGGCCTAGATTTTCCTGAAAAAAAATCTAGGTGAAATGTTGAAGATAAATTATTAAAGCCTAACTACTGTCGACAAGATTGGTCTTGTAGAGGTTTTGGAAGTCTGAAGATTTCAAGTATCATCTTTTAGAACTCAGATCCCAGGATGACTTTATGTACCCAATCAAAATTTCACTTAAGAGCCCAAGTCCACAACAGCAATTGTGGGACCCTCTTCCATTCAGTGGATGCTTAATCCACAGTGTTCCTAAACTTCGGAAATATTTAAGGTTTTGACATTATGATCCCTTGCATGCTTGACAAACATCTGCTGGGGACATAACTTTGAAATTCTGCTGAAGGAAGATACCATCTTTCCCCTTTTGACTTTCATTTCAATCTCTATGGTGGGTTCTTTCTGAAAATCACCCCTCAGAAAAATGGAGGAAGGTTTAATTTTGCATAACTGTCAGTTCTCCAATTTTTCTGTCACTCAGAGTTGCACAGATGTTGGCATGAGCTTCCATGAGAGCATGACACCAAGCTGGAGTGATATTTGTAGGGAGAACAACAGAAGGATGTAATCTGGGATGCATGTGGTGTGGTAGCTCAGCAAACACTGGAAGCTAAGTCCTACCTGTGATGCTTGTTTTGAGAGCTAGACTTAATTGGTACTCGACATTATAAATTGAGCTCTCTTTATGAAAGAGTATTATCTCAGTGGTAAGAGCCTTCATCCAATGTACAGGGAATGAGTTCCCTCTTCTGCCTGAGTAAGTTCAGGCCTTCATCTTCCATCTCCAAGAAGACTGCCATTGGTGGTAGAACAGGGGGTTTTGAAGGAACTGAAGTTTTTTCACTCTAAGAAATAATGGGCTGTAGCCTTGTAGCTGTCCTTTATTTATTTATTTATTTACTTATTTATTTTTCCAGGCAGCACCTGCATTAAATTGCTTTCCCTTTTCTCCTTTGCAGGTAGCCTCTCTCGGAGTCACCACCTTCACACTGTGTGCCCTCTGCATTGATCGGTTCCGTGCTGCCACCAACGTGCAGATGTACTACGAGATGATTGAGAACTGCACCTCGACGACAGCCAAGCTGGCTGTCATATGGGTTGGGGCACTGCTGTTGGCACTGCCGGAGGTTGTGCTGCGCCAGCTGACGAAGGAGGACCCTGAATACAGCGGCAGCCCACCCGGGGAGCGGTGCGTGGTGAAGATATCCACTGCACTACCCGACACCATTTACGTGTTAGCTCTTACATACGATGGGGCAAGACTCTGGTGGTACTTTGGCTGCTATTTTTGTTTGCCTACCCTTTTCACTATTACCTGCTCCCTGGTAACAGCAAGGAAAATCAGGAGGGCGGAAAAGGCTTGCACAAGAGGGAACAAGCGACAAATTCAGCTAGAAAGTCAGATGAACTGCACAGTGGTGGCTTTGACCATTTTATATGGGTTTTGCATAATTCCTGAAAACATCTGCAACATTGTGACTGCCTACATGTCTACAGGGGTCTCTCGGCAGACTATGGATCTCCTCCATCTCATTAGCCAGTTCCTTTTGTTCTTTAAGTCCTGTGTTACCCCAGTCCTCCTTTTCTGTCTCTGTAAACCTTTCAGCCGGGCCTTTATGGAGTGTTGCTGTTGCTGCTGTGATGAATGCATCCAGAAATCTTCAACAGTGACAAGTGATGACAATGACAATGAGTACACCACAGAACTGGAGCTCTCTCCTTTCAGCACCATCCGTCGTGAAATGTCTACCTTTGCCTCTGTGGGGACTCACTGTTAATTGACCTTAAGAATTTATTTCTTGTATCTTTTTATTTTTTTTTTTCTTTCTTTTTTTCTTCTTTCTTTTTATTTTTTAACTTCACATTTTCCTTCTGGAAGCAAAGTGTAAGAAAAAGAATTTATTATTGCAAACTACTCAGAATCCAATCTGCATATTAACAGTCATGTTTTGGAAAATAATTTCTGTCTGGTTATTAAAATGAAAGAAAAGGAGAGGAGAGCCAGTACTCAGTTTAAAATCATGATATTTTGTATGGTGCTAGAATATTATTGCTTAAGGAGGAGGATCCATATCAGTCCACTTTTATTTAATTCCATGATTTTTTTTTTATAATCACTGTAATATGATTATATAGACATTGTGGGTTTTGCAGGATGTTTAATGTCAAAGATGTGGTGGAAAGTATTTGAAGGTAGTTTTAATCCAATTACTGTACACTATTGTGAGAACTCTTGGACTTTGGAAAAATTATAAAGTAGCATAAAAATAAATGAGGTTTTATTCTTTAACTTCCTTGTCAATCTGCGTTTAACAAGGATCGCTTCTAAGTAGTATTAAATTCCTTTAATAAGTAAAAAAATCTTTACTTTGCATAAAATAATTTAAATAGCCATATTTGTGTACTTACCCTTGGAGACTATAATAAGGTGTTTAAGAAAGATGGTAATAATGACATTAGATTTACATGAGTGGATTTTAAATGTATATTATGAAGATCCAATGTGCCTCATTGAAACTTTCCTTCTTGACCGACAGGTATACAAAACCTGAGTTATTTTGTACTTCTTAAGAAGAAAGATTTGCCTTCTCACTAGAATTTGTCTTGCGTGGTTTCAAAATCAAGTTTCTTTCCAATTTGTTAATGGTTTTACATTGGGGTTACGTCCTCAGTTTCTGTATATAACTTATAACTTCTGCTGGCTTTGGTGGGAGTCCCGTTGCAGCAGAGGAGGGCTTTCTTTTGCCAGAATTTTGCCAACAATAAATGTGAGGGACTGCAAAATGTGGAGAGTGAATTCCTTTTTTTTTTTTTTTTTTTTTTTTTAAGCTATAAACACACTTGGACACTTGGGGTTTGACCCAGAGCTCATTGCAGTCGTTGGAAAGATTTCCATCAATTTCAGAGGGCTTTGGATCAAACTCGCATCTATTTATTCTGGGATATGTAGCATGAATATTAATCACAGGGTCTCTGTATGTTGACTATAAATCATGTTGCTCCCACAGAGACTGCTATTCACTAGCAGCTCACAGCTCTGAAGCTGTTCTTGAGATCCACAGAGTGTTTTGCTGATGGTATCTTGCTGTCCACAGACTCATTAAAATGAGGGTATGTCAACACTGCAAGCAACAGTGCGGTGTAGTAAAATCTAAGGTTGTTATAAGCAAGCAGAGACTGGAAAGCTCTTATCCGTACCAGCATAGTTTATTTGCCCCATTTCTTGGCTGAAACAGACAGACTGTTCTTGGCAAGCAAGTTGGCTCATATTTACACTGGGCAGCAGGCTGAAGAGTAGACACACTAAGGAACAGAACTCATTATAATAATCTTATATTTTAATATTAACTAACTAAATAATAAAACTTCATTAGTACTTGCAGTAGTAAAATCACAGGCATTTGTCTGAAATTAACAGTAACTGATAGTCTTACTTCCCAGTACCTGCCTCTAAATATGTTAAAGAACTTGCTGTAACTTCTGGAAAGTAGTCTGCTTTATTTTTATTTGTAGATTTTGAAAATATGTTTAATCTTTTTAACCTATATCAAATTCAACTGAAAAGCAGCATACTCTGAATCTAAATATATATGCACTTGAGTTTCTGATTTTTGAATTAAGTTCTACCAAAAGTAGTCTGCCTAAATTTACATATGCGATTCTGCTTAGGTCTTGCTAAAATACTTGCTAAAAATTTTAAAAATCATTTTGTAAGATTTGCAGACACTTTTGAAGTCATGGGAACTGTCCTGTTCTTATAAACTTCTCATTGACTTCACCTTGCTTGGTAACATTCAATAAACTGTGAAATGTATTAAAAAGAAAAGATAAAGCCCAAATCTCCACACTGTGGTGCCCATCTCTCCTTAAATGCATATTCTCAACTCTGCATTTTGATTTGTACTATTCTTTTTTAGGTGCCAAAATTCATAACGACTGGGGCCAAAACAAACAAACAAAAAACATACAAAAAAACAAAACAAAACAAAACAAAAAACTGTTTGTCTATCATGCTTCTTGCTCAGTTGTTACTCTTGTCTGTCTTTTTAGTCCTGGCATGAACAGTGGTTCAAGGATTTGATAAAGGAACTGCAGAATGGGAACAAGCACATTTTTTACATAAGGAAAGACAGAAATTACTCTGGAATATTGAATGGGGATATTTTGCTAGGCTGCACTGGAACAGGAAAGGTGCCCAGTTGCCTCAGGCATTACGTATCTCCATCTCTGCAGTTTTCAGTGGGTGTGCATAAGCTCTACTTACACATTACCTGGGGTGTTTGCTCCCACATAAAACACTCTGTATCCCACAGTGGTGCAGTGCTTCTCCATTGAAACATTTTCACGATATGTGTATGCCAATCCTACTGGGTAAAAATAATAATATTAATAATAAAGAATCTTCAGGAAAAAAAAAAAAAAAAAAAAAAAAAAAAGAGAGAGAGATTTTAAATGTCACTGGAGAAGGTAGAACCTGGAGCTAATAATTCTGTGGTTGCAAAACACCTTCCTGCTTGTGTAGTGGAGCATTCTCCAGCCTTGTATTCAGTGAGGCTTCTTTGTATCTGATGTAATTTTGCCTTTTCTGCTGCTGAAAGAGCATTTTTGACAGCTGTTTCTCACTCCTGCCTTAGACCTCTCATGGTCTCTTAGACATCTATTCTAATTTGTTTCCTAAAGCTGTTAAACTAATATCACATTAGCAGGTTTGCATTGTTGCAGCCTGAGACAGTAGTTCTAATACAGGCATGGCTTGTTAATGTGTTTAAATGTCATGATAAATGATTCCTTTTGTTAAAGAAAGAGTATTGCATTGTTTTTCTTCCTACTTTGGGGACTGATGCTCCAAACTCTTACATCTTCCTCGTGTTTGCTTTTCTTATTTTCTTATTATTTTTTTTTTCCTTTTATTTTCTTTTTTAATATTCTTAGGAGCCATTTCTCTCTGTTTTTGAATCTAGTTCTGTAAGGCATTTGTCTATTAACATGAAGACACTTAATGGACTGATCAACAAGGATTTAGAAATGTTTATGGCAAGAATTTAGTTCTTTTATGTTAAGCAGGGAATAGTGGGGGATGGTGATCAGTATAAAAGAAGCATGATGGAATCGAAAATCAGATTGTGAGATAAAAAGGTCTTGTACTTCCCAGATATTGATGGGTTAACACCTATGACTTCAGCCCAGTTCCCATAAAGAAATAATAATAAAAAAAAACATACAGCTCTAATATGAGCTGCAGTATCTCCAACAAGATAGGTTTCATGACCTGCATCAAAAATGTGATCTTTGTGAGTGCCAACATACAGATGGTAAATTACTGAAAAATATTGCTCATTTGGAAGAAATCTCTTATTTTACTCCTAAGATAAACTCCTGCACCCACCCTTAAATAGCTTTTACCTTTAAGTGACTTATGTCTTTTTCCAGCTCCTGTTCTGTCACTGGGATCCACATGTAAGCTTCCACAGCTGCTGTTCCAGCAGCTCTGAGAATTACTCCTAAGGACAATGTGGCAGTTTCCAAGCATGTTGTCCTATATCTTTTCATAAGAAATTGCATGAAGTGAGACTACATGATACAACTGTCATCCTGTGCTTGTAGCTCTGAGAGGCAAACTAGATTCTATGAATTTATGAATTGCTATTGAAATTGAGTAACTTTCCGAAACTCAGCAAAGTACAATAGTACTCAAAACTCTCTTTGGTTCTATGAACTATTGTGTTAGGTGCAGTAAAAACACATGCAACCTGTCCTAGGGGTGCCCAGCTGCCTTGCAGGCTTTTTTTTTTTCTTTTTTTTTTTTTTCTGGGAAACATTAAAAAACACCTAAAGCTCTTACATTCATGCCTTGTTACAGTGTTGAAATTAAGACTGAAGGCAAAAACTGCTCAAAACCAGTCTGTCTCTTTAGCTGGGCCAAGTCTTGTGTATGTATGTAGAGCACATCTAAAATTTCTGCAGAATGCCAATAAATACAGGCTTAGCCCAGTAGTATCAGCATATATATGCTTGTGCATGTACTGATGTGTCAAAAATTGCTCTGTTGTTTCTAGGGTGAAAAAACTGCATTCAGATTCCTGCTCTGCTTAATTTATATATTTGATGGTTCCACATTCCTTCAGAAAGGCCTAACAATTGTGGTAACAGGGATGCTGGTGAAATCCTCTTCTGTTGGGGTTGTTCCAACAATAATCAGAAATTAAGTATTGAAGTAGAGCCTTGAGCCTCAGTATCACAAACCACTGACCAAAGCCATTATGTTGTGTAAACTCTTCTGTTCATTCTCTGGTCCAGGAGATGTTTCTAAGAAAGGGCAACAGCTACTGCCAGAGAAGTGGAGAAACCACGACTCAAGAGTAGCCATCAGCTAGGCTGGTAAAGTGTTCAGGTGAGAAATGAGCAGCTTTCAAATGCCTGCACTAACCAGACATTTGGACAAAAGCCTGGTTTGGAATTATGTGCTAATTTATTTTTCTATGATGGAAGGTTGCGGATGTCCCCTGGATGGGAACCTTCCCACCTTCTTAAGCAAATTGTACATTTTGGGTGACTAGTACCCAAGCAAAAGGAATTATCATAACTTTTTCATTTGCATTTCTCTCTTACCCAGCTCTTTCCTCTCCGCCTGGTCACCAACTTTCTTTAGAAAGTACAAATTCCCCAGATTACAAAGGGAAACTGGGACCTTAAAGTAGATCTTCCATGTCCTAGCTTCTTAAATCACCTTGAGAATATCCTTTTTAAATTTATTTTATTTTATTTTATTTTTATTTTTTTTCAGGCTGGAAACACAGTAATGATGAGTAAGCTATTAGCTTTGAGAAATGTGATTAGAAAGAAAGTTATACCAGGCATTTTATATGATAATACCTCTTTTATTATTATTATTATTATTATTTTCTTTTCTTTTCTTCTTTCCAGACATTTTCTTTCCATGCAAACTTCAGCCAAAGTCAATGAACAAATGATGTGAATTATTAAAACTCAGCTGTCTCTTACATGTACTTTCTTATGCTTCAGGAACTGTATTTTTCCACTACTGTTCCGTATTTGATGGAGTCATTTAACACCTATGTTTAGCAGGTGTTAAATGTCAAATCGTAAAAAGCTCAGTATATTTTGTAGTGAATGGGAAACAATGAAAAAGACATAGACTGAGCTGCTACAAGACATCAGGCATCTTTGCTATGGAAATAGTGATTGTGGAGGGCTACATAACAACATCAACATACCTACCAACATGGTAGGTTCATACCAGCATGGTAGGTTCATACCAACATCAACATACCAGGAGGAGAACACCATGTTCTGTATTCAATACCTGCAATCCAGGCAATTTACTTACACAGTGAAAGATTTTGCTAGTATCAGCTCTCGGTTGTCAGGCAATAAAAGTGGAGAGAAAGACTATCTGGCATTTCATCATGTCTATGATAGCTCTGAGAGCCAGTTCTGTGACTCTTGCTGGGACACATTCCCTGCATCATGATACATAGTGCCAATATCTACAGGACTTTAAGATGTAACTATCCAAGCCTCTTTCAAGGTTGAGGCCAAATATTTCTGTCCTTGTGCACTTCAGCTTCACATCTTCTTATTAGTTTTGCTTCACATCTTCTTATTACTGAAAAGTAGACATTTTTACAAAAGTCTGGCCTGTCAGAGTTACACAATTCTCAATTTAGAGCATTTAATAAAAGTGCTAGTGGCAGTATTATTAATCAAGGTAATAGATCTGTTATAGCTAAAGGGAAAGCTTTTATTTTGTGCTTATTCTTTTGTCTAGTTAGAGAAATTCCCTCTATGGCTTACATCAAGCATCTTCATTTATATCCACAGTGAATTTAGCCTATTGTTCTCTGAGAAAGGAAGCAAAAATACCTACATGAGAAAGATAGTAATGACTAATTTGATCTTGAGAAGATAAAATTTGAATAAACTTTGGAGACTGGGATGTAAAGCAAGAACTATATTTCAAAAATAATTATTGCCTTGCAAGTCTAATCTTTTTAAAGAGACTGAAGATACGTATAATTCAACAATAGCTTATGGTTAAATTTCATAACAACTGCAAGGAACTCCAGAATATGTGTAGACTGAAATAAAATGATCTAATAGCAGCTGGATATGCATGTGATAATCCGTACTGAAGGCAATACAACTATTTATGTGAAGAAATAGATTTTAGCCTGTTAGGTATTATATGGGAGGTATTAATTCTCCCCTAAGATGTAATTCAAATTTGATTTAATACATATGTATGCTAGAGGAAAGATGTATTTGGTATTTTAAATGTTGTACAGGGAACATAAAAACTTAAGAAAGAACCTGGCCATCTGTATCTGTAGCCAGCACTTACTCTTCACAATTTTTCTTCTAAATTCTTTACTTTATTTTGAAACAATTTCTTCTGGGTATTCTTATCAATCCTTTCAATGTCTTACTTCATTTGCCAACTCTCCCCTGAGCAAAGGAAAATCCTCTTTTGTTTTCCTGATGATCAGTTCTTTAAAACTGAACTTGTAAGCAAATCTCATTCATTTTGCAAAACCTGTCCACTGGGAAACATGAAGGTGAATGGTCCTTCTCCCTGTGGATGGTATTTACAAATAAGGAAGCGGCATTCTTTCCTTCTATAAGCAAGAAGAGCTAGAAAGAAATCTTGTCAATTGTGTGAGAGCAGTGTGCAGAGTATGAGCATTACAGCATGAATTTCTGACTTAAAGATTGTTCACCTACCAAGGTGAAAAATTAAGGGGCTCAGCCAGCGGAAAACTGCAGTGTCCCTTTGCCAAAAAACGGGCATTTCCTAGACAAGGTAATGTTATCTTTATTCCATATCATGATTCTTTGCTGTTTTTCTATTTCTATTAAAATAGAAATAGAAATAGAAAGGATCCTCTTGCAGATCATTAGATGCCTTCGTGACCTCTGAGTAAATCATTTCTCATTCAGGGCTTCATATAACAGATAGCAGTCATGAGCTGAGATTAAGACTTGTATGATTAAACTGAAGGTTAACATTAGTTGCTGACCTGTATATGATATGAGATATGCCTACGTATGTATGGCATTGTTTGAAATTGCAACTGCAATTTAAAAGGACAAAGATCTCTCATAGTCAATGCCACCATATGATGATGTTGGCAGCGCATCTGCATCCAGCCTCCTGTTAGTTAGTGACAACTTATCCAACTCTGTCAAATCCTGGGGTAAGTTATGGCAGATCTGCATAGCACTGGTTTTAAAAAGGTTTAAGAGTTACCCAATCTTTTTAACTACTAATTCCTCCTTAAAATATCCTTGTTTCACATGGAGGAATACTTGTCATCAACTCTTGACAATTAAAAAAAAAAAAAAAAGTTAAAAAAAAAAAATAGACGAAAAGAAAGCAAGAGGTATGAGAGAGGCTCAGATGGTTATTAGCTTGATTAGCCTTTGGGGACGGAATTCTTTGATTGTGACTGTTTCTTACCTTCCTAGGGTTAAAGCAAATTGGACACTGAATCCTGGACTCTAATATAGATCTTTAATATTGCAGCCAGGAATGGCACCACTGATCCTGGTAATGGAGCCCCAAAACCCCAGAGGGAACACTGGACATTTTCCCCCAAACACAAAGTCCTGCTCAAGTGGTGAATCCATCCTGACAAAGCATGGAGAGCATGCAGGTTAGCTCACTTTTCCTGATGTCTTGCTTGGTGATGAAATGGTTAACAATGCTAGCATTTACTCTAGCAGAGCTGGGTTGCAGATGAATAGGGGCAGTTTGTGCCTTCTCAGTGCCTGTTTCAGGCTGTCCTCATCCATGCACAAGGCAGCACTGTATACTGAGATCCTGAAGGTTCCACTGCCTGCAGGGCTAGACTTTTATTTTTAATATTTTTTAACCTTTTTTTTGTTTGTTTGTTTTTTTTTTTTTTTTTTTTTTTTTTTTTGGTAAATAAAGGGGAAAAAAAGTCATCTTTAACTCTGAGGTTTGAGGACTTCAGTTTGGATACTTTCTTTCTCTTGGGATACTGCAGCTCTATAAATCAAAATTTGCAAATATGTCCATGTTTGCAGCTACACTTGGATGCAACTACACAGATTTAAATGCTGTAAAGGAATGCAAAATTGTGGGTTTACACTGAATGTGCCAGAAAGCAGTCAGCCAAATGAAAAGACACCCCACATTTACTTCTTTCTACTTTCAGTGCACCACTCCCTAATTATAGAATAATGCTTGTTTACCAGTCAATCATAATATTATTAAGAATTCATAAAATTTCTTTTTCTTTCTATGTTTTCTTTTCCTTTCCCTTCTTCTTTCATTCTGTTCTCCATCTCTATTCCTCTAGTCACCTGCAGAATTTTAATTGTCCATGCTATCACTTGTATACCTCATAGTGACCCCATTTTTATCATGGCATGAGTTCAGTGAGTAAAAGATGAATTGAAGAGGCCAATAGACACTTCCAGCTCACTGGATTTCTGTGTGCATATGTGGTTAGGGCCTTAATTGAAAATAACTCAATATAAAAGCCAAAAAATAAAGCAACCTGCCAGTCAACCAAAAACTACCAGAATCTGGAGACTGGTAAAATGAGCATTACTGTGGGCTTCTCTGCTCCCTCCACCTGCCAGCAGCAGAAGTCTGTGTTGGGATGGACCTGTCAAAAACACAGATGGGAATCCCTTGGAACTAATCTTCAACACAGTGAAAATTTAAATGTAAGGTATTTTTAAGGAAATACTCTGTGTTCAGCAAAGTAGCATTTGGATCAAGGTCTGATTCATCAGAACATAACTGACCTGCTCTACCCCTGAGCTAGTGGCAGGCTGTCAAGCCTTTGGCCCTGCTGGAGAAGAGAAACTGTTTTGTTGACTCTGGCATCTAAGCCAAATATTAGTGTCAAACTAAAAGTATTAAAAGGTGAGATTTTTTTATGGGCAAAACGAATTCTCTCTTGAAGCATTCCTAATAATCACTAGCTCAGGAAGGATGTTAGAGGAGGCAGGATTTATGTTTGTCTCTAAAGAAACCCTCTTTATTCTAATTAAGAAGACGAATTCAAGGCAAAGCTTGAACTCTCCTATATATGCTATAATAAATATATTAACAAATTTATTATATGGTATATAGTAAACAGGAATGTCTCATCCTTTTATTAGAGCCAAATATTCAGAGACATAAAGATGTTAAGGACAGAGAGGCACCAAACAAGGGTAACTCATACATAATGAGCCCACAAAATTTCCCCCAGTTACTCCAGTGCTGAAGCTCAAATTCCGTTTTGGATACCAGAAGCAGATCTAGTTGATCAGTGAAGATGGAGACTCCTGCACTTCCATTTTCTTCTAGGGCTAATTATCCTCATTAAGAAAAAGGCACCCCTACTATTCCAAAGAACTTTTAATAATTTTGATAGTACTTATTTGAATAAATGTGATTATTTTAATGAGTTGATTCAGGTTACACTGGAGTAACAGAGTACAAAATTGGATCTCTTTCACAGTCAGTTTCTGCAGATGAACAGTTTTTTAACCTGAGGATCCATAAGCTCATTATAGGATATTTACAAGTGGGTTTTGATGACAATGCAAGATAATACCAGTAGTTGCCTCCCTAGATGAAACTCTTCTAGTGTTTCCTCCTCCTCCCACAAAACAAACACATTTTAAAAAGTCTTGTACATGTTGCTTTGTTTAACATGTGCCTCTTACTTAATCTCTGGATAACACATCTTTGTTTAGCCAAAGTGTTCCTTTTGACTTCAAAGCTATCAACTGAAGATAGCCCAGATTTGTTTTCACCTATTTTCTGTGTAGAATTCTATTCTATTCAATGTTTCCAATATTTTTAATATGGGAGTCAAATGTAACTTTTCAGTCTGCTATTGGAGATTGTTTGCTTTAGCCTTTTAAAGGCTAATAAAGATTGTTTGCCTTTTAATGCAAAAAGTGGTAAACAGCAAAGAAGGTCTAGCTGTCAATAAACAAGCTAATATATATTCTTCAGAGGCATTTACTCTTAGAGCATTACATAACCTATAGTCTGTTAAAGATTCTCTCTTAAAGGTAACATCATGTTTCAGCTGTCATTTACACTGGTAATGTGTTTCAGTACAAGAGGCTTAGAATCACAGTCTGATCTCTGTTGTATAGGTGTATGCTGTAAGGGAATTACTTCAGGATTGTTCTGATATAAAATAACCTTCAGGTTTTGAAGGGTCAGCACCAAACCCCCTTTGCAGAGTGTCTACGTGGCTGCAACCACACCCCTATCTCAAGACTAGTTCTCCAGGCAGCATCTGACAAAGCATCATTCAGCAAACCCCGGCTGCAGCCCCTGGCAGTGCTGGGCACTGGGCTGCACAGCTGCAACACAGGCATGCAGGTCCTGCTGAGGGCAATGCTGCATGCAGATGCACTAAACCACTTCTCTCAATACACAGAGCTATTGTGCTACTATGGTGTGAATATGTTAAACCATAGCAAGGGCAAAAACCTAGACTGTGCCATTCAATCTGCCATCACTATTACAGTTCTCTGCTTAGGACGAAGTCCAATTTACCAGTCCATGGAAATTTATTTTGGGAGAAAGGAGAACACTCCTGACTGAACAAGATGAATAGCTCTGCAGATGCTACATTTTAGTTATGTTAGTGCGTTGGTGGAAACAACTACTCAGTCCTCTCTGTCTTTGACTCCTTAGGCCATTCTGCTCCATACATGAGGTCTCTGCAGAGAAGCAGGCACCTTGTGATAGTCCCCAAGAGCAAGCACAGTAAAAGGAATACATTTTCCATCATGGAGACCCTGGGTCTCAGAGGAGGAAAAAATGCTGCAGGTGGTCATGAACAACATCAGTGCAGTGGTTTTCAGTCGACCTTCATTTGCATCACAAAACCATCATCTTGCTGAGCACAATGGAACAGCAGGGCTGGCAGCCTGCTCAGCCCTGCAGTAATAGGCATGGTGCAGGTTGGGAACTGGGAGCACTGGCCAAGCTGCTGAGGGATGTTTCACACATCGCCTCCATCTCTAAAACACTTGGCTCTAGACGGTGCTGTTCGTCTCTCACTTTTATGAGTGCTAAAAGGTTTTCTCTCCTCTCTGTGGGGGGTGACCAAATGCAATTTAAGTAAGTGTTTCTGCTGAAACTCCAATATTTTTTGGTTGCCATTTGTTGTTCTCATTGTTTCAAAGAATGATCTTTCTGCTAACCTAATCGAAGTGATCACTTTGAGGCTGCAAAGCTGTATGTCATTTTTAAGCTACTGTATCATGATGACCTTAGGGAAATTTTACAGATGCCTTGCCACAATCCATTTCTTCCCCATGAAGAGCTACCAGGCTGGTTGCTTGGATTCATTTGCCACAGCTGTTTGCCTCTTTGACCTCAAAGCTACGCAGGTATGGTGCCAATAAAATACAAAGGAGGGTGCCTTTTAAATTACTGATTATAATAATTATTTTCTCAAGCAAAATGGTCAGAAGGTGGTATTCTTCCAACTGAATGGAACTGCTTGGGTGAGTAGTTTGGCTTCATCTTTTGATAATTTTAGTCTTTCTTTCCTATTTCTTTTAACCTGTAGACATAGATAAATGAGCAACACAATATTAATGTACTTATTAGTCTGGAATAATTTGAGACAGACTAATATCTTCTTGACAGAAAATTGTCAGCTCAGGTCTGTCATGGTATCAGTCACTTCAAGCTATTAAATTTCTGCAGTAGTACTACTAGGTAGATATCTTGTTTTATTTATTTCCGCGGTTCAAACATACCCCATTTCTATTTTTACCATGATTTTTCCTATCTAGTTGTTCTTACTTATTTGAAGTTATTTAAAGGTGATACTGTCCCCAACTAGCAACTCAGATTACAAGAGTTGATTAATTTTAAATTATAATTTGTCTAAAAACGAAAGGCAAAAAAAACTAGGTCAAAGATATTGCTTTGGGCAAAGTCTGCACAGGTTCTTTTGTATCACTGAATATTAGAAGACCTGTCTTTCAGTTTTAAAATGATTATACCTGATCAGGCCAGTACCTCTTTACTAAAGAAGCATATCACTTACAAAGCATTTGACGAGTTAAGTGTGCAAGGTCTAGGTTGTGTGTTGCAGAGAAAATTGAAATGTTATCACAGAATATCAATTCATCAAATGATTAACCTTTAGGATGTGGGTTTTATTTGCTGTTTGTCCTGTTTTGAGGAAGAGACTTGCCTCTAAACCTTAGGTGACTGATCAAAACAAAGAACTAGGTGAATATGAGGAGCTGCTCACATTTTCACTTGTTGAAGCTGTTCCTTGGTACAAAAATCTACTACAAGCCTCTACTCTGTCATTACAGTTTTATTTCTGTTTTGCTAAATAATTGCTAGTTTCCCAGTCATCCATGCTGTGTTTATGCCACTCTGTTCATTATATCTCCTCTGGAGTGAATTAGTTCCCTCCTAATACAGACTATTTTTATTCTGGGCCCACAGAAGATTTGGTTGCCTTCTGCAGGAGTTGCCAGCTTTGAGAAGTAAGAAGGTCTGCATATCCCCATCAGGTGGCTTGGGAACCAAGGTTCAATTCCTTCACAGTCTACTAAGACCCAATGAACAAAAAGTGGATAATTTCAACAGGGAGTTTGGACCAAATGACCTCCAAAGGTCCCTTTCAACTTCAGCTATTCTGATACTGTGATTCTGTAAGAGATTGTCCTTACCGCATACAAGTACGCTGAAAAATTAATTCTGTGGTGAGGAATTCTTTCTGTTCCATAACATCATCTGGAGCGGTAGAAATATGTCCATGCCCTTTTAGCTTATGCATTTGAATCCTTTCTTGATTGCATGCTTTCAGAGCTAACTCACAATACAATTAGCTCCTTATTTTGGATTGATAACATGACTAGAACAGGGAGAAGCTGACAAAAATAAATAAATAAATAAATAAAAATCATAAAAGCACAGTATAGTATGTTTTAGCACTGCAGTAATTTTATCATTATTATTATTATTATTATTATTATTTTAATGGTATGAAGCATTACCACAATTTTGAGTTGTTCCCACTTTGCTGAAAGGTAAGGAGAGACATTTTCTTATGCTTGAACTATATATTCCTGTTTAGTGAAATATGCAAATGTTCTGCTGGACACCAATGTGACTTCGTCTTGGCAACGAAATGAAAGAACTGCAGTTCTCAAAATATTAATAAGCATTTTAAGCATCAGTTTCAGCAGGAGTGTGTGTCATACAAGGTGTTATTATGTTTGTCATGGGATAGCACACATTCCCATGTGTTTCTTTTTCATTCATTGGAAAGCTTTTGATTGCCAGTGGCTGCAAATGCCTTCAAGTGTTAATAAATGGAACATTTATAAATATGCATATTTATTGCAATAGCATATAATAATACAATATATTTATATTTATTGGCTATGTTCCTCCCTAGAAGAATTATATACATACTGCAAAAGTGACACAAACAAATACAGCCTCCAGTTCTGTGTTTAGTTTCTTCTGCTTCACTTTCCATATAAATTTCCAGCCTGGTACACTGTCAGTCACATGTATTTATCTTACCATATCCTCCTTTTAGATTGAAAGGGAGAAGACTGCCATTTAAATATATCAAAAACATCTCATTTCACTGACCCTGGAATACAGTTCCACATTCACTAAAGACCATATAGATCACAATAGAATTGTAGGTAAGCAATGCTTCCAGGCTCCACTAGTCTCTTCGGTTTCATCTAATCAGTATTTGGCCATCTTCATGTTGATTTCATAAGACAACGGAGAGTCCACAAACATCATCCATCCACAAACTGATAATAATTTATAATTGCTTGACAGATATCTAATTAAACACACTCTCTGAACCCCCTTAACAAACATATTAAAGGTATGGCAGGAGTTAAGAATTCATCCAGCAGTTTGACATATTTTTCAGTATAAATCATCTATTACTTTCTGCTTTTTTCTTGGTAGTATCTTTATGCCTTGAAGTTTTCATGCCTGGACACAAATTCAATCATGACATGTCTCCTTAAATTGAACAACATATGTTGTAAGTTAGTGTGTATTAACACCAACACACAGTGCTAAAATCAGGTATTTTATCTCACCACAGACACAGAAGATTGTTATACTACCTGGTCTTTAAATTGGTAGACATACATATGGCTTATACATAGCAAGATTAGAGCTAAATATACAAAAATCTGGTCAAGTCTTATATTCGAAGTAGGCTATGAAAAACGTGAATCCAGAAAGCCTAATTTACTGTGTGGTGCAGCTGAACTGGTGGGATGAAATTAAGACAATTACTGAAGTCATGACTGAACCATTGTTGTATCTAAATAACATCCCTGTAGTTTGCCTGCTTAGCCACTGATTTAAAGTAACCACAGAAGGGAATTGAAGATACAGGGATCAGATTAGGAATTTTCTAAATATATGAGCTCTGTGGCTTAATGCATTAATCAAAGCATAATGTCAGTAGTGACTATTGTTCAGGGGACAACATCTACAAAACAAACAAACAATAAACAAACAAAAACAGGTTAGTTCAACAATGTTTGATACAATAGAAAAACACCTGATATAGTGTCTAAAGAAGTGTTGAGTCTGTAAGAGACTCATGGATAAGAGTCTATGGACTTGGGCTATTGATTAGTTTCATCCCATTGTTACAGAGCACTTAATTGCTATTCTTTCTACTAGCCACCTTGCTTCAATAAGGATACCTTAGATGAGCTGCATGATTGCAGCTGTGGAGATCCTTGAATGGTGGAGAGGAATTCTCTATAACCCTTGATACTGGGTAGTAAAACCCAGTATCAACGGTTTTACGGTCAACAGTAGTCACATGTCCTAGAGTGCCAGTAAGGACCAGAGAGAGGCAGCAATGCAGAGGTAAAAAGAAACCATCGGTGGAGACCACAGCTGTTCCTGGTTGATTGCAAATGCCAGCTGAAGCTTTTCCTACAAGCAGAACACTTACTAGGTCAGCTAATCAACACAGATTCTGTAGTGGCTACCAGCAGATTACCTCACACTACAGACCCTTTATCAATCACAATTAACAAGATCCCTCCTATTTACAAACTACATTTATGGCCTTGTTGCTCTGTCAAATTCCATTGAAATTATCAAATGGATTGAAGTATGGAATATTGGCTGTTGGGAGGAGTGATTACATGCATAGGTGTGCATATTCAAGTATAGTCTCATATGATTCATTGCTTTCAGAACTTAGTTTTAAAAGGCTGTTTAAGAAAAGTAAACAGATCTTGCCTTGAATTCTGAAGTGTTCTGTTTTCTCCCAAGACAACTTTTCTGCAAATGGGTTCACTTTAAAAGATTATACTTAATATCTGCAACAGAAATTACTGAGGTCACCAGAGGTCTCTTCAGGCTATAGGTAGTGTGAATGATTCAGTTTTCATTAACCAAATATACCATGTATTCACTCCACTCTTTCTAAAATATGGCTCTTCAGTTTTTCTATGGAAACTATTAAGTCTGTCTAGATGACTTCAAAAAATTCCTGACTCCCTGACTAGCCATAATAAAAAGAATCAATATATATATGAAAAATGTATTGAACAGTAGAGAAAGCCTTTGTTCAACCCTTCAAATTAAATACATCTTTTTTTATTCTTACAATAAGTTTGATCCACGTATGCATATACTTTCTATGCATTCAGATTTGGGCATTGTAGGACATAAAGGGGAAATCTCCAGCTGATTTTTTTTTAACATAAAAATTGAGTTTCTTTGTTCTTGTTCTTTTACTGAGTATAACAAATGAAGCTATTGAGATACAATTGATCGAGGTCCTGTTAATGAGAAAAAGGACTGAAGCAAACTATTTAAATGCTTGTCTACATCTTTTCTGATTGTGCTCCAATGATTTAGTGTATTTACATTCTTTGGTGATTAAGCATCTTCTCTACTCGTCTATCTTGGAAGGTCTACACTAACCTATTTTGTGAAATGAACAGAAGTCAAATACATCTCAAATGCATGTCTAACTATAGGCATAGGTAAAAATTGAGGAGTTTTGGTTGTATCATGCTCAACTGCAGCTTTTATTTCCAGGATCATAAACATTAGCCCACTTAGCCCAACATACCTAAGTGATAACAGCTTTCTGTCCTGCGAGCTAAAACTGTGAGACTGCTTAGCATAACTCATTTCTATTTACAGCATGTCTCCAACATGACACAGCTTGCATGTTCAGTCCAAATCTTACCTATGGTCTTGAAATATGATCTCATATGTTCTACAGCTCCTGTGCCACTAAGCGACAGAACTGGAACATCTCATGACCTGGCTATACTCTGACTCTTTGGTCTATTATAAACAGGATGTTGCATAGGAGAAATCACACATGGTGCTGCAAACAAGAACTGCTCTCATCTGCCTTTCATTAGTGTTCAACTGGCTACTGTGATGCAGAGGAAGTTCTACTTTTAAATAATGTATTTAATAAATATTGAGAATGACATTAAAAGGTACTCTAGTTATTCTTAATGGGCTCAGACATTAATATGTTTTAAGGTATCTGAACAATGCTTAAGAATGCTGTGAACTTGAGTATGTATTCACTAATTTTAGCTTATTTTTGTTATTCTAACTCCCTGCTGAAAATAATATTGCATCTGTTTCTCTATAAGGCTATTTGTTAGTACACCTGTCAGCCCTCTTTCTTCTAATGTATTATTGTGTTTGTTTCCTCATTAAAACTGAAATAAACAGCAATAATTATGCTGATATACTGGCTGTTAATACATTAAAAGCTGGTAGTTTGGATGGTAAATATGACTTTTAAGCACATGCACACTTTCAGAACTGTAAGCACTCTATTTCCCCCATTCTCATTATTTACTAAAGAATATATTGAATTGAATGCCCTGAAGGACTCGCATTTTAATGAATGGAAAATGCCATCATACAACAAAATAACAGGTTATTTTCTTGCATTAGACCTTTTCTGCAGAGGAAAAACATGTAACATCTAAATATATCAGATGCTGATCCAACAGTGCAGAAGAGCTATATCTAATGAAAAACACTCTTCCTTAAATATCTTGCCTCAGCAAAGTTAATTTTGAATTTCTTGATGAGGTAGAAAACAAACCTTACTTAGATAAGCCATGTGTTGATAATGCTGGGAGTACATAAATGTGGATTTGAGAGTTATTCAAGGGTTTTAAGTACCTCATACAGGCAGAACTATTTATTCATTTTTACTTGTTCAACTCATTTTTACATTTATATTTCCTATTGTAGACTATAGTTCCCAAACTCCTTGAGCATGACTGAATCCCATTAAGAATCAACAGGACCCAAATACATAGTAAAATACGCTTAAGCGTTTTTCTTAAGTAAAAAGAATCAGAAAATATACCTTTGTTAGAAAGTCAAAACATTAAAATCTCAGAGGCATAAATGCTTGTTTCTCTTCTGATTGTTGATTGCCTGAATCTGTTCCTTGCAAAATCATCAGCAGAACTGCCACTCACTTTAATGATGCAAGATCAAGGCATAATTTTTACCAGGATGAACATATCCTTTGAGTCAACTTGCATTTCCTCTATGTACGAAAGTGTAACAGTTTAAACAATTAAACACACCAATATTTAACACTTGTTATGTCAGGAATGACAATGCTTGCAGATGAGTTATTCTGTCCTGAAAAACTTGCCAGAAATTTTTGTTCTCTGCAGGACACATTTTTTAAAGTGAACTTGTAGACTGCCAGACCTGAGAACAGCCTACCCAGGCCAGTAAGTCACAAATGACAGAAAGACATTGCGGAAAAAAAAAAAAAGGGTTGTATATGAACCTATTTTTCTATTTTTACACATCGGATTTTATTTTATTTAAAAAGTCTGAATACTGGCTTCTGAAAGCTTTACTTCTGAAAGCTTTGCTAGCTTGATTCTCTGAACTGAACTACCTGTTATCGTCAAACAAAAGTTGTACTGGATGCATATGCATTTGGAAACAAAACATATAACAGCACACATTTTTGTATTAACATTAAAAACGTTTTGTGACCTACAAATCAGTATAATTTCTGTGAGGAAATGATTGAACAGGAACGTCATTAAAAACAAAATTTTACATGTAGGCTCCAAGAGCAACCTTGAAGAACAGATTTTTGTTTAAAATATTGTGACTGAAAAATGGTATTAAGCAAAAAAATATGCTCAAATTGGTCACACAAACTCATTTTTTAATAAACTTAGTTTGTAGGCTGAAATCTGCATATTATCTCTTATAATGTGTCACATCAGGGTATTTTAATTTGAGCTTTGTACATTTAAATTTACATTTCTCAAAAAATGTGTTGAAATTTGTCAGCATTAGAAATCTTGTGATCGTGATTCACTGTTCCAAGGATGAAATTCTGACACAAGATAACTGCAATGATAACTGCAAACAATTATATTACATAGAAATTGCCTTAGGAATAAATAAAATAGCCTTTCATAAGAATCAGGGATTTTTAAAAAGCCTCCCAATCTCTGCCATGTCTGCAGGCAACTAAGAAACAAAAAGCTCACAGCTTTCCTAATTGGAATACTAGGATTATTTAAAATGAATACAGCTCCTAGGTTCCTCCTGCCTCAGAGTATATTCCTTTGAAAACCTCAGCAAGGGTTTAATAATTTAAATACCTTTTTTTTTTTTTTTTTTTTTTTTTTTTTAAATCCTGTAGAGTAGAAATCTCAAATCTCAAAATTGTAATAAAGAGCTGCTGATGACATTATGGATACATGGGCCTTAAACTTTGCTGTTTAACATTTCTTATGTGAACAATATGTGAGATTGATTCCTTTCCCACAGTATAGCTTGATTAAAGTGGCTGAATGAGGAGAGGCAGGGGAAAGAGCCAGTCTACCTGTTTAAATCATCAACTCTTTTCTACTTCAACTCAGAACTCAACTTAAAAAGAATTGATTTTACAGTCAGCTCTCATGGGAGCACTGAAAACAAACAATATTCACATGTATCGATAGGCTCTGGATATCCAGCTCCAATAGCACTGCACTTCAGAGAGGGGAAAAGGTCATATGTATATCTTCATTCCTGGGGTTGTGTGCTTTTCTAATGACCTATAGAGGACCCTCAAGAGAAAAACGTTAAAGCTGAATTCTCTCACTTCCCTAATAAATTAGGACATTAGAGGATCTCCAGTCACAATAGCACATTTTAACAGTCCAAGAAGGTGGGAAAAGTTTATCCTTGTATTATATATGTCGGGGCTGCTGGATTTTCCAGACCACAGCACTGATGTGAATCACAAGTACTATCCTTTATATGTCATCCTGAAGAGTTAGCTCTAACTCAGGCAAATCACAAGAATTTTTATTTTTATTTAACTTTTGTACATCTCAGCTCTGGTCATAGGAAAGAAAACATGGTCTGAGTGTGTATGTATATGTATATATATATATATATATATATATTTTTTTTTTCTGTGTTTATACCAGCTGATAAGGGTGGCCACAAGGTACGGCTTAGGAATATGGACTCTGATGAATCAAAGTAAACACTTGCATCCCTGTGGCAGTAATGTATGCCTTCTCCAGGAGCACTCTGGGCACTAGTACCCATACACATGCACTGCTACATGTTCATAACAGTTCTGGTCACAACTATTTTCCAAACTCTTCCCCAGGATGACTCAGGAATACTGTTCAGTGATTATTCCCACATACCTTGCATGCATTTCTGCTGTGAAAATTAAGATAATAGTATGGTCACAGGTTGTTCCACATCATTTAGCCTTGTTGCTGAGGAATCATAGGAATCATCTTATGTATCTGTATTTCACCCATATTGTGTTAAAAGAGACCTGGTACTTAAGTTGGCCAGGAGGTAGGCATGTTCGCTTAGGTTTGGAAGCACCTGAAGCTCTTGGTCAGTGATACATGTGCAGCTTTGTGGTCACAGTTCATGATGTGAAAGAATGTATAGCTGAATAAGGAACATCATTGTCTCCAGCCTTTGAAGTTTTTACAAAAGTTTATAAAAAATGAATAAATATATTTTGGATCCTCTGTGGCTTTTCTTTTTCTTATGACTCATTCTGTTTTTCAGGTAGAAAGCAATGCCTGGCAGTCTGACATGGTATTATGGAGTATAATTTTGTATTCTCCCCCAAGCTATTTGTGATGGATCCAAAGGGAAGATCATTAGATAGAGGAAGAGAGGCATTATGCTGTTTAAGGTAGCAACAAGAGAGGCTGTATTTTTAAAAGTATGGGAGAATGAGAATGCTTTCACCACTTGGAATGTAAATGTCTCACAGACTTGCACATACAAAATCCTACAGCAAAGGAGAGAAGATTCATAAGAGCCCTGATGCAGTTCAGTGTTCTTCCACACTGAAATATTCCAGGTATTTCAGATGAGAGCCAATTTCACAACATCTGGATTATTTGGAATTTCAGTTGAATTCATTCTAGCAACCTTTTCAGGTAGCCTGGAGAGATTTAGGTGTCTTCATCATTGGAGGCCTTCGCCACTGCTTACACAAAACATCTGCTCAGGACTGATTTCAGATGCTGCCTTGGGGTAATCACCAGATTGTAATTTGAGGATTTGAGGTCTCTCTCAGTCCTTTTTTCTTTTTTTTCTTTTTTTTTTTTTTTTTTTTTAAAAAAAAAAAGCTTCTGCAAATATAATGCAGCTATAATGCAGCTGAGTAAGAATGTGACAAGAATGAGGCCCTCACTAAAGTCTGAAGAGAAACTCCCTTCTGCATTCGTTACAGAATCCAACCAAAGTCTACTGAATCTGTGCATACAGTATACAATACATCAACAGCATACCATATTTAGAACAAGCTGACGTTTCATGGTGTCAGCAAACTCAAAGAGATTTGAACTGTTGAAAGATAAACACTTCAGTATCTACCCCCCTTTCCTCCATGTCTTTAATAAGGAGTTTACATATGGAAGAGTAACACAACCACATAACTTTTAATGGCACATTTAAAACGTCTATTCACACAGATTTAAAAAATAAAAATAATAATTAAAAAAAATAATTTGCACACATCCTTACTTATTTCATAAATGGACATACCTTACCTCTCTTAGATCATCCTGTCCTCACAAGTGATTTTAAACATTAGGTACCTGAAAAATTCAGGTCAGGTGCCTAGCATTTACCTTACATGGTACTTTGAAATGAAAACCTCTTCATTCAGTGTTGTCAGCAAAAGGGTGTGGGAGATTGCATTTAGATTCACAGATAGAGTCTGTAATATTAAGGAGTTACAAAGGTTTTTGTACATAACTGGAGTCTTTCCTTGTTGTGAAAGTTATAATCCCTTTTGGCAAAGCTTTGTACCTTGGAATAGACTTTAAATCTTTAAAAGCCAAATAAACAGACAACAAAGTCAACAGACATATTATGATTAAATCATTTGAAAGGATGCATATGTCTGTGTCTTATCTGCCTGTATGTGCAAATATTCTGTTTTAATTATCAGCATTAAAACTGGGGTGGGGAGGTGACTGAAAATGTTTGAGGACAAACACAGTAAATAAAGCATCTATGTTTCATTTAGTGTGGGATGGCAGTATCAGTAACAAGTTTTGTCCTTGCAGGAAGAAAATTGTATTTTATAGGAGATTAGGACTTCTAAATATTTTTTCAATTGTTATGCTACATTAAAGAAAAAATAAAAAATGGGAATTTTGATTTGGTACAACTGGAAGGACAAAGCAATCATACTGAGCTCAGCAGTCCCAGTAGGCATTCATAAAAATCTCTGGAAAGACACCTCAGGAGTCTGCCTCCTAGAAAGACATATATTAATGACAGAATTGTGAAAATCAGTTATGTAAAACTTATAGCCTCTGGCTGACTTCTGAACCGTATGCATATGGTCCTTGCTGCTCTTTATATCCACCCTAATGACATACCTGTCCTGCTAGTGAATCAAAACCATGTCAGTCATGAGATGAAAGGCATTGATGTGGTATATACTTACTTTGCTGACTTAAGTTTATTTTAAAATATTAATAAGTTACCTTTATATTGCCATGCTGCCTGCCAGATCAAGTATTATCTGTCTGCATCTCTCTAGCTTTATGCCAGATCAGGCTTTTCCTCTTCTTTTCCAGTTGGCATAAAACCAGCATAAAAGTGCAGAACCAGCACAAATCCTATACTGAGAGGGCCTTTGTCCATGCATGATCGAGGTCAAACCTGGATCTTCCTCTGTGGTGTAAATCCAGTTCTAGCATATATAGGACCACATGTACTGGGTCTGACTGGGATAGTTAACTTTCCCTGCAGCAGCCCATACAGTGCTGTGCTCTGCATGTGTAGCTAGAGTAACATTGGTATCACACCAGTGTTCTGTCTATTGCATAGCAATACTGGCACAGCATCAGGACTCCCCCCAAACCCCCCAAGAGGCAGCAGGCTCGGGGTGGGTAAGAGGTGGGGAGGGGACATCACTGGGCAGCAGACCTAAACCAACCAAAGGTATATTCCACATCATGTGGTGTCACACTCGACAACAAAAGGTGGGAAAATGGAGGGAGAGGGAAGGGGTGGGCTCTTGTTTATCTCCTGAAAAATGGCTACACGTATTGAGGCCCTGCTTCAGGGGCGTGGTCAAGCATTGCTTGTTGGTGGGAAGTAGAGATAAATTTCTTTCTTCTCTCTGTGTGCTTCAACATGACCTTTGTTTGTTCCCCCCACCCCTTTCCTATTTAGTTAAATTATTTAATTTCCCATTAATAATAATTTTACTTTAATAATTATTTTCCCTTTAATTGAATTATCCTTTTCTCAACCTGTGAATTGTTTGTTTGTTTTACCTTCTCTTCTCCTCCTCTTCTGAGGAGGTGGTGGTTGTGGTGGAGTTCAGCTGTCTAGCAAGGTAAAACCACCACACCATGGCTTTACAAATGCTGTCTGGAAGTCTCCATGAAGTACAACCATTAATGCTGAATAACTCCAGTGGAGACAAGGGAGCCAGAAAGTCCCTGAAGAACATGAGGGAAGGCACTTCCACCCCCAAGGCCTGACTCAAATATAGCATCCTTTTCAATCCAGTTTTGAGACCCCTTGTGCCATTACAAGCCAGAGACTTCAGCAATTCGAACAGTATATTTCACAAGCACAAACCTGAGTTAGCTTCAAACCAGCCAGCTCAGATACCAATAGCAGATTAGCCAGATTTCTGTCCACTCTGGTATTTGTCCCAAGCCGATAATGTATCCCTTTACAGTCTCAGACTCTGTTATTATTTGTACCTGAATGAGCTGCTGTAAGGAGAGCTTGGTATGCCTGCATGAGCTGCAACTCATCCCCGCGGATTTCAGTGAAGTACTCAATCATTCATGATAGAATTGTATGACTTAATAAAGTGAGTATAAGAGAAACAAAGTGAAAGCCCCAGATGGCCATGAGTTCTATTTTTATTATGTAGTTTGAAGCCCATTTTGCATCAGAGTAGAATCTATCAGAAATAACATGTGTTTTGGGGAAAACTGTATATGCTGACCTCCTACAATGTGAGGTGCTGGAAGACATAAACCACAAGCACATATAAGTCACAGAAACAGTGCTTATTGTTAACAAATTAAATGTTATTATATAGCAGTCTAAATAGAGCAATATAAAGAAATTAGCTGGTACTGTTATGATTTAATGCCAGTATGCTGAATAACCCCGCATTTCTTTTGTTATATACATATATATACATACCACACTGATGCTGCAAATATCTTATACATTTCTTTATTATAATAATTCTTATCTAATTGTTCATCAGTAATAATGAAAGGTTTGTCTCCAGAGACAGCTCAGGCATCCCATTTATTTCTCCTTCTCTTGTTTCATTATAGTGACCTGGCCAGTTATATTCAGAGCTTATGCATTCCTAACACACTAAATGTTTTAAATTATGACTACAAAAGCTATCATTGGTTAATGCACTAGGAGATGGGTGGCTTGAATTCTAAGTATTAAAAAGCCTGAAACAGTCTTAGAAATTTTTTTAATGTCACTTTTGTTTTTAATATATTTGTTTTTTTTTTTTTAATTTGTTTCTCTATAAGGTATATAGAAGCAAATTCTCTGTTATTTGACTTATCTATTAAAAACAAAAGTGACATTAAAACAATTAATAATGACCAAAAGTGACTTCCAAGGCAAACATTCAGTTGGAAATGAAACCTGAAGTTTAGAAGAAAGTTTAATCAATAGACATTTTCTTCTCTCCTGTGTACTGGGAGGTATATTGTTCTCTGGGGCTGTTGCAGAAACACAGGAAGCCAGGAGACAGAATTAGGCAATGAGATCCCTCATATTCAAGTTAAAAAAATCTCCTTTAGTCACTGGTCATTTGAAAAAGAAGTGTGAAAATGGGATCCTTTTATAATGAAAAGTCCTGATCAAATATTAGATTCAGTGGAAGGTAACAGGGATGTTTCTGTCTGGGAATAAACAAGGAAACTTCACCTTAACAAGTCATCAGATTTCAAATTAGAACACCATAGCACTGAGGAATTTAAGTATCAACTACCGCTAACATTTAAAGACATTCAGCAGTGTGTGACTAGCTTTTCTTTGCTGTATGGCATGGCTCAGAATACAACATCAGCATTAAGCAAATAATGGGAGTGTTGCTATGGGCTTCAATGAGAGTAGGCCTTCGTTTAATGTGTTAAGACATCATCCAAGTAATTTTCTTCTTGCCGTCTTCAATTTGGAATACTACATTATCATAATAAAGGCAGCTAGGAGCAGCAGGGCTTGATAAAGTGTCAAAAAGCTCTCAGAAACTCAGAGAATGAAGAGTTTTAATGTCAATTCCTTGATTTCTAAAGCAGACAATAGTCTTAAAGACAAAAGAAAAATAAAGAAGAAACACTTATATAAAACAAAAACACCACTGAAATCCTGCTGTAAGCAACACAAAACAGGAAGGGCTTGATATTGGCTTGATAAGGGCTTTGAACATTTGAGTCTTTGACCAGGACCCTCAAAGGTGACTAGGGTTTACGTGTCCACTTCCTACTTATTTCAGTATGCATTAGGCTGAGTACAAGAGTTTGGATCTTCACAAATTTACGCCTACTTAATGACATGAAAAATAATATTTTGCAGTAAAAATGTCCTGATTTAAGTCAAAAACAAACAAAAAATCTTAATAACTTTCTTGTGAGTTACTTTATTGTTTTATCTCCATTTTGCTTATGAAAAAAAAGAGATATTGAGTAATGGTGACTTCCTTAAAGTCACATTCATTTCACCATTGCCTCGCATGAGGAATACTAATATCTCCTATGTGATAGTATTATTGGAAGGATAAATTGATTAATATTTGCAAAGAGATTTGTAATCCTGCGCTGAAAGGTACTAGATAAGTGTAAAGAATTATACTGTAAATTATGCATAAGTAGTGTGAATGCTGCTTTTTCAGATGTGTCTGCTACAAAGATCACTCAGTAGTTCAGACTTCTAAAACATGGATGATGCAAGACTCTTTAAAAATTGATTAGTATACCTTTGGGGGCATAAGAATGGCAGTCTACAGCAATGCAGGAGACAACAACTCCTATATCACGAGGAAAATGACATTTCAATACCATAAGAAGTTTCTTACGCTTTTGAAGTTGCATCTTAGTTCAAAGTAAGTCAGTACTCTATTTTTCAGATAATTATGAAAGTGGTTTCATGTCAATAAGTATTTGTTGTTGTTGTTGTTGTTGTTGTTGTTTTTCTCTCTCTCTCTCTTTTTTTTTTTTTTTTTCTTTTTTCTTTTTCTAAGTGAAAATAACCTAGATGGAGCAGTTTAAATCAGAAGAAACCTCTTTCTTCTCAGTTGCTGTCAGCCATGATTCAGGCAGATATCCCCAGCTCTCCCCAAAACTGCCTGCGAAGCTTCTTAGACAGCTATCCACAGTTGCATTGCTTTAAAACCTGAGCTTGAATCTGTGTCATTAGGTATTTCATTCTCCAAAAGCATGGAAAAACAAGACTGCTAATGAGATAGAAATTACAAGAGAAGGAGTAATATGTGCATCTGATAAATTAATAATGAATATTTGTACTATAGAAGTGGTCAAAGAGCCTTGGGTAAAAAGGATAGTTTTCATTTGAGTCCAGATCTATGTAATGAGCAAACTTTTTCCAAAGAAGCATTGACTACCTTGACTACTAACTAGATCAGACATCCTCATCCTAAGCAAATTGGCTAGGTCCATAGTTTCAGTGTGTCCATTGGAATTGGCTGGTCCTTAAAAGGGATTGACTGGTCTTGATAGTAGATTTTCATGCCAATGCAGGAAGGAACTGCAGGACTACTGATTACTCCGTTATCAAAAATAAACATAAAAATCAGTAAAACTTCAGAAACTGAAAATATGACATAAATTAAGAGCAAGGAAGATGAGGAGTTTTATCAGTATTCTCTTTTACAAGGTACTGGATGAGTTAAAATGTCCAGATGATCTTTGAAATATATCTCAAAATATCTGGATAACATCTGGTAAAATAAAGCATAAAGAATCTGCCACCAAACCCAGCAAAACTTAATTTCCCTAGTATAAAAGAATCCACCAGCAAAATTGTCCCGTACTCTTGACCTCTTCAGCCTCTCATCCACTGTCCATGACCTTCCTTCATCTCCCCAGTTAACACATTGGCTCCCTTTCCTACAAATTGGTCATCTCCTGCCAGCAAAGCAGCCCGAATTTGGTGTCTTTACCACAGTCCTAATGGATATATTCAATCTAGTAACAAAAGGTGACGTATTAGGCAAGTAGGAGAATATCTGTAGATGTGGAGGATTGGTACATTCTGAGCTGCTGGAAAATAGTGGGAAAATAATATCTATGAAGCTGAACACTATATCGTGGAAGAAACATGGAAGACCGAAATCCAAAGCAAAACATAAAGAGCATTATGCCAAGTGCCAATTTAAAAAGAAATATTTGTAGTGAAAGAAAAGTTAGGTAGCAGAGAAAGGAAAAACATAATTAAAACTACATAAAAATAAAATTAAAAAAAAAATGTGTGGAAGTGGAAGGACCACAGGAATAAGAAGTTATTTGATGCTTTCCTTTTTATGTATGGAATTCTTCATTTAATGATGTGTCACTGTATGATTTCAAGAAACTCATGTGTTTTTTGTTTTAAAACCAAAGAGAGAAAGTCTGAAAAGTGTGACGCTGCCTGTGAGGTTGCAGCATCTTTGTGGCCTACATGGGAAAGATCACTGAGCTGAGAGTGAATTTCTAGTTAAGGCCTGCTGTGCCAAATAACTTTCTGCCAGCCTTCCATCAATATTGACAGTGTGTAACAACCCTTCAAATTTCTTGTCTCCTACCTATGGTGAGGTAACTTCAGAGGATTTGAAAGCCAGTCCAGAAAATGAGAAGTAGCCTGAGTCAGTGTTTCATCCAAACTTTGCATGATCACCCCAGTAGAGGTAAGTACAGGTTATAAAATCCATTCTGTAAATGGAGTTTGAACATGTCAGCATTTCCAACTCAGGAGACTCAAATTAGTGTCTAAGTAAGAAGTTAGGTTCTTATTTATTTATTTATTTATTTATTATTTATTTTTCCTTTTTTTTTTTTTTTTTTTTTTTTTTTTTCAGGGTGCCAAGCAATGAGAAGGTGGTAAAGCATTATATTTCTGACAATGTGGCCAGATTGTATTTAGCTTGCTGAATGGATGATGTCATAATTAATTTTCCTAACTTTATCAAAGAATTAGCTCTGTTTATAATGTGAATATTTTAAAATTACAAAGGAAAAAAATATCCAATGTTGCTTTGCCATGACCTTTTCAAAATAGAAAAGAATATGGTGTTGGGGTCAAATAGGTGTATAATGGTAATCATTTGCATAGTAAAGGTGAGCTGAAGGAATTTAGAAAGGAAAAAAATGACTATATGTAAAATTATTTCAAATGTCCTAGGAAAGTAATCAGGACAGAAAGAATGCATCCCTTTCATTATTTTCCCCTTCTTGTTTCCCTTCACTGATAGGAACTTTTGGATTAAAATTGACTATGTTAGACCAGATCACACACTAGACACTGCTATTTCACACAGAAAAATGATCATGTATCTTGTAAAAATGAACATAGGTAGAAAGGTTGATGATAATCACTAACACATTTTATACATTTTAATATAATGTCATCTTTTTTTATTTGTTTTTGTATTCATAAAAAATGTTACCTACATTAGTGAGCTTGCGAAGAAAATATCAGCAGACGCAGAGAGAGAGTGAGTAAGGCACTTTTCTGTCATTGCAGTTACTTCATTGGCTTTAAACTGCAATTTGTTTTTGGAGGTCTGTAGGTGAAATAGAAAATTGCATCCCCTTGCCACTAATTTACTCAGAAATTTAAATTCAATTTTTCATGCAATTCCAAATGCCTTTGTGCTTTCATAGGCTACTAGGCCATATGCCACACATTATTTTGCCAGGTGTTAACATGGTACAGGCAAATTACATGTCCCCTAAGATGTTTGAGAGATTTTGAGAGACCATTATAGAGGAAGAATACAGAATGAAGATGACAAGTTTAAGAAGAATTTTTAGAGGTTTTGAAAGGATTTAAACATAATGATAACTTAGCAACAATCATCACATGTATATTATTAATTCACAGACTTTAAAAGATACTGCAGATATATAGCGTTGACAAAGACACAATTCAAACTACTTTGTCCAACAAAGTTCTCACTGACTTAACAGCTTTGTTTAAAAAAATCCATCTTTAAATGTTTAAAGTGGAGAGCATAGCAGAAGACATAGTCCAAATAGATGGGCTAGTACAGTAAACAGTCTGTTATATAGGAATATTCTCTCTCCCAGTTTTACATATTATAAATTACTGACAATCCATTCAGGAGAAAGAGTGAATTGAACCACTTAATATTTGCATTAGAAATGAAGTACACTTCACTAGTCTATGTCCAGTCCTAAAAAGGACTCTCAGATACCCAGTCCTCACAGTTCTGAAAACCAAAGGAAAATATATATATACATATATATGTACTGTTTTAATTCCTTTCTTCCTGTAGGTCAATTAAAACCAAGTCCATAAATCCACAGGCAGTGCCAGACCTTTATTATTTAAATGTCTGAAATTCATGTATATTTTCACAAGGCCAGTTTAAGATACTAAGATGATCACTACAGCATATCCTTAAAATACGAAAACAGATAAATATCCTTCAAGCATACTACTGGTAACAGGAACACAGCCATCACCAGAGGTGTTAAATAGTTCACTCAATTGAACAGATTTTCAGCCCACTTGAATACTGCTCTCCAGTTCTTGCCTAGCCTTAAATTATTGCAGTCATTAACATGTAATCATTTAGTTGTACCATGCTGTGTTTGCCTGTTACAGAAAAGTCAAAGAGCTTTTCCACAACCAAATAATTATTAGGACACTGGTTCACTGTTCATTTAGTAACTTCTGACAGGTTTGAATCAGATTGTCTCCAGGCAAATGCTAATGGTTAAAGGTATGATCCACAGCACTGTCTAAAATATAAATAATAAATACTTAACAGTGGGGACTCTCCTCAGCTCAGATCTCTGCTAATTAATCTATGCACGTGCCTGTCAAATCTCATCAGGTTTCCCTTGCTTCACCCAATATTTGTTCAGCAGGGTTACCTTCAGTGCCATTATGAAGGCACGGAAAAGTCCAATTCAGACCCAAGAAGATATGGTAGCTCAGGCTTGAGACATATTCAACATTTCTTCAAAGTGGACAAGCACCAAAGAAACTTTGTGAAATTTGTTCAAGACAGCACAAAGACAGGAAAAAGATGTATATACTACAGTCCTTCCAAGTTTAGATCTATCAGTCAAGCTAAACTGAGTTTTATCAATCAGTGACAGCAATTCTGGTGAGAATTTTAGAGAGCATGAGAAAACAGCTCACTTCAAAATATTTTTTTCTTTTTTTTGGCACTCAGAGTGGCAAAAGTGCTATTTTGTAGTGTGAGGTTCAAATCTATCTACAACAGGCAAGAACTTTGAGAAGAAAAGTATGTCGATATTCATAATCACTTCTGACTTAGAAATAAATAGCTATTGACTATCATATATATATATATTTACCTTTAATTTCTCAATCCAATTAAAATTTCCACAAAATGACAGAATGTATTAGATGAAAAATAATTTATCAGGGACAGTCCAATTGATTTCAAAAATGTGATACTCTTCTATATAGTACCATTCTGATCTAAAAAAAGTACTTCATGAATCACTTATATCTTATTTTGGGGGCAAAACCCTTACTTATTTTGAATAGAATTTCAGAAGAATCTCTGGAAACAAAAAGGGATAGTTTGTGTCAACATAATCTGCAAAGAATACAAAGTGCTTTCCCCCTACTTTATGTTCCCAGCTATGATAAAAATAGCTGTATGTCATATCATATACCAGTTTATTCATAAGGCCATACTCTGCTGGGAAATCTTTGTGGTTTGACTTTGGTAGGGTCACCATAGGTATATGTCAAGGTACAATATATGCTGTAATATTTACAGCTGAATTTTCCCCTGCATTTAATATAATTAAGTTTAGTATTGCAGTATCACTATATCAGCAAAATGTCACTGAGAGCTAGATCCTCATGCCCTGATATAGAGTAAATGGAATAAATGTCTTGGTGCTTGTTTTATAGTAAGGTACAATTAAGAGTGATTGCACATACCAAAGCTTGAGTTGAGCTTTGAAACTATGCATCAGTGATTCTTTTCTGGCTGTGCATGAAATTTATGAACTTCAATAAACTTCCTTTGTAAAAGACCTTTTTGTATGCCATTATTCTGAGGTATTATTGGTAAGGAAAGAGAAAGCCCATTATTTAATACACATTGCTATTTTAGCACTTGCATCTGGAATTCAACTACACAAACTTCTTGGTAAACCAATAGCAATATCTGAATTAAAGTTCCCTTTTTCACTCTTCAACATCTTTTATCCTGAGAGAAAAACAAAGTGTGTCCACTGTTGAATTCTTTCTGATTCTGTTACTAGTTAATAAGAAGTTTACAGGACTGCTCGGTAATAAAGATAATTCAAAAACAAAAATACATCTTCAGAGATGCATTTTAATAGATACAAAATGTAATCACCTTATGTACTCTCATAGTCTTAAAAGATTATGCATGTGTTATGTGTCACATTGTCTAAACAAATGCTGGTTTCACCACTAAGGGAACATATTTCTTGAAATTCAAGAGGCAGAAATTTCAAAATATGAAATTTTGTGATTCAAGAGATAAGATAGCCATCAGTTAGCATAATAATAAATGATTTTTCTCTGTGTGGTTTCTTCTGTTCTTCTTTGATTTTGCTTGCGTTTCTAACAGCCACATTCAAGACATGGACTAAAACAGGCCATTCTGATTGCTTAGGCAATTCCTTTGCTCTTCACATAAACTCACATTTATTTTAGATGTCTCAAGTCTGATATTGTACCCAATAAACTCATTGTTGCCTCTGGGAGACCCTTGTAGACTTTAATTTTGAGGGACACATTAGGACTCTTTCTGAAGGGATATGCTGTAATAATATATATATATAATTATATAATATTATATAATATATAATAATAATATATAATATATAATATTTTATATATATATATATTTGCAAAGTGTTACTGCAGGGGCCAGTCAATGAACAAAATGATCCAATTTTTACTTTGCTCTTTGAGAGTAGTAAGGCAATTCAGTCCTTAATTGAGCAAATTACGCAGCCATGTGTGCCCACTCACTGTCTCTCATTCCTCAGGGAACAGAGCCTCTGCTTTTACCAGTTTCAGCATAAGGCAAAACAACTCATGTTCTTTATCTTCATTCATTTGTTTGCTTATTTATTTATTTACTTTACTGGTAGCTGGAGTAAGGAAGCGCTTTACCTCACTGTGGTCTAATACATTTAGTAACACTCTGCAAGCACTTTGATCAGCTACCTTGCAGAGGCCAAGAACAATAAAGATCATCAAAAGGACATTTCCCTGCAACCTTGAACATTTCTGACTACGAAGATATTCAGTGTTTTAGGAACACTCCCTCAGAAGACTCATACTAAAACTAGAGTTAGAAATAAGTAGGACATGATTTTGGGATGGTCAGTACTAGACCTCAGTCTTTATGTTAGTAGAAATAAGAGGAATCAGATACCAATCAAATGAACAGAGAGCTAAGAAATTAATTGCTATCTAAGTGGGTTTCAGAAGTAAGTTTTGGGAAGCTGAAAAAGAAGCATCTAGCATAAGGATCTTTTTTTATTATAATTTAAAAAAATAATTTTAAATAGAATCTGTCGACTATTCAGTAAGCCAGAAGTAATGAGAGGAAGGAGTGGAAAAGCTTTTCATCAAATAACTTTCTCTCTGAGTGCAGTAAATATACAATAGTACAGAGAACAAGAAACTCAATGTGATCCTTAGTGGACTAAGAGTAAAGAAGAAGTAACAATGTAGATGCTAGTACATCTGGGAAGTTCTACTAAATTTATTCAAGATATGTCAGTTTAACACTAACGTTTAGAAAAGACTGAGAGGTTTTGCATGAGTGTGAGAGTGCCACTGTTTGCTCCTTGTACGTTACGCAGCTAGCAGAATTTCTTTGTCTTCCTTGTGTATTTGACTGGAATTCTAGGGGAGGAAATATCACCACTGGACATAGTCTAAGTGACTATGATATAGAAGACACTAGGGAAACTCTGAAAATCTTATATGGTTATGGGACATAGAAGAATTAGGTAGGAATCCTATAATTTAGGCATGCACCATTTTAAGAAATCAAGACATAATTCCAATGTTCCAGTATTAACTTGAATATAGGGTCTTGCAAAACAGTTCAACATGATTGATGAGGATGGGACAAAGGAACAAAGCAATGAGAGAGTATGAATGCCCTATAACATAACATAAAATGTAAAAGAAAGCACAATACTAGCAATACAATTTACAAGGAGGAAATCTTATGTCACAAGCCATTATTATTTGTTTTAGAAGAGGAAAAGAAAGGGAATGGTGTCCTGGCATGGAAGAATGCAATTATGTGTTAGAGGATACTTAATAATTATTTCTGGCAGTAGAATCAACTGCAAGGAAGTTGACTGAAATAAACTCATTTGAAATAATCACAGCAAGTCCTGGGGCCATAGGAATATTTGCATCAGTTCTACCATGACTCAGGAGGATGACCTACTACAGATGACTCACTTGAAGTCTCTTCCAACTTGTGTAATCCACTGAAACTCATTCCAGAGTGTTTACTTATTTAAACTAAAATTCTAGACTGGAAGTGAAAACCTATGCCTCAAGTAGTTCAGTGTTGGAAGTATAAACTATCATTTAATTAATTAACTTAGTTTAAAATATATCAAAGGTAAATATCTTTAAGTACCAAGCCAATATACGTCAAGGAATTAAGAAGCAGATGGTAATGGTAAAGAATCATGTTTTTCTTCTACCCTGCTCTACTAGCCAGATTTTCCCTTCTAATGTAACACAACATCTGTTCCTAATTCCAAAGCAGACCAGACTATTGTGGAATCATAGCAGATGTGCTATTTTGGTTCAGATTATATCTAGCATGATTTATTAAATTTGTAGAGTGGCATCTGCAACACTATTAACTAGGAAATAGTAGTAATTAGAAACAAAAGAGTGACACCAAAATGAGTTTGATATTAATGCAAATAGAAAATCCAAGTATGGGATTGGAAAGGGGTGACAGTCCAAAGGAATTCACAAAGTTAATAGCAAGTCAAGAAGTGAGATAAATTTCTTAAATATCAATCCATTGTTTTATTCATTAGACAGAACAGCTTACCAAATTTATTTGTTTCTTTCCCACCAAAAGAGGAATGCTGGAGAAATAAAAGGATCCTATGTCTCAGAAACTATTTATAGATGATTGTTTTCTTTTTCTACTCAGTAGGCAATAATTTTGAAAGTTATAACAATAAAATTTTATAGATAGGGTTAGTCTTAGAATAGAGCTTAAGCACCAAATACAAGAATCAGACATAACTTTGCTGTCCTTCTGCAGAATGTAGGTAGTCCAACTCCCTTCTAACAGTCTTGGAAGTATCAAAAGTCTCTGGTTTGAATTTGAATTTTCATAGAAATCCTACTTCTTCACATGTATGAAACTTTAATTTTTACAGAGCTGAATAGCTCTGCAACTGTCTTATGATCATACTTAACTTAGAGTCACCTAACACTCATTTGTGGCACTAGCCAAGCACATCCTCAGGACCAGGTTCTTTTCAAAATAGACAGGTTGTCTCTCTTCTCTATCAAAAAAAAAAAATCTTGGAAAAGTATGCATCTCCTCCATAGTATTATAAAGTTCAGCTTTATTAAAAACACAGAGAATTATTCCTCTGAGAATTCACTTATGTTCCACCCAGAAGAGTTTTCTAGACATCAGACTATGTTAGAGAGCCTTTTTCTACATTAGCATCTTGATGCTGAAAAAGAAATCAAAAGGGAAGGCATCTGTCATGAAACTAGACAGAGAGAACTAGTGTTAAGAAGCATGATTTAGTACACAAATAGCTAAAAAGTTCAGCTAAGAGAGAGGATATGTATTTTTGTTGCTTTCCAAAGTCTGTTCATTTTATTGGGAGTGAGTTTTTTTTTTTTTTTTTTTTTTTTTTTTTTTTTTTTAATAAATCAAAAACTAGAAGTATTGATGAGAACTCTTCTTCACTTCAGTGATTTATTAGTCTATCATGTTATATCTACTCATCAACTCTTTTTAGTATATATTGAAACATTTGCAGGCACAGCTTAGTGAGTCAATTGTTAGGACAGTCTTATAAATCTTCAACTATATTGTGGGTTTGTGTGTTTGTTTTTTTTTTTGGTTGTTGTTTTTTTTTTTTTTTCTTGTTTGTTTAAAACCTTTCAGATGTAAGCAATGCATGGTTTCTAGCATCTTGGACAGGATATCCATCAGCAGCATCAGGAAAAACAAAAACAAACAAAACAGAAAAACAAACATATACAAAAACACTCTGAAGAAAGTTGGAAGTTGTGGATTCCAAATATATAGAGGTACTTTTTTGTGACTCTTTGGACTCACTCAAAGCTCAGAAGTGTTCGTTTCCACTAGATGAAGACGACAATATACCTATACTGTCAGGCAGGTTCTTGTTCAGTGTTTCTTGTTTTGGTTTCCCTTTGGAGATGCAGTTACATCCTACATAATGGAGAAGACATGCTCAGTAGTGCTTGCCATTGTCCTGGTCATTAACAAACTCCTCCTGCACTCTGACTGTGTCTCAAGCGGACACTGCCCCTGTGAGGCCCCACTTAGAGTACTACGTCCAGGCCTGGGGACCCCAGCACAAGAAGGGTGTTGATCTGTTAGAACAGGTCCAGAGGAGGGCTACGAAGTTGATCAGAGGGCTGGAAAACCTCTCCTACGAAGAAAAGCTGAGAGAGCTGGGGCTGTTTAGCCTGAAGAGAAGGCTCCAGGTTGACCTTACTGCAGCTTTTCAGTACTTAAAGGGGGCTTATAAAAAAGATGGAGAACAACTATTTGCTCAGTCAGATAATGACAGGAGAAGGGGGAATGGTTTTAAACTAAAAGAGGAGAGAGTTAAATTAGATGCTGGGAGGAAATTCTTCACTCAGCGAGTGGTGGGGCACGGGGAACAGGTTGCCCAGAAACGCTGTGGATGCCCCATCCCTGGAGCTGTTCAAGACGAGGCTGGACGAGGCGCTGGGCAACCTGGAGCCTTGCTGTCTCAGACTGCTGGTTCTCCAGCCATTAAGACATGGAAGTTGCTGGGTGTTTGCTGTTGCCAGGCCAAGTTTTTGACCAGTAAATTGTTAGTGGAAAAGTACTGCTGTAAAGCAAATGGTATAAGAAGGGAGCCTGTCCTCAATATAAGGAGTTGAAGTCATGTCCTCAATAAAAAAGTAGAAGTTATTGATCCCTAAAGAACCCTAGTGTCCGTATGGTCATTATGCCACAGGTAGCATCCTTGCCTATGGCAGGGGGGCTGGAACTAGGTGATCTTCAAGGTTCCTTCCAACCCAGGCCATTCTATGATTCTGCGATATCACTGGGCTGTGTCTGCACATCCAACAGTTTTTGCTGTCTCTTCCATTGATGGATGAAAAGCATCTACCCAGAAGTAAGATTGCCACATATATCCTGAATCCAGACTATCCTGTGGCCTGTCCTTCTTCTGGAGTACTGATCCAGTCCAGCTTCTTCCCTGCTCTGCACACATACAGAAAACCTTAGCTGTAATGCCTAGTTCCAACAAAATCTTTAGATTTTTATTTCCTATGTCCTCTTTATTACCCTATTCAGTAGTATAGAGTCATAGAATCATACAATGATTTCAGATAGAAGGGGACTTAAACATCTAATTCCAACCCCCCTGCCATGGACACCTCCAACTAGATCTGGTTGCTCAAAGTCCCATCCAACCTGGCTTTAAACACTTCTAGGGATGGGGCATCCACAGCTTCTCTGGGCAACCTGATTGATGAAAATCAAGCTGTTGAATGCAACACTCTGAGTGAGATCATCGAACAAATTCCTTATCTACCGATAAGGATCTGTCCATCATATCTGTGTTGCTTCAATTTAAAGACAAGGACATCATGTGGGACAGTGTAAAATGATGTGCGTGAGTCCAGGTACGAGGTCAGTTGTTCTTCCTCTATCCACCAGTGCTGTAACCCCATCATAGAAGGTCACCAGAATGTCACACATGTTCTGCCCTTAGTGAAGCCATGTTGGCTGTCACCAGTCGCTTCCTTGTATTCCATGTGCCTTAGCATAGTTTCCAGGAGAATCTGCTCCACGATCTCGCCAGGCACAGAGGTAAGACTCACTGGCTGCAGTTATGTGCTACATAGGTTATGAAATTAAGAATTTAAACGTGAGTTTAAAAACTGTCTGTTTTGAATTTGTGCCTAAAATACAATTTTACAGTCCTTAACTTTTAGTTGTACAAGGCTTTTATTGCTATTATCCTTTAAGAGTTTTTTTCTTTATAGTAATCTTCTTGTGGTTTAACCCCAGAAGGCAGCTTAATACCGCTTGTTCAGTCTCCCCAGGTGGTACAGGGAAGAAAATCAGAGAGGTAAAAGCGAGAGGAATCATGGGTTGAAATAAAACCAGGTAACTGGGTAAAGCAAAAGCTGAATGCATAAACAAAGCAAAGAAAGGAATTCATTTGCTGCTTCCCATTGGCAGGCAGGTGTTCAGCCACTTCCAGGAAAGCAGGGCTCATCATGTGTAATGATTTCTTGGTAAACTGAACATCCCCCACTCCTCCTTCTTTACCCCAGTTTTTATTGTTCAGCATGGCACCATGTAGTACGGGAAATATATTTGGCCAGTCTGGGTCAGCTGTCCTGTCTGTGCCCCCTCCCAGCTCCTTGTGAACCCTCAGCCTCCTTGCTGGCAGGGCAGCACAAGAAGCTGAAAAGTCCTTGGTTCAGTGTAAGCACTCTGCAACAACTGAAAACAGTGGTGGACTATCACCACTATTTTCATAAAAAGTCCAAAATGCAATCACACAAGCCTCTATGAAGAAAATTAATTATATCCCAACCAAAACCTTGACACTATCAGGCATCTGTTCTGAATTAATTCTGGAGTACTTTGAAAATTGTAAATATTTCTCCAAAGACCATGCAATGAAAGAAGAAATATTTTAATTTTACACAATGATAGACTGCAAATAATTTTTTTATTTGGATTTAATTTTTTTTTTTTTTTTTTTATTATGACTGAGTAGTGGTCCTAGTCAGTACTGGCCAAAATTAACAATTTTAGAGAAACTCTCATATTTTAAAAAAAATACTTTAAACTTTCTGAAACACATAATTTCTCTTTCTTTTGTCTTTTTTTTTTTTTTTTTTCCTCCCTAAACATTTATGGCATTTGTAATATATTTTAGAAATTTAGTGAAATATCTGTCTATTAAAAAGACTGATCAATGAATAAATTTTGTGAGTAGGAATTTCATCCTAATTTCAAGAATAATGATGGAATTTAACAAACCATAGAAAAATGCGTGAATATGTAAAAAAAAATAATAAAATAAAAATCACTTCTAATTAACTGAGTTAGCCAGTTATCTAAAAGGAATAACACAGCAAAATATTTCAAGCAAAAACCATTCATTAGCTTCAGTGTCAGACAGACATATGAACAAAGTGATGTTTATTTGGGTGTAAGAGTCAAGATGCAGGAAGAAGGGATTTGAATGTCAAAAGTATTCCATAAACAAAAGAGTATTTTTTTTCCTCAAAATTGTTTTGCTAAGATAGCACAAAAATAGTTTCTTCTTTCTGTTCATTGGGTGTTTTTACAACCTTTAAAACAGTGAACATCAACCCTGTCACTGAAACTGATTTGATAACAACATCATTCTGCAATTTAGGCAGCCACTCAGCACTTGTGCTTCATTATTTTTACCAAATTATGGGTTTGATTTTAATTATTTTTTTTCATACTGCTGAAGATCCTTCCTCCTGCTTTGACAAAGATGAACAGAAAGCTGTTGTTTTCAGTCATGAAATATTTTACCTCTGAGAGATAAAGTCCTTTTGTCAGTCTAAACTGGAATTAACGAAGTTGAAGATCTCAAATCTCAAGAGCTATGATAAAGATAACTTGTCTTTGCCATATTACTCTCATTTTCTACATCCATTTATCCACTCCTTAAATGGCAGAAAAGAAATACAATAATAAGCAGATTTTGTGGTAAAAATGGGAATGTGGTTTTGAAATGCAATTTATAAGCTAAAGACTACATTATAATTGTTTTTTTTTAAATCTCATGAATCTTTTGGTAACAGAGGATGGTATTAAATTTTCAGTTGCTATTTCTATTACCAATGCTGGCACACTTTTAATCTGAAATGTCTGTGCTGAAAAAAAGGAATCATAATTAGCAAAATGAAATGAAGTGTCCTGCCTTTGAATAATTGTTTACCACAAGCAATTGTAGATTACACAAAACAACGTGTTTAGCTTGATAAAAAGATTATCATGAGAGAAATATTTAATGGGTAGTTTATTGGAGCAATAAGTATCAAAGTGCCAGACATCTCCTGGGAATAGATGAATCTGTAAGGAAGTGTTTTTATAGTTCTAGTCACCACTTTAGGCCATTTACCCAAATCATTATTAATGCCCAGGAAATTCTAAGCCAAGATGTGCTCACTAGCTATTTAAATATTTTATATTTAATTTTGGAGTTTTCGCCTTTTCCTTGACAGAAGACTAAGTTAGAACTAAGGATAAATGAAGGAAGAAGTTAGATATCATTTACAGAGTTAAGAAAAAGATCTACAAGGCTGTGGGGATAGTAGGAACTTTTGTCTAAGATTTCTCCCGTGTTACTACAGAGTCAGTAGTTACTCACCCACTCAATAGGAGGATCCTCATTTCCGACAGCCATGTAGGTGGTTGAAACATTCTGAGTACTGTAAATAAAACTGAAAAATCCTCTCTACCATTTGTCTACTTAAATCAACAAAGCACATTAATTCTGAAATGTAATTTTATGCACTCTAACCTAAGGAAGTTTTTCTGACACAAAACTTGAATGTCTGGTATGCAACAATGCTTCATGCAGTGTTTTGAGCAATAAAACTCCACGGGGAGATTTTAGGTTCCTTGGTGTGAAAAGGATCCAAGCTGTGATTCAATGTATTACTTTGACTAGGTTTGTAACTTGAGAGTGCAAAATTGTACGTTCTGTCTTGATATTACTGGGAAAAGTTTTTGGCATGTCCAAGTCAAAAGAGGGAAAACTCTGAAGCCATTTGCATGGAGTAGAGAAAGTGGTTCAGCTATACAAAATGATGAGGAACAAGCAGGAGCAGGAGTTCTGGAAAGGAATTGTTTATCTTTTGTTAATAGGTAAGTAAGGGCCTGTCGAAGTTATTATTCTCCAAAGTTATTATTCACCTAAAGTTATTATTCTCCACAAATTTAGTCATCTATCTACTTAAAATTTTCATCCTCTGTCTAGAATCTGAGCAGAGAGACCACCTGCTGTATACCAGGCTCTGTATTTGTCTTACCATAGTTGCAAATTTTTCCCCTTCTTTCAAATTAAAATGATTTAAGTACAGAGAATATAGGATAGGGGTAGGTGGAGAATGAATGCATCAGCCACTGAAATAATGCAGTATACTGTGGTTAAGAACCTGTCATCCATGGTAGGCAATAGGTGCTTCGTTGGGGTTTGATACAAAATGACATTTCTTAGTGGTCCTGCAGTCACTCAAAAGAGTGGCAACAGAAATGTCATTGGAGGTATGGAATGCAAAATGAGTAAGATAATCCAATGAAGGAAGCCACTCACAGGATTTCCTTTGTACTTCTTAATATCTCTGTGGAATGCAGATAGCTTATGTTATTTGAGAACAAATTCACTTCAAACCTCTCTCCTAAGCACCTGCCTTGTACCCAGTCTACATGAAATCCCTGTTGAAAATGACTACGATATAGAAGTACACAAAATAACTTTACAGTAATGTCAGCTCTTATTATTTGTAGATTATTTGTAGACAGATTATTTTGTTTGTAAATAAACATGTCTAAAAGAACAAATTTTCTGGCAGACCTTATTAGCTCAGGCACTTTGCTGTACTATTGCGCTTCCACCTAATCTCATCTGGATGTACACAGCCCCACAGGGCTGTGTTTGAATTAATCAGTCTTATTATTTGAGGGGTTGGTGTGGTGGTGCTGAGACATCTATGATGACCTGGGACATCCTGTGTAGGCTGGGAAATAGTAAATAGTTGTATTACATGGTTCTTGCATTTCCTTCATTATAAACAATAGAAAGCTTATTACTGTTCTATCATTAGTTTTGCTCATCTACAAAGCAGGAGAGATCTCAAGTCTATTAAAAAAAAATAGAGTAAAAAATTTGAATGTTCAGCTCCATTGGACTCGTGCACAGCTGCAGCTAGCTACTGGAAACAGTTAGTTAAAGCAAGAGCTAGTATACATATCCTATATGCCTATTACAGTTTGGCAGTATTTTCATTTCCTATGTTACATTCTCTATTGCCTTAATACAACATATTGTCTTTTCTTTTAAATGTTGAAGATCAAAACAAGAGGAAAAAAAAAAAAAAAGAAAAAGAAAAAAAGTCAGAGGACACAGGAGGGAAAGTTAATTTTACTATGAGCTGTGAAAAAAATCTTCTTCCGTTATGGTTTCAATTGAAGTGTTTGTCACTTTTATCTGGAGATGGGAGTTTCAGAGACAAATTCATCATGAACTGGGGAAGTCTCTGACCAGAAAAATATATAATTCTCACAGACTACCCTCACAAGCATTACCTTTGAAGAGACACATTATAATCTCTGTTTTTCAAGACAGGGAGGAGAATTCTATCTAGATTGAAGTAGCTCAGTTAATGACCTTGAGCAATATAAACTCAATCCAGGCCTCACAACAGGTTTATCCAAACTGCAGATATCTTCACTAGCAGAGAAAGTTGGAGTTAGATACCAAGGACAGTTTGAGCTCTTCACATTACAGGCAGCTACCCTGACTTTCACTAAAGTAACAATGCTTTGACAAGTATAACACAAGAACCTTCTCATCAAGAAAACTATTTCTAATATGTGTTAGATCACAATTTATTTGAAATGTGGACTTCAATTTTCCTATGTGGTTGTGCATGAAAAAAGCAGGGCCTTGGTCTGTTGAGGAGGTGGTTAAATGTTACTAGAGAGTCTACTAGTTCAAAATTGGTATAAGAGGAAAGCCAGGTCCTGAGAGCATATGATGTTCTGAGAAAATTTTGTGTTTAAGCATTCGCAGACTTCCCAGAAATGCTGTATCATTAAAGAAAGAAATCTGCTGCTATAAAATGCCTTATTCAGAATTTTATCATATATTATTTCTCTCCATATGCTACACTGGAAGAAAGTGTAGAATGATTAGTTTGCATAAAATAATTTACTACCAAGCCCTTCTTTGATTTCATTGAAAATATTTGCATTTTTAAACTATATCCTAGACCATTAAAGGGAGTTTCACTAAACACTTCCAGCAATAAAAACAAAGGAATGTGCTCATTCTGTATGATTTAAAAGGATGGGATTGATTTTTAAAAACCCCACAGCTTGCATAATCAATAATTTGCCTCTGAAAATTAAATGTATAAATAAGCAAATCAGAATATTCAAATACTACTGTATTACAATTTTACCTGCTTTGCAAAGACCATCTGCCTCTGGGGGTTAATTATCTATTAAATACTTGAAATCACTCTCCTTTGAAAATTAAAAAAAAAAAAATAGGAAGAACTTGTAAAATGTTTCTTCAGGTTAAAGTGAGATGTGATGCTACTGGAATAATGTAATAGGTATTTTCATTGGACTTTTGAAAAATAAATCATTAAAAATTGCCATCATTTCTTTATGACAACCTGAAATTAAACTGTTCATTTTTTAGGAAAAACAAAACAAAACAAGACAAAAACAAACAAACAAACAAACAAAACAAAACAAAAAACAAAAAACCTTACACACGCGCATTTTTTCTCTCATTTCTTTGAAAAAACATGGAGGGACGGAATCAAATGAAATCAGAATTTCCAAATAAGGTAATAAAAAACATTTTCTGATTAACTCAATTTTGACAGAACATTTTTCAATCATCTCTATTTATGTGGAAGATTAGCTCATTTCATTGCTATTGTTCTGTGCAACCCTCCATGGAAATTCAACCAGAGACACAGAGAGATAATGTTATTGGGATCAGTAATGTAGCTGCCAAGGTGATTTTCTCACTTATTAAAACAAAACATAGTCTATAATTGGCACCCAGTTTTCTGAGTAATGGCTATACAGATGTGTCATAGAATAGTGAAGGTTCTTGTAAAGACAATGTTTAAGTCACTTGAAACATATATTTAAAATTAAAGCTTTCCAGTAGTGTGGTTATTCAACCAAAGCTAACTTTCTTTAGGTCTAATGTTTAAAAATTTTTTTTTTTTTTTTTTTTTTTTTTTTTTCACCTTTTAAATTTTCCACCCAAATGATTTCAGTAAAAAGGTATTTCACTAAAAGGTATGAATGTAATACTTAAGCCATAATTCCTGGATATGTAGTAGAAAGCAATGTAAGTATTTCTTTCACATTTGAATTCATCAACACTATAGATGTATATACCTCAGTTTTTGTTCCCTCTATACCACAACACACAATAGGTACAAGCTTCTTTGTCTCCATCACTGCCAAACTGACTGTGACTATACCAGTTTATTTTAGTATTTCCAAACATTTGTTCTTTATTCTGAATTATTAAGATAAAGTATTTAAGCCATTAACTGCGTGATAGTATACTCTGCATTCCATTTTCCTATTCATGCACTGTAAGAGTATAGATGGAGCTTTTATAATAGAAGAAAACTAAACAATTTTGAAGTGACAGCCATGCATGCAGGACACTGTTTAATACCAAGACATAAAAAGGCAATTTACTCACTTCTTAAATTGATCTTGACATTTATAGCACACATTATCCATAAATAGTAAAATAATTGAATACTCCAGGTAAATGGGCTAATGTTTTTTCATGAATATGGATTATCATATTTTGTGTATTATTTCATAGTCTACATAGCTTTTGTTGAATATCTTTTGATTGCAGGCAATTGAAAAGTCACATTTTCCTATATCCTACATCAGTGGTAGTGCTGGGACCAGGCATCTCAAATGAAGGTACAATAAGTTCTCCAGTAGAGAGGAATCATGGAAGAACCACACCGAGTCTGTACCTTGCAGCTAGTTGGATTTGAAAAAAAAAAAAAAAAAAAAAAAGTATATTTTTAATATATATATATATATATTATTTATTTAACCCTTGCTATTACCTTATTACCCAAAGAACCATCTAACCCTTTAGAGAATATTATTAATCTCTTGCTACCTTACAGTTGGCTATATAATGTAAGTCCATCAGTAACAGAATTTAATGATCCATTAGAATGACAGGGATCACTGGGACCCCATAATACTGTAGGCACATCTGCTCTGCTGGGCATAAACCTCCTTGATGTCTTGTGCAGAGCAGGTGATAGAAAAAGATGATACCGTTTGGCTTGGGCTTTGATTTTATGTGTTGATACTAACAATTTTGCAGTTAAAGGGAACAATCTGCTGCTTTTTTTTTTTTTTTTTTTTTTTTTTTTTTCAATAAACTTTCTGGGCTAAGTTGACAAGGAGTCATTCAAGTTTGAAATAATGAACCCCTTTATTTCAGATTTTAGATAATTTGAAGTCATTCTGGGGAGTTGAAATAAAGATCTACATGTCTATATTTGCAACTATCCCCAGTAATAACCAGGGGAAGTAAATGTAAAAAACCATGTTCCTTACATTTAGTCTTGCAAAACTCCAACAACTCCTACCAGAACAGAATCTTAGGCAAGAAGCAGAGCCATGTGGGACACGAGCCTTTGTGCAAATCCAGGACTGTGAATGCTTCATCTTGTCTTTTGCTGTCCTGACTTCCTTGAACTTTTGTTAGTTTTGCCTGAAAAACCTTTCTGTCTTTAGATTTACTGTTTTCAGACAAACTCTGAATGAAATAATATGATTGGGATGATGATGAACACAGGGAGAAGATATAGGAGTGCTTGTTTTTGGTGTAGGTGTCCAGATGAAACAATTTACAAGTATTCTGGGGCTAGCCTGAAATTGGAAATGCTCCTCTTTACCTCTTTACTTTCTCCACTGTAGCTATCTATATGATATGCTACAGAATACAGGCTAGCAATTTGATAGGTTATGACCTGGCTTCCTAGATCTTATCACAATACAAATCTTAGGACAGAAGATGAATGGAATTTTTCTTGAAAGTACTAGTCCATTGTTAGTATCCATCTGCACGTCATCCTTTTGCTACCAGCCAGTCCTGGTGGAGACTGGAGTGTGCTGTGATTAACCTCACAAAAGGGACACAGGAATTTACCTTGGTGATACGTCTTCATTGAACAAAATAAAATATAAATATATGTGTATATATTTATTTTAAGAAAAATAATATTGTATTTATTATCTCTATTTATAATAATAAATACAAAGAATTAATTGGTTTTCTTTTGGCCACTAAATCCAGTTTATATGGGACATGCTTCAGTAATCCCAGAGAGACAAATAAAAGTCTGTTAAAGAGAGCGTTTGTGAGTTTTCGTACCAAAAATTTCCCTTCAGAGGAAGTCTTTTTGCCATTTTTAGTGGGATTCACAAGGGACATGAAAAGGATGCGCAGGGCAGATGGGAACAGGCTTCGTCTGCATCCACACAATGGAGAAACTATCCAGAGGACAGGCTTGAGGTTGTATTTACTTCCTATCTGCTTTGTCTATCTACAAAGTAAACTGCAGGGCTGACTTGAAGCTGACCCAGCAGGAGAGTCCCTGGAAGAAAAATGGAGATAAATCAGAAGCTTCAGAGCACACAGAAAAGCAGTTTTCTTTCCCATGTGGAAAGAGAACTGAAACATCTGTGAAGACTGCTGCTGTGGCACTGGGCAGAAGAGGTGGCCATGGAGGCCTGTACAGAAGCACCCCCGATGTTCTGGCCTGAAAGCGTACCAATTCTACCTGCTGCATAGGCAGATGGGATTTACAGGTGATAGACGGATTTCAGGCTGACTGCAAGGTTCCTATAAATGCAAGATGTGTGCTCTCGAGTGTTCCGCTCATTATCCTGCCTTTTTACAGTTCAAACATGGATAGTATTTAATCTTTTTCATTCTTTTTTTTTTATTTTCTTCATTTATGATACATATCTCTGGGAATGAAATTAATTTGTTCCTCCTCACTGGAAAAGATCAGAAAGTTATTGAGATTTATGTGTATGATTTGAATCACTTTGAGACAACTATTTTTGGCTGAAACTTCTGTAAAAAGTCAAGGTGAATTAGACAGCTTCATTCTTAGCCTTGTTACTTCTTTATTCTAACTCCTAGGCTAACTAAGGATGAGGGAAATATCAAAAGTATGTGTCAGGACGTGGTTCTGAATCCAGCATTAGAAGTCCTCAAATCTGAGGACTGAGATTTGAGCCTCTGTTAATTTAACAGAGCCAAAAAGCACAGTGGAGATAAGCTATTTTTGTTCTGCTGTAAGATAAATTCCTTTGTATAAGGCGAGAAAATAGAGCTGACCTCTGTGAGGTAATCTGGTGGTAACAGGAGAACCTGTTTTCACCACGTTTGCATCCTGGGATAGTTAAAACTCCTGAGGAGCCCTGAGGTAGAAACTCACAACTCCTGTAACAATGAAGACAAACCTGGAGCCTGATATACAAGTGTGTTCTCCCATCAAGACTTTAAGAGCACTTCAGAACATGCTTTGTGACTAACACAGTGACGGAAAAGCCTCCTTGCTGTCATTTTGCATCAATGAGGGTGGCTGCAGACAGCTGACATGTACCTTTTGTGTACTACATCAGCCTGTTGATCAACAACTTTCCCAGTAAAATTCTTCAGGGAGAAGCCTTAATTGGTACCGTCACAAAATGTGTCTTGCTGCCTTTCTCTTTCAATAGGGGTGTAAAAAGCACTAATAACTTCAGAGTAGCAGAAAGCCACATCACAAACTTGATGTTGTAGGAAGCTGTAAACACAAAATAAATCAACTATGTTCAATGCAAAACAGAGTATTTAAAGCAATGCTTTAAAGTACTGTTTTGAGGACATTAAATAGACCTGTGTACATCTACTATTACTTTCACCATCTTTTATATCCTGTGTTTGCCCACCTCAAATGTAAAAGTTATTTTTCATCCTGTGGCATTTTCCAAAGGCCAAAGACATTTCAAAACATTCTACCTTCAATTATTTTTCTTTAATTTTAGAAATTTTTGTCCAAGGAATGTGATTGCTGATATCAATGTTGATATAAAGATCAGCATTGCATCCCTCGGTTTTATAGTTGTGCTTGCATCTAGATCATTGCTTGAGAGAAAATTAATGTCCTTGCAAGCAGTGATTCTTTAGAATTTCCAAAGTCACCAAAATTCAAGGTGTCTTGATGCTCCAAAGGTGCAGGTTAGTAAACTTTAAAATGTTTGAGGAGAGTTTTGTGTAAATCCCCTGACTGCAAAATTCCTCTCCTATTTTTTTAATGTCTCCATAGGCCAGATGGCTATTTGCTTTCTAGAAGTCTGTTGAGAAGAATGATAAAAAGGCTCAGGTTATTTGAAAGGAATAGTGTGTGTTGAAATGTTAAACATATTTTATGTTTAGTAACCTACTGGCTGAATTCGGAGCTCAGTACAGGAGGTGCCAAGAGGAATGTGGTATGAATTATCCTACTGTTGCTTCTGTGTTACATTCTGTAAATTTTGGCACCTTCAGTTCTTTCTTTGTTCCCTGAGATTATCTAACACAAGGCCACACTCACAAGTGAGGAAATAACATCCTTTTGATCACCCTTGCAGATAGCTACATTGCCTCATTCCCTTACATTTCTTGACCTCCATGGTAGCTCTAGTCAGGAACTTTCTGTTTAAATATTTTCTTCAATAGATTCTGCTTTAAAAAAAAATAAAAATAAAAATCATGGGAAGTGTTTGCTTACTAAGAATTTGGGGGATTTATTTGTTTGTTTTATCTTTCCCAGCACAAAACCAGATAGTCACTTTTTTATTTTCATTGTATCAAATAATGTATCAAATATATATATATATATTTATTTGGGGAGGGGACAGTAGCTGAAAAATAGCATTACTTTCTAGGGAAAAAAAGTAAAAAAGAAAACAAATAAAAAAATACACAACTGACTGACGTTGTTATTTACACTTATTCCATAAGGGTTCTTGGGAATCTATCTTGATGTGAACGTCCTAGCAGACAGACACTGGGGTCTGTCAACAGAGGAAGGCATAACATGGAGTATTCTGAGTTTAATTCACATTTTCTTATACTTTTCAGCACTCCAGATGTGTACCTGAAGACCAAAGTGACCCTGACTATGTATTTTTCCATGTTGCCCAGTTAAATCCAGACAACTACCTAGAACACTCTCACCTCCATTGTGTTCATAAGGACAGTGTCATCTGTAGAGCAGGAGCACTCCATTACCACAAAGGGGATTAGGCATTCTCCTTCAGCTGGCGTACACAGGAAGAAGCATACACTTTTAGAAAGACTGCTATAGAGGTTAATAATTATGTATTTGGAATTCAGCCAAGTATAGCCAAGATGACATTGATCTGTGATACAGCAATGAACTAGTCTTTAATAAAGAGGATTCTGTTAATTTAATACTTTGTGGCAGTTCCTTGTATGTCAGCATAGGTACAGAACAGTAAGTCAAAAGTTGATTATTTCTTGTTTCTAGAAAGACATGATTTTTTTTTTTTATTTTTAAATGGCATTACAATGGCCTACTTATCAGCTTACTTTCTCATAGTCCTGTAGCAAAATGAGCCAGATGAATGGAAATGACAAAGACTGTCTTTGAAACAAATTATTTATACATGGACTATGTAATTAATAAGAAATGAAAAGAGCGAATATACTGACTTTAGTAACAACAGTGGTACTGTATTTCTTGTTATATACATAATGATGAATGCAGTATAGAAAAAAAAATATTTACTGTTGATTTTCAACCCTATCATATGTGGATTTACAATTTTACGTCTGCATGAACAATTTGCTCTAGTTAAATACCTCTGACTGATCACAGTGGAAATGGACATCCGTGTGATGTAAATAAGATTTTAAATTATTTTTATCCACAATATCAATATTCAAAATTCTGTTTCTAGTTGTCAGAGCTTAAAATTAGACCAGAATGTTTAGTTTATTCTTGGGTTTCCTGGTCTAATACAATGTTTTGAAGTTAGAAATTTCCCTAATGCCAGCTGAGGAAACTAGATCTCAGCATTTCGTGGAGTCTTTTAACCTGCCCTGATTCCATTGAGCAATGTGCTGAAAATAGTACAGACACTGCTTTTGCAGAAAGGTAATTTCAATGCTATCACTTCTAAATTGAGAAACCAGACCACTGATGTACCCAAAGGAATACACATCTGTATCTGAAGCTTTAATGTGCTATAGCATGTCTTTCTTACTCAGTTTAAATAGGGCTGAATCACAATAGGTGAAAGTTACCCTGGGGTAATACCTTTGCAAGCAAGGGCAATGAATTTGGCCCTCAGTTTCTGGCTGTGGGAAATGTGGCTAGCAATTCAGCATATTTCATAATAATTATAGTAATTATTACATATAAAGTAAAGTATATATAAAGTAAACAACCACTTCGACCAAAATGCTTAACAGAAGCACAATATACTTAGAAGGATGACTTGATCTGTCTCAACTATGCAGAAAAGGGAAGGAATTCTGAACATTCATAATCCTTTTGCTTTGTGATTCCATTAGGGAATTAATCTATTAACTAAATAATTAAAAGCATTGTGTGCCAAATCCTGCATAAGTCATGACAGCAAATAGGCCAGCAAACCATTTATGCTCTTCATTACACTCATGTAATTGTACCAATAGATTGGTATCTTGGGTTTGCACAGCGGCATGTGTGGGATGGTCTGTGCTTTCACAGGCTGTACAGGGGTGGAATCACTAGTCATTGAGAAAGATTTCTACCACTGTAAGCAAGAGAAGAAATAGATCATTAATTTGATTAGGAAATTTGATTGAGCCTAGGTGCAAGAACAGGCAAAGTAATCACTTGCCTTGGGCAGCAGCATGTAGCAAAGTGTCTGCATCCCACATTGCTCATGCTATGGGGGTCCTGCTGCTGCTGATGGAAAGGAATATGGGTGGAGGGGATTACTGTTGCCTACGTCATGGCTAGGTATTGCACTAGTTTAGCTTGCCTTACCAGATAAGGAAGGCTGTCTCCTCTCACTGATCCAGTTTGCTCTATAGCTCTACAGCACGGCTTCCCTAGGCAGAAGTGACCTAGTGACCTGACCTGGGGTAGAAAAATTAATTTTGCAACACTCCCTTCTGAGAATAGCTGAGCCATCTCTGAGGAGTTCTAAGCTACAGCATAGTTGCTGAAGTTATGTTTGTTCACAGGATGCCCTAGAAACTCCTGAAAGAAGTAGTAAGAGCAGAATAGCCAAATATTTTTCAGAAGGCAACAAAGCTCATCTAATTTTAAATTAAAGACCAAATCACTTATTAAACTGTATTTATAATGCAAAAATTACCTTGAGACACAGCTAAGAAACATAATGGGTACTAAGGACTTTGACACTCAGGAAAATTTTAAGCAATAATTAGAATAGTTTAGAAATGTTTCAGAAACTCTAACACTTTGTTGATGTAGCAAAATATTGTAAGGCCTGAAAAGAAGTAAAGTTAATCCAGACTGCTCTACTTTCCTTTTCATCATTTCTTGCAAAGAATGCAAGAGAACACAGTGGAGTAAGTCTAGATGCTAATAAAATAATGCTTCATTGTTCTTCATGGAAATTAGTGATGCATAATAATGCATGTCATTACTGCTAGTGAAAGCCATAGTAGAAATCATTATTGAATTTTAATGAATGAGTTAAATGCTTGGGATTGTCAGAAACATAATTATTGGAGAAAAATTAATTCTGGCATTCTGTAATTACTACTTCAAATATTGTGAGGTTTCATTGAAAGGACTATCTGAAATAATTCATTTAAAAAAAGCAAAGGACATACTAGGAAGCACTTTATATGCAGGTCTTTTGATTATAGGAGTCTGGATGTGATAGTACACAAATACACTGAAAATATATGTTTGTCTTACATCTGCAATTCTTCTAACACAGCAGGAGCAAATGTCGGTGAATTCTGTGTGAGGATTTCTTAGCAGCACTTCTTACTGCTCTGAAACTTCTATTAACAATAAGGGACAGTTTTTATTGTTAGTGCAATCTTCTGCAGGCTAAATTCCACCTCAGAAAGATTTCATTGCCTGTGTTATTTACCTGTTTTTTTCAAAGATGTACGGAGAGTTCACTTGATTTCAATGCAGAAATAAATGTGTTTGGAGTATGCTCCAACCTGCAGTGAAATCAAGAGGGGGAAGAGAAGCAGGCTCTGGGCCAGACCTCAGAAGAACAGGCAGTAGCGTGGGGCGGTGAAATGGCCCACAACCCAGCTGCCTACTCCAGAAATGCCAGAGCCCTGCAGTGCAGCACTGTAACTGAGAAGGAAGGTTTTGCCCAGATGCTCTGCACTGACTCATATTATACTATTGGTTTAGAAACAATCATCTCACTAAAATGCAGTTTTAGCTTAGAAGGCTAATACTGTAATTTCTGCTACGGTTTTACTCAAATCTCATGTAGATTGGACCAAAAGAGCTGTGAACACTGCTGATAACAAAATTAAATCAGAAGCTGCTATTTCTCCACAGGCATGAGGGAACAGAAAATCTGAATGACAGATTATGGGCCAAAAGTACATACCTGAAAAATACACTTCCTCCCATGGCATGTGTCACTACAGCGCTGCTGTGAGCCTTTCACACATACAGTACAAAACACCTCAGCTTAGATATCCAAGACCACTGACAGCCTCATCACATGTTCATCTCATCTTTCAGAAAGATCTCATCTTTCTGAAGACATATAAACTTACAAAAACATAAACAAATCTCTCTCTCTTTCTGAAGACATATAAACTTACAAAAACATAAACAAATCTCTCTCTCTTTTTTTTTTTTTTTTTTTTTTTTTTTTTTTTTTTTTCACTAGACTTATTATCTATGTGCTAAAAGAGAAAACTGTTATCCCTGTAGCTTTTCCTTCTGGTGTGCCATAATAGTGCCATGTTTGTGGTTTTCTTAGGCCAAACATCTTCAAAGTGATGTGACCATCAGCTTTTAGTGCACTCTCACCTCCAGCTGGCTGCTCTTCTTGCTTTTCTTTATGAGCAACACAACAGAGGTCATAGGTCTGAGGTTTGATTAAGTAGCAAATGTAAGCCTGTAAAGGGAGACAATAAGCTTTTGAACAATTTTACCCTCTTTATTGTCAGACACTCTGGCCAGTTATGTGTCTAAACATACCAAAGCACTAGTGGAGAACAGTGCTTAGGATGGTGTACTGCAAACAGGAAACAAAGATTTGGTTCATAGAATCACATAATCATAAAGGTTGGAAAAGACCTCCAAGATCATCTGGTCCAATCATCCCCCTAACACCAATGTCACCCACTAAACTATGTCCCTAAGCACCACGTCCAACCTTTCCTTGAACACCCACAAGGATGTTGACTTCACCACGTCCTTGGGCAAACCCTTCCAATGCCTAACTACTCTTTCTGGGAAGAAATGTCTCCTAATTTTCAACCTAAAATTTAGTTGATGAAGATATCACTGTTTGTGATGAATGGGCCTTTGGATCCTCATTTCTATCCAGAAATGGACACATACAAATTTCATTAAAATTAAATAAGTTTTTTGTTTGTTTGGTTGGTTGGTTGGTTTTGTTTTGTTTTGTTTTTCGTCTAGATAAGTTCAGTTTGTGTTTGAATTAAATCACTGGTGTCATGCTGCTTTTAAAGGTTTCACCTGTTTCTATTTTAATTTCAGAAGAGGGACTGAAAATTATAAAAGTTTCTAGGAAAATACATGAAAAATACCTGGTGTGATTAGAAGAAGTTAGATTTATAAAACTGTAAAAAGAGAAAAACCTCTCTTTCCCAATATAACCTTTTGTGTCAGCTTATGGTCTCATATTAAAATACACTGAGTACCTCCTTTAAAGCAATATATATTTCTGTGAAGACAATATCAACACTGAAATTAAGTTCATAGTATAAGTGGTCTTTAGTGCTTATTAATTTCATTGCATGTGTATTACTGTACTCTGTTTTTTGATCAAGAGATCTGTGTGACTGTAAAGAGTTAACAGGAAAATGTAGATTTATACATAATAGGAAATTGGTGATACAGATGTAAGAAGACAATGTTACCCTTTGTTACAGAAACTGCCATCTCATTACTTTATTCCCACATATTTCTGGTGACATATCAGTAATTGGATGCATAAGCTGTCAGACACCAGTGTTCCCAAGCTCCTTTTCAACTTTGTGTTTCACAAAGTGTCAAGTTTTTTCTCTGTTTTAATAAAATATTGTTTTATTTCACTGCATTTGATGTCATGCTAATATTATTCACCAAATCTGTACTGAATGTGAGTAAAGCCACCGTCTTATTTTGAATGAATATTGATCTCAACTTATTTACTCCTTAGTGCCAAATAACTATTTTCAGTTGTCCATAATTTCAGAAATAATTTCAGAAATACTATACAAATAGTTTTGGAAATAATACAACTTCAGACCACCTTTGGAAATTTGAAACTTTCATAACCTATCACTATTAAATAAGGAATTAACTAAAACAAATGGTTTTGAAAAAAAAATACTTGGTTTTGTTCTTATATTGTGCCACTGTGTATGAGAAAAACAATGCTTTCTTTACAAATTAGACAAGGATTAAGTCCTTCTGGAAAAAAAAAAAAAAAAAAAAAAAAAAAAAACTGATTGCGCTGATTGTGTTTTCAAAACATGGAGCTCCTTTCCTTTACATTGCATAGCTCTCACACCTGATATAAAGTGACCTCAACTGTTTCTTATTCATTTCTCTTGAAGTTTGATTTGCAACATGAATATTCAAATGTGAAAAGTGGTGGTCTCAGGAGGAGATTCTCATTGCAGTGTAGTACATTATTAGTGTTTTTCCAGCACCTTGGAAATAGTTTGGAAAATACTGGGGCACTGCTGACTTTGGAACATTTTTCTGTAAGCTCTAATTCACTGACATCTCCAAAAATTCCTTAGAGGAGTCTTGTCCCACACTGTCTCAGGATAGAGAATGGAAGCTTTAATTCACTACAGGACACAAAATGCCATTCAATTATTTCTGTGTTCATTCCTATCTGTCAAACTCATAACCTGCAAAAAAAAAAAAAAAAAAAAAAAAAAAAAAAAAAAAGCTGTATTCTACATTCCCTTGTTTAGTTTATTTGCAAATTTTAAACCCTCTTGGTTTCTGCTTTTTAAAAAAATGCATTTCTGCTCACGGAAATCCTGTATGCTAGACAGAATATTTTTCCTGCACCAAGACATCAGGGACAGATGCTGTCACCCCTAATCATTGTTTGCATCTTAGGAATACACAGGACAAATGGGAAGTGAAGGGCAAAGTAAGATTTCAGACACAGCAGTAGTCCTTAAACCCTCACTAGTGGGTGAGTTGGGACTTTATCTGCTAAAAAACACTTCAGAATACCTTGTCTTCCAACATCTGTTTCAAATGAGTAGTTTCTTTTTCATTTGTTTAAAATGCATGAATGAAGTAACTGGAGCGCTTAAGATATACCTTCTTAGTTTTCAGCTTTGATGGTGGATGCCACCCGAAAGAACTTCATCCAGCTTAGAGGGTGGATGATAAATACCAATTACACAGGCCTTCCATCTTGAAAAACCATCTGGTTTTTATTTTGAGGAAGGAGGAAGCTCAAAGCTCTGCTCCAACATTTACAGTACTGTCTAACCTTGCAACATCTGCTCAAACCAAGGTTGAACTGAAAGCTATTCACTGAGAATAAATTGCTTTATTTAGTGATGCATTAGGTAATGCAGGAGTAACAGGTACTTTCAGCTTTGTCAACCCTCACCAAAAAGGAGCATCTTCAGAGCAAAGAATACTGGCATATCCCATTAGATATGTTTGTGACAGCCATCTCCTTCCTCTGCTAGCACCCAGCTGGGTAACTATAGCATGTCCATTTCACAGTAAACACAGTATCATACACCAAAGAAAAAGGGCCCTTCCCTTCCCTTCCCTTCCCTTCCCTTCCCTTCCCTTCCCTTCCCTTCCCTTCCCTT
>CM021765.1:22760598-22802141 GCA_011076525.1 Nettapus auritus
TTCCCTTCCCTTCCCTTCCCTTCCCTTCCCTTCCCTTCCCTTCCCTTTTTCTGGTCAATACCAATGTTAGCAGGACTAAAACAGACATAGAGGTGAAATGGGCTAGGAGCATATTAGCAATGTCATTTGCCATTATTGTGATGGAATAGTTATTTATTTATTGCTGAGGGTCTGGCTACAACTCAGCAAAATGTATACAAAAAAATAAAAATAAAAATGTACTTTTGGGGCCAATAATTCATTCCAACACACAGCTTCAGCCACAAGAAAACACCACGGTCTTAAATGTAGCATTATCATCTGTCACAGCTGAAAGTAATGACTATACAAGAGCTTGTAACTGTGGTGAATCTAACCAATTAATTTCACACCAATCAATGTTCTTTTGCACAACTGTTAAGTTTGCACCTTCTAGCCACAAATCATCTTCCAGCTGTTCAAGAAGCATCTACTTTTCCTCTGCTAATGCCCTCCCTTTGCCAGAATCAACAATCCAGCTTGACAATTCTATTTTTATAACAGGTACAATTTTAAACATCCCTGATTCTTCTTTATGTATTATTTACTAACTGCACATCATTGACAGCAAAAAATGAAATGATTCTGTTCTGTGTTAGAAAATTTGTGACTTTCAGTGCTGATTCAGCAAACTGACACCCACTATTTCCCATGTGAGCAGATTACTCAAGAATTTTTCCTTTATTAAATCTTAAGATAAGAGTGTTCATTAAATAGTGCATAAAGCTTCAATTCAAATGCTAAAATGCTGGTACTGTTAAAAGAAGCCTGTGGGTTTGATCCCGTTCCTTCTGTGGGTTTGTTTAACCCTAATCATTACAGTCACATACAAAACCACATAAGTGTCTTGAGTTAGAAGCTGCCCTAGATTTCCTGAGTGTTGTCTGTCTAACAACGATATAGTATATAAAATACAATACAAAGATGATCTGACTTCTCTTGTCAAAGCACAAGTCTCAGCTGTGGAGGCTGAAAGCTAGATGTTTTGGAGAGTTTCTCCTGCAACACCTCAGAGTATGTGACAGGAGAGGCAGTGGTAAAGAACATTTCCTCTTACCCTTTCCCTGCAGTAAGCCTCCATTCCCAGGTACAGGGATATCTCTAAGGAGAACTGTTAATCCTCTGCATTTGCCTCTAAATAAGTAAAGCTACAGGATGGGGAGTGCAGCCTGTAGCTCTTTTTTATCATCTAATATATGCACGGACAAAGGGGAGAGAGATCTTTTCCCTCCCTCCCCTTACCTCTGAATAGAATCCTCTCACAACCAAGGCCCGCCCTGTCCTTCATCTTTTGTTCCTCCTTAGCACAAGATATCCAAAAGGCAGATACAGAGTACTGTTAGTCCTCTTTCCTATCACGCAAATTTGTTAGGGCATATTTGGCTTGGTGCGATGCAGAGTAGCGGAAGATAAGATTGTGCCAAAGCAACTTCAAAAGCCGTTGTGGGAACTATGATACATTTAATGTGATTGCCCATAGAAAATTGCTCAGTGAGCTACTGGAAAGGATTGTAAGGGATGCTATCAAAATTCTGACCGCCTGGGTGACTACTGGTTGATGGAAAGACAGGAAGAAATAGGAAATGAAATGAAATACTGGACTGCATGAATCTGTACAGTGCTCTGTACCATCCACATACTGATTGCTTCCTCCTAATTCACAGAGGCTAGTTAGCTAGTGTGTGTCAGCCATCCGACATCACAGGTTGTTGCTGTAGACTAGCATCTCAGCTCCTTCAAGGTGCTTCTCTCTGCCTTTTCTTTCTGGTCAAGAGTAACCTAGGCCCCAGAGGACTGTCATCACCAGTAAAAGAAAGAAAAAAATAAACCAAGGGGTTTGAAATGAGCATCAGAGCAGTCTCCCTGTTTTCCCCATGTTGAAGGAGTCAAAGCTCTTGGCTCAATGAGTCCTTGCATGCTTCTCAAGGCAGAAAAGATTGAGAATTAGTATATTTTGATATTTCAGATTCTGAGGAAAGAATATATATATTTTTTAAATTATCTTTCATTAGCAATATGGACACTGACGAGGAAACAAAGTCAACTTGTAATACATACTGTAAGCTCTCACCAGCACTGGTACACTACTTCCAAAGTAACATCCATTCTTCTTAGACTCACTGGAAAAGAAATAAGAAAATATTTATAATTCTGACACCTTTTCTTACAATGCAGGCTGTACTGAAAAGATGTTCAGGCATGTACCTGAGACAGAATTTGCCCTGCTAAGTTGGAATGTTCTGGAGCTGACTTAGATCTATCAAACTGCTGCTATCAAATACAAAGAAAATATGCCTTTGTAAACTCATTTATGACAGCTGAATATGCATCCAGGCCAAGAAACTTAACAATCACTAGTTTGTTGGTTGTTTAATTTGTTTCTTAGGAATCATTTAAAATAAAATTAAATTGTTTGCTACAGTTTTTATGATTCTGATTATTCTGGACCCTATTAGTTTTCTTCTCTTCACTCCTTTCATGATCTCTAGTGGTTTTCTTTGTCTTTTGGCATTTTACTTTGATAGTGTTATTCTAAAATAAACATCTCTAGTCTTCCACTTTATCACTTTCAATTATAATGAAGTATAGGCTAGCTTGCTCACATAAGGTTTTATGAATTATTTGGGAATACCATCACATTTTTATTATAAGCAAAAAGCAAGTACAGTGCCAGGTAATTAGCAATTTACTGTAGATCTCTATGTCATTCTTTAATACCACCCTGTTCTTGTCCTACTGCCTCCAAGCTGGAAGCTGCTAAAGACTTATTATATGTCTATTAACACGTTTAAAACAGAAATAAATATAATAATGTGCTGAAGAATTATACAGTAGGATTTAAACTTATAGACCCTCTAAGTAGGTCAGTAGTCTCCAAACGACTGCTGGGGTTTATAGCTAGCATTGCTTCGTCACCATTCAGCACTCAGAAAAGACAGAAGAAAAGTAATTCAGAAAGAAGAGGAATATGAGACAGACAACATCGTTAGACAATATGGCATGCTTATTTAGGTTGTTTAATATGCTGGTGATGCCATCATTTTAAATTTTGTGAGAACAAAAGATTTATCCTGGCAGTATGTGGAAAGAGAGTCCCTTCCTAACACAGGTTAGAGGGAGCATTGCAGATGTGTATTACTGGACTTTTGTACCAGCTTTTATTTTAAAATTTCACACCATTGTGTGACAAAGTTTTTGACTGAGTAGGGTCCTGTTCTCTACGGAGCTGAATGCTGTATTTCAGCACAGAATGAGAAGTCCCACAGCTCTTTGCAGTCACCTGCAGTAAGGTCATCTGTGTTTCCTTAATCCAGATTCATTCCACTTGACTTTAGGCTCATAACTGAAGCACTTAAATGAGCAGCCTTTACTCTCAGTTTCTGCTATGGCAACCATGAAGAAATCAGGATGGCACAGAAGGCAACATAGCTCACCTGGCTGTCCATTAATTTCTACTTATTATAGAGGTAGTTGAGGGCCACCTGGTTTTTAACTTTATTACCTCTGCTGAGTGACTAGAGTGAGGTAAGATAAATCCAAGCTTTCTAAATGCACAAAGCATGCTTGATAAATGAGACTTTATGAGAAGATATGAAGCCAAAACTAACTGCAAATTAAATTCTGACTACTTGCAGGTACCGCTAAACCATTCTACTGCAACACCGCTCTCTGGCCTGTTTAACATTTTCTTTATTAGTGCTCTAAGAATAAACCTATTATATGATGCAGGGATGTACTGGGTCTGGCTGGGATGTTAACTTTCCCTGCAGCAGCCCATACAGTGCCATGCTCTGCACTTGTAGCTAGAACAGCAGCGTTATCACACCAGTGTTGTGTCTGCTGCTGAGAAGTGCTGGCACAGTATCAGGACTTTCTCTAACCCTTCTGGGGGGTGGGCAAAAAGTGAGAAAGAAACATCACCAGGGCAGCTGACCTAAACTAACCGAAGAGATATTCCATACCATATGATGTCACACTCAGCAATAAAAGGTGGAAGAAGGAGGAAGAGGGGAGGGGTGGGCTTTCGTTGTGAAAACGTCTGTCCTCCTCGTGAACACCGGCTACGTGTGTTGAGGCCCTGCTTCAAGGACATGGTCAGGCATCGCTCATTTGCGGGAAGTAGAGAATCATTTATTTCCTCTGCACTTCCATATAGCTTTTACTTGTTTTGTTTTGTTTTGTTTTGCTGTTCCCTTTCCCCCTCCCTTTCCCCTTTCCCTTTTTTCTTTTTTTTCCCTTTAGTTGAATTGTTAATAATATTTCCTTAATATATATATATTTTTCTCTTTAATTAAATTATCCTTATCTCAACCCGTGAGTTGTTCTTTCCTTTACTTCTTCCCCTCCTCCTCTGAGGAGGGGGAGTGAGAGAGCGGTTGTGGTGTTCAGCTGCCTAGCACGGTAAAACCACCACAAGGGAAAAAAAAAATAAATAAATAAAAAAAAATTCTTTATCATTTTCAGCCCTCAAGAGGGCTGAGAACATTCCAAGAAAGGGAGATGATAGATATAATAACAATAACATTACCTGGTCTTCATCCTTCTATACATCTTGCATACATGTCCTCCTCCTTTCTCTTTGACATAAAAGGTTATCATACTTTTTTTCCATTTGGAACCCCACCTCCTTCTCCCACCTCCCTTCATACCTTTTGATCTCATCCTCCCACTCACCCCACTAGATTCTTCTCACATCCACAATCTGCCACATATCCTCTGAAGTCTTGTTTGTTGCATGTTCTGCTGCCACATTTCTCAGAACAAGACTTTTTCCCTAACCTCCTGATGTCATGTAATGCATCTCCATCCTTTAACACTTCCACCAATGTTCACTCTTTCTTTGCACCCAATTCAAACTCATTTCTCCTCATTCTCAAGACTCAGCACAGGGCTGTCCAACTCTCACGCATATTGCTCTGCCTTCCTTAGAAGAATGGCCTTCCTTACAATTCTCCATTACATTTCATAATCTCTCATGAAATTCCATTTCCCTGTGATACATCAGTCTGACCTCAGAATATCAAGCGATGCAGTGCTTCTCCCTCAAGTCCATCTTGCTCTGGGGCCTTTCACAGAACTTACTTCCCTCCTGTCCTCTTGTTCTCTCTCAGCTACTTTACTCTTTAATGGTAAAACAATTCTTAAAGTTCTAAAACATGCATCCAATGAGAATAGGAAAAGTGTTTGCATTTTGCCTACTTAAAATGTCTGCGATAGGGACGTCTCCCCACTGTACTTCAGCAAAGTCTTATGCATGCTTTTGACAGGCAATATTTAAATATCTTACACAGAGAGTGGCAAATTTCTTACAAGGTTTTGTTCAAGTTTCATCTGTACCCTCCTAGGCCACATAACAATAGTAATTTAATCTTTTTTTTTCCCATAGAGCATTCATTTTATAGAGGAGCTTTTTGTAGGAGAGCTATTCATGACTACACAATGTAGAGCACAAACAACAGTTTTTAGAGTGGCTAGCAAACTTCTGAAGAAGCTTTCTTCCTATTGATGATATAAGACTCAGAAAGAAACTTGCTTCATGAGGTTGCAGTTTGCTTTTGTTAAATCCTCTACCCACCTAAAGTGGCTACAAAAAAATTTCAAAGATCAGTGTTGTAAATGAGCTGTGCTAAATGAATTAGTTCTTGCTGATAGTAACCTCAAGTACCTCATATATAAAATTAGGATGAATTTGTCTCCTTGTTTCAAAGCAGTTCCTAACAAAGAAGGCAAGATGGTCCAGTAACAGGAGTCAAGGGACACTGTTGTTCACTGCAGCCCTCTCCCCCCCTTCTTGGAGTTTCAACTGATTCTTCAGGACTAGCTGCATTGACAAGAGCTGCTGTGAAGAAAGCTAGAAGCCACAGCAGGCAGTCCATCTCCTTCCCTTGGCAGCCAATTTTAAACTCTAGTCCTGGGCCCCACCTGAACTGCATCCCAGCCACTCTGCAGCCCTGTCATCCTGTCTGAGCTCCATGTCACCTAACTGTAACCACATAACATTCAGAGACCCAGTCTAAACTAATGGCTCCACTTCCTTCCCAATCAGTGGACACTTGTGAAAAGAAATACAGGATAAGTTGCCTTCAGGAAGGAACAATCTTTTCATTTGTCTATAGAAGGATCCTCACTCACCAAGTACATGCTGAAAATGGGGTGAGATGCTGCCCACCTGCAGGGACAATTAGGTGCCCCAACTGATTCATTAGTTCTTATCTGTGTATTGTCATTCACCTTTCTATCAAAATCTTTCTGCACAATGTAAAGGTACTTAAAGAAGGCTAGCTATTTTTCCATACTCACGGAAATGGTTTTTAAGTGTAAACAAGTGATCTTGCATACTCAGGGTGCTGTTTTTGCACCATGAAAAAATGCAACCTGTTGCATCAACATCTGACATTAGACTTGTGCATTTAATTGCAATATCTAACTTTAGACTTATGCATTTTATTGTAACATTTTACCTGTGATTTTACAGTTTGATTAAATGTACTAGTGAGCAGTACATTGTCTACATCTGTGAATTTGACACTATACATTTAACGTAGCTATGCTGATATTTACTGATCTGGTTTTCTGTTTCAGCTTCAGTTGTCACTTATTTTAAGTGATTTCTCCTTGTGGGGCATTCTTCATCCACTCATTCACTATATCCATTATATACAGCAAGCCAGCAGTTTAAACTTTAGTGGGCAAGCAGCTCACAGTCTTAAGAAGACTTAGGTGTTAGCACATTGTGTTGTGAAATACTGATTTCTTCTTGGAAAGCAAGAGGACAGAGAGACAGACAGTACATTCACAGATAAGCGTGAAAAGCATGCTCAGATTGTCACAGACAAAAGCTTGGCTAATAGATTTAATATTTTATTTTTATTTTTATTTTTTATTATTATTTTTTCCATGGAAAATATTATCAACATTTTAAGGAACCCAAAGTTATGATGTGTGCACTTCTTAACTGATCATTTGAGGTGAATGATCTTTTTAAACTGTTAAATACTTAGGTCTTTAAAACTTGCAATATATAGAAAGAAATATGTGGGCTCATGTTTCAGCACATTAAAGTGGCAGTAGCATGGTGCCTAAACCTTCTGAAGGAAATAATTTACTAGGAAGTTACTAACATTCAACCTTTTAAAACTTTGTTCTTCAAAGTCAGAAGTGGGGAGATACTGAGGAGCTTTTTATGAATTACTGCAATGGCATCATCCAGAACTGCCTCACAAAATGTCAGGAAATTCAGTAAAGAATCAAAATTCAGACGTATGGCTTTTCTGCCCAAACTCTGATAGTGTAGCTATGAATAAAGGCTCTTTTGGAAACTCAGAGCATTCCCCAAGTAAAACAGGAGATAACTCAGAAAACAGGACCCCAAGTGATAATAAAGGCAGATGAGCACTGACAAATGTTGCCAATCTGTTCCTCCTCTTGCTTCTCACACCTATTCTTCAAAGAGGAGTAACTTAGCAGAGAAAAGAATTTGTTCTTTTGTGATAAAGAAGGCAGTGAAACAAACTAGAAACCCAGTGTTATGAAAAAAGAAAAACTAAAATAATCTAAATTCTTATTTGAATATAAATCTCTTCAAAGAAATATGAGTGGGCAAGATTCTGAGCCTCCACTAGCTTGTGCAATTCTCTTGAAACCAATGATAATTTAAATTAGCTGCAGGGCTGGTTTTAGATTTTCTTTCCTTTTCCTATTACCAGAGAAGATATTGTTCTTGAAGTACTTCGTCTATTGCCTGCCTCCCCAAAACACGCGCCCTGCTTCTCTCTCTCTCTCTCTCTTTTTTTTTTTTTTTTAAACAATGCAGAAAACTGGAAATAAAATAGTTTCTTTATTTTTCCCTCTGAATTATCTCTAGTTTTCCCTTCTGATAGAAAAATGGCTTTTATAATTTTAGCTGCTTCTTTAGAAGCTAACTTTGTGACTTATTCTAGATGCCTCTGAGCACTGAATGGAGATGGATGGTGATGATCTTGTATTCACAATGGTTGATACCCAAGGGATGAGGTGCCTGGAGTTGCTTAATTCCTTGCTAGGTAAGGCCATCTGCTAGTTTGTCCCCTCTATTTTTTTCCATATTTTCTCTGGGGAGAGTTATGGGGTTTTTTTTGTTTGTTTTTCTTTGAGCCACATAATAACAGTATCTGCAATTGGGCAGTACTTCTGTGGACATTATGGCATCCAGCACATAATTTAATACTTAATGTTTACATGCCTTACCAGAAAAAAAAAAAAAACAAAAACAATGCAACCAGGCAAAACCAATGTTTTTCTTTTCCTCCCTGCTTTATCTGCTTCAAATACACAAGCACAGAGAGTGAGAGAAGAATATATATATTTTTATTCCCTTTTGCAAATATATATGTTGAAGGCTTTCTTCTCTTTAGTAATGTGGTGTTACTTTTTTTTTTTCTTCTTCTTCTTTTTTTTAAGTTATTTCTGAGATAGATAATAACTTCATTCTTATAAAATTTTCAACATTATAGTAGAATTCAGTTTTTATATAAACATCCATGCTCTCACCCATATTTCTCATTGCCCAGAACTGTGCCCTATCTCCCAGGCTTCATATAAGGTAGAAGTTTGGAAGAGAATGTGAGAAGCTGACTTCCACAGCACACATTGTAGCCATGCCAGTTCACAGAAGAGAATATAATATTTTGGTGATCTGAAAAAGAGCTCACAAGCAAGGAAGGGCATAAATCTTTGGCTTAATGAATCACTCCCTCTCAAAAACCATTGCCTCCCAGGATCCTTCCTATCTGTTTGGTTACCTTATGCATTTCACATTAGATATTTATTGGATGAAATGTAAAACCAGAGGAGCAGGCTGTGGTGACTTCTGCCAGGAAATGCCCCGCTTTGCAAATTTTATTCTCCCCTATGCACCTCTTTCATGTTCCTTCACTTTTACCCTCTGACCTTCTTGAGTTTTCTAGTGTCCAGAGGCACAGTTTCAACTGACATCGATAAGAGCTGCAACCCAGCCCTAGATCTATACAAGTGATATCAGCACTCACCTAGGAAAAAGCTTAGGACCACTTCAGAATGCAGGAAAGCAAAGAAGCCAGTTTTTCTCTTCAGTGATATTTTTCCAATCTTGTGGTCATTAAGATGTCAAGTATGAGATGTGCTAAGTCAACCATAAGAAATGCTAAAGACAAGACCTGAAATTCTCTGAGTTTTGTACTGAGTCAGAGCCATAAGTGCTTATTACCTCCTGAACTGGCACAGGGGTGACTCATCTGTACAACCTGACTGGGTTAAATGGGGGTAAGGAACTAAGAGGCTATGCTTTTTCAAACAGGGCACTGTTCTTTGCAATAATAGTAACCTGGCACTAACCCAGGCAACCTGGGAACATTAGTAGCCCACTAATCAGTAATTAATAAGCAGTTATGGCCTTTCAAGGGTAGTTAATCAGGATTTTAAAGAATTAAAAAGTAATCTCCTATATGCCAATTTTCAGCTTTTGTTGAAAGTGGTATTTTAGGGTTTTTCTGTAGGAGTAGTGAGTCAGAGTAGGATTATATGTTGTTCGGACTAGCCCACAATAACTTGCCCTGTAAACCTTCTTAATGGGCTCCGTGTCCTGGACCAGTTCTTCCCAGCACTGGGTGCCCAGCAGAGGTGCCCATACTGGGACCCTGCTCAACCTTAACCCCTCCAGTCTCAGCATAGAGATGGACCACCATGAGGTGGACTGAGAATACACTTCCAAGTAGGAAACAATTAAGAAATATGTTATAAGCAAAGGTAAAATGACTGCTTATGGTTTATAAATAAGTATAATTAACTGAGCTACAATCTAATTAATCCACATCCATTGCTTCTTTCATCTTCTTTCAGAGAATTTTGAGAAAATTTACCATGTGACTCATTAGGATGTTTGTTGAGTAAAACTTTTTTTTCAAACTTACCTTTAACAAACAGAAATGACAAAAAGGATGAAAATACTTCTTATATTAATTATGTGATTTATATAGGATTTGCCTTCCCTCTGCTCTGCAGAATATACCTGAAAGCTTGGACTAGTTAACCTACACTGGGTCAATTAAAGTTTCCACTGGCGCTTAAAATGTTTTGTGATTGATTGTCATTGTTGTTTCCAAAATAATGTTTACAGCATAGAAATATTCCTACTTTCTACTATGTAGACAGAGTATATATGTGTTTGTTTTTTTCCTGCATTTTAAAAGATACTGGGATAAAATATCCCTCCAAATCAAGAAAGCTTGCATCTTCTGTGCTTTTTCATTTATTTATTTTTTGCGGTTGCTGTGCTCTAATGCAATTACAAGAGACAAGGGAAAATAAGGCTGTTTCTGTGAGATGTTGGTAAACTGATGATGTCAAGTGAATATTAATTAGTTACTGAAGCATAACTCTTTAATTGCCTCATGGAGACCATACAATTTTTTGTAATTGGTCATAAACTGCAAAGGAGGATGTGGCATCTATTTTCTTTCTGTCATTTTGTTGTTAGTGTCTATACTGTCACTTTCCTATGTCAGCTCTCCTTGTAACTCAGTAGAAGATGTATACTTAGTAAGCGACTAACATTTGGGCTTTCTTCATGGCAATCATTGTGTGTGTATGTGTGTTGGTTTTGCTTGTTTGCTTCCAGTTTCGGTGTTAATGAGGCACTGACCAAGCTGTGCAGATCACATTGAAGGCTTGCCCCAAGCAATTGCTTTGCCAGCTCCTTGTGCTGCCTTAGGTCACTGTCCTGTTTGCTGTCTGCCCTTCAGACCTCCTCTTCCCTGCAGTCTGACTGTAAACTACAGGAACATTAAACCACCTTTTGTACCCTTGAATATAAAACACTCCTGAAACAGATTTACTCAAAAATGCCACTTGCACTAGTAGCAACATTTCCTCAGCTTGCTTCCTTTCTACAGTCTCTTTCATAGAAATAGAAATGACCAAAAGAAGAACTAGAACTGTGTACAACTAGCCCTATCTTCTTTCTTCATGGTAATTTCATCAATGCATTGAGGGTAGAGGCAGCAAAGGATGTACATCTATAAGTTAAGCATGAGTTTTGGGACAGAATTCAGAAGCCAGCTTGAGAAGGGTACAGAAAACGTCTAGATCTTTATACCTACTCTTGCTACTCTCCAGGACATAAAAACACAAATCAGAATTATAAGGTCTATTTTCTATATGGAAAATATATCTATTCTCATTATTTTATCCTGTTGGTATGCTGTTTTTTGTTTGTTTGTTTGTTTGTTTTTGTTTGTTTGTTTTTGTTTTGTTTTGTTTTAAAGAAAAAGCCATCAAGACCCACTATTTATGGAGGTGGTGGGTCAGCTTTTCATGTCATAAAGCCTGACTGAAGAGAACACTTCAGTGAAAACAGAAAAACACACTTCAGACATCTCTCTGTACTGAAGGCCTATGACGTGTAACCAGTAAATTATTTTTCAGAAATTTTATAACTTTCCAGTAAGACAAATATATGTATAACACTTAAGTTTCATTATTAACAATTATTATGTTATCTCTTTTTCTTCTGGCAGAATTTGCTGTTATAGTCCAACTATCACTCTATTCATACTTCAGATGATTTTTAATGTTAGCTTGTGATGGATTCTATTTGGAAATTTTATCATGTCATTCCTGATATGGAAGCAGGTATAAATATTTCTGCCATACATACATTTAACTTGCAATATTCAAAAAATGCTGTTATAAAGGTCTACGGTCCAAAATGAAATAACTAAGAAAGGATTTTGGTGTAGTAACTCCCATTTTTAAAAAGGTAAAAAAGGAAGACCTGGGGAACAACAGGCCAGTCAGTTGAAATTGTGTGACTGGGAATATAATGGAGTAGATTATCCTGGAAACTATGCTAAGGCACATGGAATACAAGGAAGCTTGTATTGGCTTCACTTAGTGAAGCCAAGTTGACATGGCTTCACTAAGGGCAAATTGTGCCTGACAAATTTGGAGGCCTTCTGTGACAGGGTTACAACATTGGTGGATAAGGGAAGAGCAACTGATGTCATCTACTTGGACTTGTGCAAAGCATTTGGCACTGTCCCACATGGCATCCTTGTCTCTGAATTGGGCAGACATGGATTTGATGGATGGACCACTTGGTGGGTAAGGAATTGGCTGGGTGGTTTCACTGAAAGTATTGTGGTCAACAGCTTGATGTCTCAGTGAAGAACAGTGATGAGTGGTGTTCATCAGGGGTCAGTGTTGTGACCAGCAATGTTCAACATCTTTGTCAGTAACAAGGGCAGTGGGATTGAGTGCACTCTCAGCAAGTCTGTGGAAGCACTACCACAAAGCTAAAGGAAGAGCTTGGAGTCAGAGTGTGGTCTAGAGTCCTCCAGTACCATCAGAGGCTGAGATTCACATCTCCTACACCCAAGTGCCATGTTTCCCTGGCATGGCCACACCAATAATGCAAAATAAACCTCAGATCTCAACCTTCACAGCTTGGGTGGCAAGTCATGCTTGCTAAAGCATGGTCGAACTGAAAACGTAAGTTAGCTTGTGCTGAAGCAGTCATTTGCATTACGCTGTCTTTTCCAGTGGCATTTTATAATGTGCTAAAGTATAACAGCATGAGTGATCCCAATCATAAGAAAACAAGACAAATTAAAAAACAAACAAACAAAAAACCAAAAAAACATCCTTCAAAAAATTACAATGTTTATAGATGTTAAGGATTCTGAAAATTTTGCATAGGTAGCTGAAACTTATGCTGACCACAAGAGAAAATATGAATATTCAAAAACCTTTAAATGTCTCCTGAATACTTTTACTTTCTGACCTCTTGTTACAAGCATTGAGAAAATGATGAGTAACGGTCTTTTCTCAAGGCCATTTTTATTGAAAAAAAAAAAATATTTTTTCAAAGCTGACCTGCATGGTTGGAATTAGATGATCTTTAAGGTCCCTTCCAAACCATTCTATCACTCTGATTCTATGAACATGCTCAAATCACTGCTTCAAGCTCCATGGACATATTACCTAGGATATAAGAGCAAACAACAGTATGCTCTCAGACTTTTAATTTGTGAATCTTCTCTGGAAAATCTGGACAGCGTGGAAAACTCAAGTTTTCTGCTTACCATGATAGCTATCGTTGCTTTAGAAAGAGTTATAAGGGTTCATGTTCCTTCAACAGTAATCGTGTACAGTGGTAAAGATGGAAACAATTGACTGGATCACTTAGATATGACCAGTGACTGGTGTAAGAGGGGATCAGTTAGATTCAGCATCACATCACCTAACTGTAATTAAGCACTTCTGGAATACATTTATGTATATAAAACTGTCATGATGTTGAATTCAATTTTCTTCTTATTTGCTTTATAAAACCAATCAAGAAAACTGCTTCCAGGTCTGGATGTAATAACATTGTTGACAAATCCAAAGAGAAAATTCCACATGCCCATAAACATTTATAAATACAACAATAAAGATTTGGAATATATTTGTTTTTGCCTTGGTCTCATTAATTGTGAACGATACTGGCCAAAAAGCTTTTTTTTTTTTTTTTTTTTTTTTTTTTTTAGAAACTTGGAAACAACCCCTTTTCCAGACAAGCACATACCCTTCATCCTCATTGTATATTTTAAATAAATCCATTCATCCCATCTTCATTTGATGCTTAGAATCTCACTACTTCCTTTGCAAGTAAGCTCTATAGATATGACAGATGTCAAGTAATACCCACTGAAATCAGAGGAGTGACTGTCACAGGAGACTCAGCTGCCCAAGTGCAGACACCTATTGCCAGCTCAGGTGCTGTAGGGTACCCAGCAAGGCCTTCAGCTGTCACTCCAGGAGGGCAGGATTCTGCTCTCGGTAAATACCCTTGGGCACCAAAGTTGACACTAGCTGCCTGTCTTTGCTGACTTCACCCTCCTTGATCTATAAGAGGTCTTGGGCAGGGAAGAATTTAAATATCATTTGTTCTTTGTGTGTGTTTTCTGAAAACACTTGTTGGAGCACTGCTGAATTTAATGGAGTTTACAAATCTATGCAGAAGAACATAATTTGGTTCACTGTGTTAAAATCCCCAGAATCGTTTTGGCACAAGTTGCAAGTCTGTGCATCTCAGAGAATTGCTTCAGATCTGTGTCAAGGCTTCTAACTCAGAAACTCTGGTATAATCACAAAGCTGTATAAATTTCAGATAAAATATTGCATTCTGTTTCTGGGCTTTTTGTACCTAAATCACATGTTTGTGATCACTACTTGAGAAGCCAGGAACCTTGACATGCCTTTGAAAGTTTTCTGAAAAAGAGAAGAGAGAACTTCATCATTCGATCATTTTTACTGTCATCTTTTTTTTTTTTTTTTTCAATGAGAAGTGTCTTGACCATTTTGTATGCTCTCTGGTGTCCAGTTTTGTGTTTCAAAAGAGAACCAGAGAGACTGATGATGCAACCAGTCCTGTAGTTGTTGATCTTCTTGGCAGAATCTAGACAAGTTTCTGCTGCATATAGGAGTAGGTGGGATAACTCTCAAAATGGACCCAAAAGCAGACATGAGAGATGGAGATGCCTTCCAAGGTGAGAAGAAGAGGTGATGCAGTTGTATTCACAGTTCTAAACATCAGCAGGAACAATAGATAATGTTCCCTCAGAGACTGTCTGTGGAGACATTCAGGAAAGTTCAGAAAGATTAACTAGAGCTATAAAGCTGAATCTCATAAGTAGGATATGGAAATTAAAGGTAAGTTTGTTGAGCTGAAAGAGCACACAGGAAGGCAGAAGACTTGACTTCTATTTCTGCCTCTGTCACTGACCTTCTGCATGACCACCATGGTTGGTTGTTGTCACTTGTCCTCTCAGGAAAAATGTAGTTAAATATTTGCCTGCTCTGAAAAAAATTTGAGATCCATCTAACATTATTATTGAAGACTGTTTTATAGGTGTTGTTATTCAGAAATGATTGTGCTTTGGAACCTTTATGAGATGTTCCTGTCTTGTACAACACAGAAAGGACAGGGAACTAAAGGCCATCCTGTCTGTAGAGGAGGTGTTTACTTCTGACTTCTCTGAAAGCAGGTGCCCTAAAAACATCACATAAAACATGCCCTAAAACTACCTTTTTCCTTCCACTGACTGTAAAGAGCACCTGAAGTGACCAGCTTATGGCTCACATCTGACATATGTGAATTGAATTCCACATTAAGTTATCTTTTTTGAGTATCCCAAGGTGCTGATAGTTCCCACAGCACCAAAGGTAATCTGTTTTCTAGGAAAGTCAGGAATCATTTTACTGCTCTCCTTATTAACTCCCCAATTTTGTCAAAAAATGCTAGATGATGGGTAGTTGCTCATCTTAACTATTTCAAAGTGTTGTGCCTTGTGAAATTCTTTAAATCATGTCTGCATCCTGTTCCCATATCCAGCCTCCAGGAAAATATATCAGGTTTCCTACCGTGATCGATTTCTATATATTTCGCTTATCTTTAAAACCAGGTAATGGGAAATTACTTAGACATCAGAGGTAATGTGGAATGCACATCAGAAACAAAGTATTTTTCACTTCATTTCCACTAGTTTGATTGGACACTATGTAAAATAGATCAATAAATTGTCCTTCACTATTGTGCCCAAGCTGTATCCAGGAGATCAAATCTCTTGGTGCTGGAGAGAGAAAATGCACTTTCCCACAGTGAATCATGGACAGATCAGTCATTTTATTCTCTGTAGTCTTTTTTTCCTTCTGCTCTCACAAATTTGCCTGGGGATTGTTAGCAATGCTTTTGGCTGCAGTGCAGGACTCATGGTTAAATGTCTGCAAACATGTTTTCCACCAATGACGGCATGCCTTTACTCCCTTCTACTAACAACTCAAAGATTTCAATGGAAAGTGGAGACTCCTACTATGTATGCTACTTGTCACTTCTATTGTGCTGTGTCCTGGAAAGCATTAGAGGTGTTAACAGAGGGAGATTCTAGGTTCTACCCTGAATGATCAGTTAAACAGTACAAGCAGAAGAATCTACCCTGAGCAGCTAAAGGTTTTGATGTTTTGTGTTGGTTTGTTTGTTTGTTTGTTTTCAGTTCTATGGTTCATCACATTCTGATATTTATGCCACTGGTGTAATTTTGTAAACCACTGCATTTTTGTTGTTGTTGTTGTTTTTCATTGCTGTTTGAGATGACATCACAGAGTTGACTTCTTTTGTCAGCTGCGGTCTCCTGTTTCTATTTATATGTACTAAGATATAGCAGTTTTTAAAAAGAATTCTAATAACACATTTGCAGCACGCGCTATTGAAAAGGTTGCATTGCAGGGGTTCAGAAAGAGCAAAAGAGCAAAAACAGCAGCCAAACACTCCAAAGATAAAAGATGATCTAAAATAGTGAGTGTTTCTCTCATTGCAGTATCTTGCCAATAAGTCACAGATGTACAACACACAAGCAACTGAAAAAGTGATTATGAGGGTTATAATGGCAGCCCTGAATCCATAATGCATAATGCATTCATCCCGAGGTGCATTTGTGCATCTGCTAAGGTATTTTACCAGTCATGTAAGAGCTGTTCAAACCCTTTTCTGAATTGTTTAGCTCATTTGCAGTGTTTAATTGATATTTTATATTTTTGTCCATATTACCTTCTGACATTAAGCCATGACACAATGCATGAATATATTATAGTGACAGTCGTTCCAGCTTCCACTTGTGATTCATCCCTTTGAGCCCTGTCATCATTTCTGCATATTTCTTTGTGCCCTCTTCAGCTTTTGCATACTCCCTGCAATATTAAGCTGGCCCTAGCAGGGGATGGTGGTGCGTCTGAGTCTGGGCTTTTTTCCCTTGAGGCTCACATAAGACAGAAGGCTAAGGTCCTTTGCTTAGAAATAAAGTTATTTCTGTTCATTTCTGTTCTTTTTCTTGTCATACAAGAAGTATTCTGCTCCAATTTGTCTTTAATCTCTCTGACATTCAGGTAACACCCAGATAATTCCTCACTGAGCTTACTTCTTCCCTTACCAATTTTATACAAAATAAAAACTGAGATTATTCTCAATTTACACCAGTAGGAGTCTGAAGAGTTTCTGGCCCAATGATCCTTTTCCACCCTCACCCATCTAGGATCTGCTCTGCTCATGCTGATTTAAAGACAGCTGAAGCTAGTCTTTTACCATCTGAATTCTAATTTCTCTGCTTGCTGTATTTAATGGGAACACCAACTCCTCCCTACTGTCTTTGGCCTTGAGTGTTAAAATTACTTTTGCTTTCCAAATTTACTTTTTTTTTTTTTTTTTTTAAATAAAATGATCCCAAATTGCTAAATGCTGAACAGCCATTTATACCAGTGACAGTCAAAAATAAAGTGGATAGGAAAAAACAAGTTAATAGAGTGATGCTTGGCATTAGTATAAGATATTCTACATATGGTGGAAGTTAGTGGAGACTGTCAGCAATAGATAGTCATTCATAAGTGGGGAGAAATGTGATTCTCCATTTATCATCTTCCTGAGATATTTGTTTCCTCAGCAGCACTATCACTAGCACAAAGACATTCAGACAGATCTTTTTTCTGACCAGAATGCTGCTTTCTGAGGTTGTTGCTCAGCCCTTGTTTCAGTCTCCTGTAAGGTACAGCATTTTTTCCCAGTCATCATAGATTATGTTCACTGTTTCACACCTTTCAGCTTTATGAATTATTTCCTTTAAAAATAACTCCAGCAGATATGTCAGCTGAGATTTATTCTGTGTGATATTATAACAAATTGTTTTTATAAGCTGATACTTTGCCAGATATTTTGTGGCCACCAGGTCAGTCTTTGTCTGTGTTCACTTCAGGATAAACTGGGTATCACTGAATTTGCTACTGATAAGCACATGGTTAAAGCAGTATTTTTGAAAATAGAACAAGATTTTAAAATAACTTTTTGAAAGGTGATGAGTAATTCAGTGAATAAAATTTGAGGATGCATGAACTGCTACTTAAAGGAGTCATGGTATAATGAATGACAAAAAAAATGAAGTGTAGATCTACTTGGTAGGCTAAGGAAACTTTAGCTTGCCCCTCATTAAAGTTATCCAGTGAAGAGTATGTTCCTGCATCAGAGATTGAAGGACATGGCTGTAAAATCCCACTGCTGTTCCTGCATGTTACCATTACAGAGAACAAAGGTAATCACTGCAAGGTATATGCCTGGTAAGGAACTCAGCAATTTGACATTGTAGAAAAGGAGGGTCATGAGGTGGGAGGTGAGGGGTGGGAAGGGGAAAGGGAAGGGCTTATGATATGGCTTAAGATAAAGTACTGCACTTAATTAACAGCATTGTAAAAATGAATGATTGTTTCATAAATTAATTAGTATCTAATAGCTAGAAGAGTAGGACAGAACCTGGAGTTCCTTTTGGTGTCCAGGAGCTCTACATCTCAAAGTAGAGAACACCCACACAGCTGGTGGCATGGGCAGATGCAGCCCTGACTGTCCCTGAAGTGCCTTCATATTTATTCTGTGATGAGGTAAGGTCTTTGCACTGGGTGATGTGTGGGTCATGACTGCATCATGATGCCATTATGCACTTTCTGAGCAATGTCAGCAACCTGTCCAGTCTTTGCTATTCAGGGAACACAAGGATAGATGGTGAAGACAAGACTACGGGAATCAATAGAAAGACTCCCTTGGCCTTCCTCAATATTTTTTTTTTTCTGCACTGGAAACTCTTAGATGTCAGATGACTATTAATATTACCCATCTGAGACAGACTGAGACCTACCCAGGGCAGGAATATATTATTTCTGTTGTCTAGAGTGAGGATATGCAGAACGATTAGGGGTCAAGTTCAGTCACGTTATTTTTAGATTTAGAAACCTGCATTTCCACACTAACCATTTACTGAGTAAAACACAAAAGAAAGGAAAGGAAAAAAAAAAAAAAAAAAAGGAAAAAAAAAAAAAAAAAAAAAAAAAAAAGACCAAATAGACCAAATAGTTCCTTAAATATCTTTAAATATATAGTCACTAGTATCTGCCTTAATTTTACTCTTAATTGTGGTTTAAATGATGTTCTCAAGTCCTAAAATATAGGATATATTTTTTAAGAATTTTGCAGGTTTTCTCTTCATTATATCATTATACAATATTCAGTAACATTATTTACTTGAAAAATAAAATACAGTGAATACCCTGAATAACCTCTGTGTAAAACCTGATCCTCCTTATCTTGCAATTTCTGTTGTTTCAGTGTACTCCTATCTCGTCTGTGACTAACAGTAGTTTCTTTTGAAACGTGCACTGTTGCTTCTCTCTGTGCAGGCCTTGATTCCTACAGAAAATGCATCTGTCATCTACCATTTGCACAAAGAGCATGGAGCTGCTGGCTGAGCACTGCCTTAAGTGTGTTACCCAGGCCACCAGGTCAGAAGTGTCCTCCCAGACCCCATGGCCTTCCTCAAATTCACAGCTGGGTAGTGGGGAACATGGCACAGAGATGCCCTCTGAAGTGCTAATTTTACACAACCAGCATCTCTCCTGTAATGTTGGGAAATTGTTCCAAGAAAAGCAATTGCTAGAAGAGCTTTCATGGTAAAAGACAGGCAGAATCCTATCCATCCATGAAGTTGGTTTGGAGGGACTATTGCTCAATAAGAAAACACTCTGTGTGTCATGCCTGCTCGAATAGCTTTACTTCTGTTTTCTGCTGTCCTTATTCTATTTTTCTCCCCAAATCTTTGTTATGGGTCATCTTTACAGAACATTTTCCCTTTTTTCTTCCTGGAATATTTAAGCTGATGCTCACTAGCCAACTATATGCCACCATTTTTCCTAACAAGTATCTTTCCTCCTTCATCTCTTGATTGAAAGAGCAAAGAATAAATGGAATGAAAATTGTGGAGACTCAGAGCAACAAGTCAAATTAAATCTGTTTTTTTTCAAAACACATTAAAAAAAAAAAAAAAAAAAAAAAAAGGTGCCAAATCATGGATTCATAGATTAATAGAACAACCCAGGTTGGAAGAGACCTTGAACGATCAAACGATCATCTGGTCCAACCTTCAGAGACCCAGTGAGATGGTTATTTTGATGGGTGCAGGTGGAGGACAAGACACTGATGCTAATAGGTGGAAACAAATCCTGTGTCACAAAGTTCATTTTGCTTTAAGGAGGAGCTGAGAGGTTGGCACTCTTCTTTCTATGCAGCTTTCATAAACCTGAAATTGGCACAGGCTCAGTCTCCACTTCTAGTCCCAAAACAAGATTTTGAAATCAACATAGCCTCTTGGTTTTTCATCGTCAAGGAGACTGAGCCATTTCAAGACCCATTCCATAATAAATTACTACTAACTGCCAGCTGTTAACAAACTCTGCATTGTCTTGCTTCTGTATAAACAGCTGTGTTACAAGAATGAAAGAAAAAGGGAGAGAGGAAAGGGCTTGTTACAGCCCCATGGTGCCAGTGAACTTTGCCCGCTCTGATTTGTGAAGAATTCAGTGCTTGTGTTTTAATGGAACATGAAAGTATTGAAATAGGAAAGTAAGCAAGTATCAGATGACCCTCAGTATTATGATATTTCTTGCAGCATAAAAGAGCTCAGACCCTGAACTGGTCAAAAAATAATTTTACATCCCTGAAATACATATAGGCTATGGCAGAGCACACAGCTCATTAGAATAATTCATCTGTCTTTTTAGCGCTCAGAGTTTACAAGGTTGATAATGAAGACTCTGGGAACAGTATCAATACAGTCAATAGACACAATACCTCTACTGAATCTTCACAGCAACAGTCCATTAACATAGCATAAAGAAAAAAAAAAAAAAAAGAAAAGAAAAGAAAGAAAGAAAAAAAAAAGCTTCACTACTTTGCCTGTATACTTCAGTTACTCAGAATTGCTCAGTTCTAATGCAACATTGCTTGCCAGGTCAGTCTGGGAATAGTCATTATCACAAAATACATTTACATATGTGCATCAGTGAACAAATTTAATGATGCTGGATAGCACAGTAATAAGTTGCACAAAATGTTTTGCTAGAGGCTACAATAAGGTGGGCTGGGGATACAGGATGGGAAAAAAAACAACACGCAAAACACAAAACAGAAGTATTGAAATCTGGCTAAAAAAGGCTTTGAAACACAAACTTCTTTTGTGCCACTAGAAATGTACTCTGCTGGCAAATCCAGACACAAAGCAAAGCATTTTGAGGCACCATCAAGGGGTTGTTAGATTATGACTGGACACTGAAGCAACGCCAATTTACACAGTACCAGTTGGCAAGCACAGGGGTGTTTATTCTGCTTGATAAGCATCTCCTTAGTAACTCTATGAGTCAACAAATTGGGTTGATGAGCAGCATGTGGGGGAAAAAAGTTGAGTGCAATAACAGTGCGACAAGGAGAAAGTTAACCAAATGTTAGGGAGAGTAAATTGAAATAAAGACTGAAAGGTTGCTTTTGGCAGTAGGATTCAGGGTAAATACATGACAGGTGAATAATGAGAAATAAGCATGGAATATAATGGGCCAAATCACCCTGCAGTTCACATCCATGCTTATTTACCTCAGCTTGCTCAAGTTAGATTCTGAATCAATTTTCCCAATTTGACAGTCTTTTATTTGTATTACTGTTGAATGAGTGCCAATAGTGGTGAATGGTACATAGAAGAAAATGAGGTCTTTGTTCAGGTGGAGTACATCTGACCCAAATGTAAGACAACAATTGTAATTATGGTTTAAAAGACTTCTTTACATTCTAAGGCTACTTTGGTTCCATCCCCCCAACAATGCTATATTTGATGATATTTGCCAATAACACACAGAGAACAGGTAAGAGAAAGATTAATTAGGGAATTTTCCATCCTGAGATGGAGTAGCATAGGAACCCCTAACACTGTCAGGGAAAGACTTCATTGTTAATCACAAATCTATAAACATCTCAATTCTTGTTCTATATCTTCCCTTCGCCCAAACCTTCCCTTCTAGGCTAGTCTCTATGGGGAAATTTCAGATGAGGTAACGCTGACTGAAATGATCAGCAATAGCATAGAGAACAGAATTTTAAATTCCATCCATATATTTAATAATCTCCACTGGTGTCTAAGGAAGCCAAGAATATTTAAAATTGAATGCATAAGACCTAATGCATAAGATGAATAGCCTATGAGGTCACAGAATACAGTTACGATTATCTAGTCTGACCTTTTGAATAACTCAGATCCTGCAGTTTCACCTAATCACCTCTACACCAAACCCATAACTTTTGATTACACTATGACAGATATTTCAGAAATATGTTCAGAAAAAAAAAAAAAAAAGAATTAAAGTGACAAAGAATCAATTGCATCATTAGTAAGCTGTTCCTGTGGTCAACTACTAAAGCTGATTTGCAAAAAAATGTTGACAGGATTCATTCCCTCAAACAAAGTGCACTCTGATTTCATCAGAGTGCTTCATAATATGCTGCAGAAGTTTTGTTTCAGGTAAGACAAGACCTTCAGGTAAACACCTTTCAATTCTTTATGTTTTGAAGTGGCTTCACAAGAAATTCTGATTTTTTTGTGATATTAATCAAAGCAAAATCAAAGCATTTCAACTTCCTGAATTTTTTCTTTATCAAGAAATTTAAATTTTTGAACTTCATTGAATCAAACATCTATGTTGAAAAGAGATATTTGATACTCTACATTGTTGCCAGCCATTTATTAATTAACTTCACAATTAAAATATCTTAAAATCTAGGTTAAACTTGGCTGAATTGACTTCAGCTCTAGGTAGAGAATCTTATTTTTTATATGCTAGCATGCCTGATGACCAGCTGTCAGAATTTTCTTTATTTTTCCTTTGTGAACAAGTCATTTCTTTAACTTTCTCCTGGAAAACTGGATAGCCTGAGGTTCTCTAGACTCTCACCATGAGGTAGGTTTTTCTCCACTTTCAGTCCTTACAGTAGAACTTTTTAAGATCTTTCCAATTTTCAACATCCCTTCTAAGTGTGTGACTCCATTATTTCAACAATCACTGAACTATTGGCACCTTTCTACATTCAGTGTATGGTTACTGCCATTAACTTCTAAGAAGCCTCTTAGCTGTTTTCAGTAATGCATTAAGATTTATGTGATCAAACTTAGCGAGCATTGCATCTCATCCTAAGAATGTCTCAAATACGTCAGATGAATCATAGCTTAAAAGTGCTGACTTCTTTTCATTAACTACCAGTGAAGTCTTGATGACAGTTCAAAAGTGGACATTAGCACTGTAGATATTAAAAGGTAGGCGGGATTAATTCCTTTGCAGGAAACCAATGTTCTGAATCTCTGAATCAGTTTTTGGCTCAAAGACATACAGCCTCTAAACCTTTTTTTTTTTTTTTTTTTTTTTTTGATATATATATATATTATAACTGTTTTCCTGTCTCTGTAAAAATGAAAAATACATTCCAAGGTGAAAATGATGACTCATCCACCTGTGAGAGTTTCTATCATTGATTTAAAATACTTTGTTTCTATGTACAGCACTAACAGTTGATCAGGTCATTGGGGCTAATCAGAGGTTAAATGATGAAATTAACATGGGAATTATAATTCAAAGTCAACACTTGTCATAAAAGAAAAAGTGGTGTCAGGTGGATAAGTTTATGTGTTGCTGAGAATTGTGAAGACACCTGTACGTTGCACCTGAACAGTTAGTGGATCCAAGAGTTTGTCTTACTTTTGCTACTGCTGCTTTACACTATCATAGTATTTATCTTCCTACATGTGGACACAGCATTTGCATATCACAGAAAAGATAGGCTAATTTCTGTGACTCATAGAACTTACCAGGGAAGGAACCCCTTTCCATACCCACTCCAGTTTTGGCCTCTAAAGAGCAGTGAGCATTCAGGCTGGACATTTGTGATTCATTGTCAATTACAAAATTGTTCTCTGGAAGTCTCTGACTAAAACTTCATCTCCCATGTATCTTCTCAACTTTTGTTTCTCATTATACAGTCAGAAAACTGGGTCTGAGTCTTCCTATGCAGTTCCTAAAGCAATGGGACTTTGAGCAAGGGCATCTAAATTTATTGGGATAAATAAAAAGGTAAATAGTGTTAACTGTTGACTGAGAACTCACTTGACAGTCATTATGGTATAATTGTCAATAAAGGAAGAGTTGAGAGCTTGGATCAAATAACTTCTGTGAAAAGAACTGGGACTTCTCCATACACAGAGGAATTAGAGAACCAGATGTCTGGGCAGGATTTGAACTGACACCAAAAGGGTAAAAATCTGTATAACTCACAGTCATTTGTGCTATGCAGTCATCCTGTCTCCATCATAATTAAAGCCTATTTGTCTTTCATATCACAAGAGAATTATTACTTTCTTCCAGACAAAAAGGGCTGATGTTGTGCAGTAACAATAAGGAAACCTTAAAAATATCTATGATCTTTCCAATCATTCCAAGTATGGAGGATAATTTATATCCTTCTTTTTCACTTATTTAAAAATAAGTTATTTTCAGTGATTTTTATTGTATTAAAAATAAGTATGGAATGAATTCATTATATCATTTGATCTCATCTATTGTGCTTTTCAACAGTTATTTCACCCCAAGGCATGGATTAAATGGTATCACACGATAATATTCCTTCCCTCTGTGTTTATATCATTACAGTACTTTATAAGTCTACCATTATTGTTAGACCACTTTACTATTCTAATTTAGACAGAGAAGTTAAAGTTTTCCAATTTCTTGTGACAATGTATCTTGATAAAAGAAATATATTTTTTCTGTCCTTAAACAGCGAATGACTTTTATCCAACCTGTACTGTACTAAAATAAATTTTTAACTGAAAGTCCAGAATTTGCAACATTATAGTAGATATTTCATGGAAAGCACTATAAGAAATAGGCATTAAGAGCAGCATTTTGAGATACTCTTTGAAGTACCCCATAGTATTTAACATTATAATGATATCCAAATCTGGCAGGTGTAACAGAGGACTTCCAGAATTTCCATACATTGCTTGAGATGGACCTGTGTGTGATGTCTTAGGGCATCTTGAACGACACAAATATTTACTTAAGTGCTGGACCTATGCTTTTGGACAAAGATTAGTTGCTCACTATGGCCCATTGACTGCATTAACTGAAACTTCATTAACTTTTACAGGAGACTAGACACTTAATGGGTGAGGAGACAGCTACATTTAAATGACTTAATTCTATCCTTTGTCAAAAGCAGTTGCCTGGGCTTTCAGAGACAAAAAATAACATCTCCATAGGGAATTCATCCAGTCTAGACCCTACAATTTAATTCCTACAGATGCCTTGCTTACTTATACTGACTTCAGTTTATGTGCCATGGAAGTACAGTGTAGCTGTTAGTAGAAAAAGAACAATTGACAACAAATATCATATCTAACTCAGGTGCTATGCAACACAGATGTGCACTAAGATTCCCTTTACAGCTCTAATGCCACCCTTCTGTGATTTTCAATTATGATGCTCTACTCAATTAAGCCATCACCTTTCAAAAGATTCCTGTCTCTTTTGGTGTGTTAAGAGGATCAGACACAAGCGGAGCCTGGTTATTCAGGGCAGTGTTTGGATGTCTTAGCTGAAAGACCATAGTTTCTCTTTAGGCAATTCTCTGCTGTTATTTTTCACATTGCCTCTATACTTACTAATAAATAAAACAGAAGATTTGTGAATAGACCCTCCTGAATGTGCCAATTTACTGCTCTTGAAAATGATTTTTTAAAAATATTTTCAAGTTAATAAATGTTATGCATAAATGTTGTTAACTTCTAATTGATATTCACAAAACCTGAGTATTTTAAATTTATACTACAGGCCTTTACTGCTTGAGTTAGTGTGGACTGGAATCCATGATAGTTTAACTTTCCCTTTGTGGGACAACACTTAGCAAGAGAAGGTATAAGAACAGGACATCAGAGTAGCAAATAACTGAATGAAAGAGAAGTCACTGGAAAATAGCACTGTCCTTGCTTTTGTGAAATGGAGCAAACTTGTTTTAGTACAGAAACACTATGGAAGGATAGCACATGGGCAGTATTGTTCAGCAACTGGCATTTTCAAGTACAAAACAAAACACAACAAAATAAAACAAATAAAACAACAACAAAACAAAATAAAACAAAACATATTTAAAAACAAAAACAAAAAACACCAAAAAACAAACAAACAAAAAAAACCAACACCACCACCAACAAAAGAAAAATTTTAAAGCACATGGAAACCATATGCTTTCCAGAGGTTGTGAACATGAGGAAAGCATGATTCACGTGCCCAAAGACGAGCCGGTGCGGAAGAAGACTGGCGTGGCTGAACAGAGAGTTGTAGCTCGAGCTTAGGAGAAAAAAGAGGGTTTATAATCTTTGGAAGAGAGGGTGGGCCACTCAAGGGAACTACAAGGATGTTGCAAGGCAGTGCAGGGATAAAATCAGAAAGGCCAAAGCCTTTTTTTCGAACCAATTCTGCATGCTGGAATTTTATACTTTATAAGTGTTGCTATTCTTTTAACAAAACTACTGCAGCAGTGTTAGATACTCAGGATCAGTCCTGCAGGACAGCGAGTCATGCAAATTCTTGAAGTTAATAAAATATACAATATGGTTTTCTGGAAAACAGATTTTAATTTCTCCATATTGCTTTTTGAGGGCTTTGCTGAGCCATTTTGCTGAAGTCACAGTGCTATTTTAATTACCCAAGAAAGTTACAGTTTGAAATCAATCAAATGTCACCATTTGATCTTGGTAAGAGGCATCCATTTGCTATGAGAATGGAGAATTAGAGAATGGCACAGGGGGAGAGGAGGAAACAAGTACACCAGCGGTTTGGGGTTTTGGAATACTTAATCATTTTAACACCTGCAATACTTAGTTTAAAACAATCACAGTTCAAAGCTTTTCATCCTTGCTCCTCTGAATCCTTTTCTTCTCTCAGCTGCCTGCTTAAGCCATCTATTACCTGTCATAAAAGCTCTTTTAAAAACCTCTTCCGAAATGGGGAGAAGATGCATAACAATCTGGATTTAATATTCTTACTGAACTACATGATATTTGACTATTGGCATGAGACTGCATACGCTTCATAAAGGTCACACTGGGGCTGGACAATCCACTTTGTATAAAGCACTGACAAAATAAGAATACTAAGGGATTATATATTCCTTTTTTTTCTTCTTCTTTTTTTTTTTTTTTTTTCAGACAAATGATTGCATATGCTAAAGAGCAAATCTACAATTAAAAGCAAATTTGAGACATATGTAAACCGTACACTTATGTTAGTCCTAAAATTCATAAATGCAAAGCTCTAAGATTAGTTTTAAAGATAAAGAGTTGTCTTGTAATAACTTTTTATTGCTCTAGGTTTATAATAGCATTTCATCAAACTATACCATTGATGACTTACAGTGGACTTCTGAACTACAGTCTTCTATGAGTGAATATTTACATTTCTTAGAAATTATAGTGTTTAATAAGAGCAGATTTTCCTGGCTCCTCCTCATGAATTTCATCATTCTGGAAAGCTCTCGCTACCTATACAAAGAAATTGTCTCTAAAAGAGCTTTCTAAAACTTAACAAAGTTTTGTTTTGTTTTGTTTTGTTTTGCTTTGCTTTGCTTTATTTTGCTTTGTTTTGTTTTGCTTTGCTTTGCTTGCTTTGTTTTGCTTTGTTTTGTTTTGCTTTTAATCTGATGTAGGAGTCTTTTACAAGCTAAAACTGCATTTTAAAATTTAACCAAATAAATTCTCAGAAAACATATTTCTGTTTTATTTTCTATAAGTCTTTAAAAATTATTGTCTGTGTGAGCCTAATGATTCTGTCTTATTGAATTTCAAAACCTTGTCTCATGAGGTTTTGAAGGTTAATTAACTTAACCTAAAACCAAATACTGTCAATGAACAACTGGACTTGGTAAAAGGTTAGGTAGATACTGGCTACAAAAGAAGGATCAGTATACTGTGAAAAATATACTCATCTCTCAATGGAATAAAAATGTTGATTTTTCTAAAATTATTTAGTTCTGTAGCATAAAGGAAACACAAGCTAACAGTGAAGACTTCCAGCTCTCTTTTTAAAATGCATGTTGTGTCACTGCTGTTTTACACCTTTGATCTGTTGCTGGTTTGTTGTCATGTGAAGTCTTTTATTGTTGAATAAATATCTTACCAATAAGTACTTTCAATAGTGCTCTGCCATGGTTGACTGGATGGACATTTTAAGAATCTGGATCACATTTTAAGAATCTTCCTCTGTCCATTTCTTTCTGGATAACTACCTTAGAGAGACACTGTCTTTGTAACCATGTTAAGTTATTTTATTGGGCTTAAATGTCTGAAAAGATAAGGTATTTGTGAAATTAAAGCTGGCTAGGAGTGAAAAACTGACTGCAACAGTGTCCAACCCCTCCCTCCTGCAAATTTTAATTATCAGATGATAACTTGTCTGTGTTTTAAATGCGGGCCTTTACATTTTTGCTCAGAGAATGTTTAATATTCACTTTATACTGTCTCGGTAGCAGCCTTCCAGAGTTACTTGTAAAATGAAATTGCTTTTGTTGGCAATTTTTTTTTTTTTTTTTTTTTTTTTTTTTTTTTTTAAGTCTGTGTAAAGAAATGAATCCTTGGGAACCCTCTGACATTTATTTTGACTTGCTACAGAAAAAATTTTGAAGGATGAAGATACATTTTTCCTGAAAATTGCCAGATCTAAGTTTCTGTTACTTAAGTAAAAGCATCTGAAAAGGTAAAAACAGTATGAAAAACCTAAAGGGCTTTGAAGAAAAATAGCATACACCTATAAAGGATTATTTCATCATAGGAAAGCACTGTGTCTGCTTTGTTCAGCTCACCTTTACCCAGTCCTGGGTCACGTCATATTATGCACATCACACTAGACATCAGACACCAGGATACAGCAGCAAATATTGGCGGGGGCTCTGCCTGCATTCCTCTATTTCCCCACATGTGAGCACCCTGAGGGTGCTTTGAGGTGCAGTGTAATTACCCAGCATTTACTACTCAGAAATATAACCTTCCTCCTCATACCCTGCCCATCCCCTGCACTGCCCACAAAGTGATGGCAAGAACATCTCTTGTTTCTTTCTGAGCTCAGCCTAGTTTTTGATGACTCTAAATGATAAAAGGGAAAGGAAGTTTCCTTAGGAGCTGTGAAAGGATATGCAGAATCTGCCCCCCAGACTGTGAATCTGACTTTTGTCTTACTAGACCGCTTTAATTACTTGGCCTGAAAATGTATGCCAGAAAGGAAGTATGGCCTAAGCCTGCATGAAAATAAGATTCAAGTGAGAAAAAAAATAAAAAATCAATAAACAGGTGTCACTTCTGTTACTACTAGAGTTCAGTTGATATTGCTCTTCTACAAGTCTTTTTGTCATTATTGGAAACAGCAATTTTTAATTTATTTCTTGAAGAATCTTATATATTATACATGTATATGCAATGTATATATCTGCATACATCTATACAATGTGTATGTATACATAAATACATTCTGTCATATGTCTCTTTGTAAGCTGAAATACTTTGAAAATTCCAGTGCTTTCTGTGAAAAACTTCAAGAGATCTTGGCTTGATTTCCTTGCAGTTACGTGTTGGTTTTTTTTTTTTTTTTTCAAACAAAAAAATAAAAATAAAAAAAATGTCTTTCTCACAATTAACCGCCGCATCTCTAAACACATATACATGAAATAGTTTATTCCAGGACTACAAAATGTATTACCTTTTTAAACAATTGTAGTAATCTATAAACAGGCAGGATTTTTCAATAACTACTTTACAGGAGCTATACATACAGCTGGGAACATTATAATATCATCTTCAGAAATTGTTTTAATTTAAAGTATATCACAAAGGGCAAAACTAATAAAATGAAAATGCATTGGGGTCCAAATGACTTCCCACCAGACTGTTTGTACCTGTGGAATCAGAATTAAGCTAGTCTCAATCACATTAATTCTCCACCCCTTTACCAAGCTAGGCATTTTTATCAGGTGCATTGCATGTTTCTTCCTTACACAACACTGCCACCAGTAAACTCAACAGCCAGAGAATAAGGAAGGAACAGGAAGGCATAACATCACAAATGCTAAACTCAAGGTTGTTTGACTCAGTATTCATTTCCTTAGCATCTGGCAAACAAAGAAAATGCACAAAGAGCAGACAAAGACAGCTATGGCTGAGAGACAAATACTTAATTTGGCTTTTTATGTATATGGATACTCATAAATGACAGTTTTGCCTTTACCACTTACTGATACATCTGGCAGCCTGAGTTTACCAAATATTCAGGGAGACATTTTGCTTTTCCTTTTTCCACTGAAAGTCTCTAGTGAAATCAATTAATTTCAATGAAGTTACTCTAACTTTAGGACCTGTAGTTAAAGGACTTCAAGAGACAGTGGATCAGACTCCTTTAGCAATGAAACAGAGTAAAATTGGAAGATTAGTAAGAAAGTACTTCAATTACTGTACTTTTTGATTATGCATCCTACTAGATCTTCTTTAGCTACCTTTAGCAGAGGTATTGCAAGGGCTTTTTCCATCCATCTTTGTTTCAGTCAGTCGTTTTAGCTCATTCTACAGGAAAGACAAGGGAAGATTCATACACCTTTACAAGATTTGTGAACTCTTTCGGGAAAATCAAATTACTCAGAAATCTTCTCATTGGACAGATTTCTTCAGCTGGTGGGGAAAAATCTACTGCAGCACAGCAGAACAGTGAGCTGAGAATGAATGCCAAACAGTAAGCAAATCTACAACTGCAGCTAAAAGCAAACAAGTATTGCTAGTCACAGCTGCTGCCTTATTTTTCAAGTTTTAAAACCTCTTTTAAGATTCATAGTTGATTTTTGTCAAGGAAATGTTCTTCCTTAATTGTACTCTCAGTTGCTGATTTGCTAGTCTGGAAATGAGAGCTTTCCTTTAGAGTGTATTTGATTTTTTCCCCTCTCATAAGCTAATGGAGCAAAAAGTCATATTTGTTTGTGCTGCAGCTTCCTCCCTGCTGCCTGTTCTCTTTGCCCAGTCCCCTTTCTGGATGTACTTGCTTATCATCAGCAAATCTATTTTTAGGTAGTCTCCTTCAGAAAGGGGAGTGAGGAGAAAAGAAATACTGTGGACAATCTTATTTGGAAAATTCAGAGCTGGATGAAAGTGTGGAATGAAGTGATACTCTACTTATTAGAGAGGAAAGAGAAGAGTATATCCAGCTGTCAGTGGTGTTAAAGAGGGTGTGAACTTGACCTTCTTTTTCTCATCAGTAAATCTGTTTGAAAAGCATTTGTAAACCTCTGATGTTCAGGTTTCTCATTGACTGTTTACCTCCTTACAATAAGAAGGGTCAGAAAGACAGAACTGCTTTGCATTCCACAGACAGTGAAGACTTCCTAGGAGAGTTAAGCAGGAACATTTTTCTTGTTCAGATACTTCTTTTCCCTTTCTCCTAATGTAAAATTGCAGATGTAACTAAGGTCGAAGAACACAAAATATAATAACTTTCATCAGAAGTGGTAGAGAACAACACTATCCTCATGTTATTAGATATGTTAAACATGCTAGAGAAGCTCAGTACAAACCCTTCAAGTGTTAATTAAATATTTTTTAAAGGATGCTGGTCCCTGTGGACTTGAAGGAGGGGTATCAGTGCTCAAGAACAGACTTAATGCCATATGAGATGCTCTCAGCTATCCTTCATGGCCTTCAGCTTCATAAGAGCATGGGTATCCCAAAGCTCTTGGGCTATGGGACTTGCTCACCCACCTAATTGCCTTAAAGACCCTACCTAAACAGATATCCAGGGCTAGGCAAACAAGCTGGAGACTAACAGCCATTGCCTGGACCTCTCATGGGCAGTGATGGGTACCAGTAGCTGGTGAATCTTTCGGGAGGGCTCAGACAAGCTACTTCCTCACCTTCCATGTGAAGGTAGGTGCAGGACATGCCTGGGGATTTTCAGGGATCTGGCACCTCTTAGCCAGCAAGGCATTCTGAAAGGTGAAAATGTGTTTCAAAATCACCTGAAAAGATTTTAAAGGGCTAGGTTATGAAAAGATGTCTTAAAACACATTTTCCTTGTTAGTGAGAGGTAGAAGCAAATAAGGTTAAATCTGATGGAAGGTATTATTGAGGCAAAAAGTGTTTTTAATTATTGTATTATTATTAAACTCAAATCATTCAAACTATTCATGGTCACAACCTCTTCCTTCCTGTCCCATTTGAACAATGAACTTTTCATTTCTTACACAAAAGTCATGTAAAATTCTCCTAGTAGCAGTAGGAATAGCTATTCCTACAAGAGAAGAGAACATCCTTGCTTGAAGCTTTACTTCTCAGTCATTGGTAAAAACTTACTAGAGATGGCAAAGGACAATCGCTCTTCACTTGCAAGTTGCCTCCTCTCATATACTTAGCCAACCTATTAAATTAAAATCCATCTGTATTATAAGATCTGACAGAGTTTCTTTAGCTATCCTGGAAGAACTGTAGAAAAGTTTTCTTGATTTCTTCCACTTCCAATATTCAAATTACATAGATTTCCAAGAAGGTCCTCATCAGTACTTCTGGACATTGCTATCTGCACTGTTTTCTCAATTTACACATGAACTAGCTATTCTTTTAGGGGTAAACATTTCAAAGAGGAAAAAAAACAACAGCTGTTGTACCCCTATAAAGTATAGTCAGTTCCCTCATCTTCCTTATCTATTTTTCTTTCCTCCTTTTAATGTGTTTCTGGTATAATTTATACAAGGTCTGAACTATTTTGTCTTCACCCTGGTCTTCTCTCCTTGTTGCAGGTCTGGACCACTGCTGCACTTCCCCAAGTTCTTTCCTACCTGCCTTCAAGTAATTTGTTTTGGTACTCTCAGTTTACTCAACCCTAACTCCCTCAGAATGCTCCAGCTGCCTCTGCTCTGCTATTGTCATTCTGTCTGACAGCCTAGAGCCCCGATGTCCTCTGGACTTTCCTTGTTGTGTGCTGCAGTAATTCTGCTAACACTGGATCTCACTACCTGGAGGTTGAAATAACTGGTAACAGATTCAGACTCAGAAAGCAACAATCCAACTGCTAAAAAGTGTTTTTTTCATCATTTTAATACACTGTCCATGGTTTATGACTGCCTACTTGATCAAGCTATTTCCTTGCAGAATGGTAAATTTCATATTTTGGCAGGAAACTGAACAATGCTTAGTTTGCAGGGACAGAAGACTTTGCAGATAAATCTCACTGGAGCAATCTATACTCCCTGCGGTAACATTTTCCATGAGCAAATTATCTCTATTATTTGTAATAAGTATTCTGTAACTTGTTACATTGCCAGAAATATGATCCAATAAGAACAAGGAACCCTTTATTATGCATTGAGTCTAAACAAGGTCCAGTGATATGGAAATTCACCATCAGGAAAGTGACTGTAAGCTGGCTCAAGTTTGATGTGAGACAATTTTCAGTCTGATACAAGTTTAACTAACATATTCACAGTATTCATCAAAATAGCTTCACATTATCACACCAAAAAAGGCTTTTTGCTTCCACCCAGATTTTTTAGATCTTTTTTGTTGTTGTTTTGATGTAATTTTATTTCAAATGCCATGAAAGACTGTTCTTAGGCATGTCTGAGGAGCAAATTCTGGGTGTTGTACATTTATTGTATATTCACGTGTGACCTCCACCACCCTCCATCCTCCCATCCCCTGTATTAGCTGACCAATCTGATACCTTACTTTTGGTGAGACAAACACACTGAACTTTTCTTCACCTGACAGCTCCTGCAGTGATTTCTATGGAGGAAGAAAGAAAAAAGAAAGAAAAAAAAAAAAAAAAAAAAAAAAAAAAAAAAAGAGTAAATTGTAAGACACATAGCACTTAATTTAACAATGCTATATAAAGTCCATCATAAGGTTTATACAGGTTTAAAGTCTTCTTCCTTTCAAAACTGCTGAACCAGGCTAAATCTCCTCTCTTAAATGTTTCTCCACAAGGCTTTACATCTTACAGCTATTTCACTTTATCAGACAGGATTCTCGAATTCTCTGTAAAACAAGTCTAACTTTTTTCAGGCTTACTTCAAATAAATCCAAAGGCAAAGATACCTATTGTATTTCAGGAGCTCCATGGACGAAGCCATGTTACTCTTCATCTTAAGGCCAAATGCGACACATGACAACTATACAATATCCATTTTTATTGTCTGCTGTTGTGTAATCCACCAAAAAGCACAGGTTATGCTGATCCCTTTTCAATTCTGCAAAAGTAACCAGACAAAGCTCTTCACCTTCCACTTCAGTGTGCTAGGGCTTGTTGATCTCCAGTGTCTCACTCACTTGCCAAAAACTTGGGAATGTGTAGGATTTTTTTTTCCCTATGATTTGAATGAGTCTTGGTTAAATCCCTAGCTAAGGGAGATATTAATAATCCTTGGTAGAGCCTCAGCTTTCTCATTTCTCAGTGTGGTGATCTTTAGACCTGATGTTAGTCCACAGCTTGAACTGAATTCCAGCTTATGTCCCAGGCAGAGGCTTAAACACATCTACTGTGATGTATGCTCTCAGTGTCCTGAAGGGATATTAATGTATTTCACCTATCCAGGCACCACACTAGGCATCATTTTTCAGAACCCTAACTCCACTTAATATAACATAAATTTTCTCAAAGGTTAGGTAGGATGTTAATAACTCCAAAAACAGTGAGTTTAAAATCATGGTTCCCTCCAAACCTTTAATGTTTCTAATACATTAACCTGATACCTGTGATTGCCTTATCTCCACCACAGTGTTTCTTCTTTACTCTCTGAGCTTTTCTACAGGTAGTGAGGAAATATTTGCTATGGTATTGTGAAGGCTACTGCAATATTTTCATTTAAAGTATGATTTTTTTTTTTTTGGTACTTCTATTATGATATCAGGTTTCCCTCTTGGATATGCTACCAGGGTTTGTTTATCAATACTTAAAGGGGGGGAGAGGGGGGGGACCAAAAAGTATTGAAGACAAATATCAGGATGCAAGACCATAAAAACAATTAAAAACAAAAACAAAAATCAATTTAAGATTGAATACTGTGGCTTTATAATCCAGAATGGTTGCTGATATTTTGCTTATTTTACTTAGATATGCACATGCAAGGAAATCACAATGAATTCATTGATTTCTCTTGGAAATCATCTCATAGAATCACTGCATGGTTTGGGCTGGAAGGGACCTTAAATATCACCTAGTTCCAATGCCCCTGACATGGGTGGGGACCCCTCCCACCAGACCTGATGGCCCAAAGCCCCATCCAACCTGGCCTTGAACACTTCAAGGGATGGGGCATCTGCCGCTTCTCTAAGCAACCTGTCCCAGTGCCTCACCACCCGGAGTGAAGAAATTCCTCCTAACATCTAATCTAAATCTTCCCTCTTTTAGTTTAAAGCCATTTCCCTTCGTTTTATCACTACATTCACTGAAAAAGAGTCCCTCCCCAGCTTTCCTGTAGCCCCCCTTTAGGTACTGGAAGACTGCTATAAGGTCTCCTTGGAGCCTTCTCTTGTCCATAGGGGCAGAGCAAGAGCCTCATGTGAAGTAAATAACCTCATCAATACTAAAGCTTATGATGCCATAATGATTTATGCAAAACAAAAATATGTGACTAAAATGGACAAAATGGACAACCAAACACCTTTCTTTTTTTGTGACATTACTTGAACATACATTTCTGCCTCATATTGACATACAAATAAGAGAAATATAGTTTCTGAGGTGTCAAGAATAAAAGAAATAGTAACTCATAGATGTATAGCCAATGCTGTGTAGAGACTACAAAAATAATGGGTATCTGCACCTAAAATATTAATAAATAAATAAAAAATAATAAAAAGGATTCTACTTTTAATGTATAGCGTTGGTGTGGTACTTAGATACATTGAATTAAAAAGACAATCTATTTTATATATGGTTTTGTTTTCCATCATGCATTGGTCTCTGCTGGTTGACCATTGTATTTTAATTGTATACCGAACATGATTTTTTTTTTAAACAGAGAGTGCTTGAATGGAATAGCAGAAGCATGAGCAGTGACCGTTGCTGCCTTCATTTATGAGTCGTATTGTTTTGAGATTTGCATGTGGAAAGGCTTGTCTTGCAACTTCTTGAGAAAGTCCTAGTGGTCTTGCAAGGAGAGTTGCATGCTACTTCACGTCTGGCATTCTACTCTTCCTCAAAAAATAGGTATTAAGTTAAAAAAAGAAACTCATTCTCATGTTTTCTCAGCAGCCCTCCTGTAACCAGAAAATGACATTAACTGTTTGAATTTTCTGTGGTGCTTTTCCACAACAACAACAGCAAATGCTTAGGACTGCACAAAAATATAAAACAATATGAATTAGGAGAAAAGTTATTCCAGACAGAACATTATATAATGGCCCACTAAATGTTTCTTTTACTTTTCTATGAAGGTCTTGGTAAGGGTAACTGACACGAAGTCTGAGCAGATGGACTTATTTCATTCAGAAAATCATGTTTATCATAAAAGACGTGCAGAAAAATTTCAAGGATATGAGATCACAGTGTCATGAACATTTCTTTTCAAACTTTGCACAAATAAAATACAGATTTTATTTACTACTCATAGCAGAAAGATGCATTGTAGGGTAGTATGCCATCAATCACAACATCCCTACATTCACTTATTCCCCTTTGTCTCTTCCTTGTACCCTCAATTCTGAAGTTCTTGTATAATCAACTCACTTCTGTGTAGGCAGAGAATATTTCTACATACATTGTAGTCTATAAATAAATAGCATTTTAAGGATGATCAGGGTATGAGCAATGACAGAATAGAGAGACGCATGCAGTCCAAAATTAAGTTAGACAAGAGTACCTCGTTTACCTTATTTTAAATGCTTAAGTGAAACATTAGGACTTCGGTCTTCTAGAATCTATGGAGAAAGATAGAAAAATCCTGTAATCACCACTTCCTTTCCCCACTGCCCCACCAAGGTCTTGATGACCCTCTGCAAATAACCTCCTTTCTCCACTCATTCTAGCCGATTCTTAGATTTGCTGGAATCTGTGACCATTGTGTCAGTGCCTAAAGGAAAGTGAAATGAACCTTGGCTCATGTGACTTTATCTAGAGTTCCCATATTTCAGTTTCACACCTAAACATAGATTGGACATCTTCCAGCATGAGATTGACTCATTCCTTGTAGATGATAATTCTTTAAAATAACATGCAGCATCTGTGGACAAATAAAGGAAGGGAAAGGAAGGGAGGCAATAACAACACATGAAGCCAATAAACCTTTAGCTGGGTTCTGCATTGCTACTGGATTTTATAAACTTGATTCCATCTGTTAATAGATTTGCTCCAGTTCTTTCTTATCACCTTGCTTATAATCTGCACAAATTTCTCACCTTTCAAAACTAACAGAGTCATATGTTTCAGGGATAAAAGATGCATTTCCATTACATTTACTTGGATACATTTACTGCTTATCAAACCAAGAACCTCCTACATATAAGAGACTGTAATTTACTCACAGATTTTTTAAATTTTATTTTCATAAGGAATGAGTTAGATAATGCTTTTTAACTGTAAGCCTCTGGTTTATGGTGTATAACTCCTAATCCAAGTAGATTAAAAGAAGGACATCACAAATATTCTGCTGTCAAAAACTGCAGTAAATAGCTGTGAAAACCTCATGCATATCTATGATATACTGGCCTCACAAATGCATTACATCCCAAACAGAAGAAGAGCTTTAGGCTTCAATAAGGTGATTGGAATCTGTGACCAGGACAATTGGCACAACAAGAAAACCAATATTTCATCTGGTATGACTAGTGGTGAGGGATAAATGTGGCTTTCTCTTAGCTTTTCTCTTGAGAAGCAACCACAGAATTTCAGCCCCATTCATAGTCTCAGAGATGGCAGCCTTTACTATTTTACCAGAAGGCCATTACACTACTGAGGTTTATCAGAGCATACCAACACCTAACTATACTCCTTCCTAGTCCACAGACCCACTGTATTAGCTGAGGAGATGGGAATGGCCGGGGTTCCTGCACAATACCAGCCACCTCCAAGTGCATCTCCTCCTTTATGCAATGTCTCTTCACAGCACACTAGAGATCTGAACTTTCTTAAAAGACAGAAATATTGCCAAAGGCTCATGCAGTTAAAAAAAAAAAAAAAAAAAAAAAAAAAAAAAAATCAAGGATTTGCCATAACGCAAGGTATAAAACAAGGTATATCATGGATCTAATACTGTCTTCCCCTCAAACAAGAGAAGTGCTGACATTAATGTAACAAAATGTAGAGTGTGACCCTATAATACCGTATGCTTTCTCATTCAGAAAATGCTGTGGCAAATCCCTCACAGTGGCAAATTACAATAGCTAAAGGGCTAGAAACCTGACAGCACGCGAGTGCTACTACAGACTTCCACCCCACACAAGCACAATGTTCAGCACCCTGACAGCTGAACAGTACATTTTTCTGCTTTTGCAAAAGTGCATCCCTTGATGAAGAGGCAGAGCTGATTATTTGAACTGACAATTTCCAAACCACATCTACCAACATTTTTTTTTCCAATGGAGCAATAAATATTTAAAATAAATGCTTCACAGTTCACAGCACAGAATTCTAGCATTCATTTAAAAGCGTTCTGTTAAAATACTGCCATCTTACAATAAAATCTGAAGGTAAATGGACTGTTATGAACAAATCTAATGCATTATAATTTTGTTTAACAACTGTGTGCTACTTTTATTAGCTTCTCTCTTTAGCTATTGATGAAAAGATTACAATATTGAATACTAGGAAAATATATGACGTATAGTGTATTTGATGTATCCATTTTCTCTTCATTGCATCCCTTTTTCCCTCACAAAGGTGACTTCAACTTCTATCAACCTTCAGGACTGATTTACTATGACTGCTTTAAGCTAGTAATAGCTTATTCACGAAAGGTTTAGAAGTTCAGGCAGGAGAGACGGGGTTGGCAGTTTGAACTAGTATTTGTATTTCCACTGTCTACAGATTGGTTTTGAAGAATTTTTAAAATCCCGGTGTTTCTTGATTTTAGGCAAATAAGTGGTTCTGAATACTCTGAATTTCTGCTTCAGATCCCAGTCAAAAGTAGGCATGCATACTTTATGAACCAAGGTTAAAATGATTATGGTGTTTGACTTTTTTTTTTTTTTTTTTTTTTTTAAATGACAGGCCTCTAACCAGTTTAAACTTGCAAGATTTAATTCAGCCCTGTTGCTATGTAAAATATTCACAAAATACTTCATATTTCAGATGCTTTATTTGCTTCTGCAAATGTTGTTGAAATCACCAAGATCTAGAGAAACCAAGCTGACAAGCAGTTCCTAAGCTGTTCTCTACTGTCCTATTTTTGCAAGCAAAGCTCTTCCCCTGTGATGAAGCTAAGTAGCTTCCCTTCCCAGAAGGTCTTAAGAAATAACCAATCTAGGTAATACTCCTACCCTGGACAGATGGGAAGAAGGCACAATATCCCCATGTCCAGTTCTCCCCTGAGTACATGAGAAAAGGTTTTAGGCACCTTCAGTAAGAATTTTATTCCCAGTTAGGACCTTATGTAGATTTCTCAGTATATGCGAAATACAAATTATGCGCATCAGATCTATGGCTATATGCTCAGAAAAGAGAATTATATTTCCACTTATCAAGAGCATACAACTATTGATATTTGATATAAATATTGATATAAATATATATATATTTTCTCTCCTGGAAAATCAAATTAAAATTAGGTTGCGCTGTTAGGAATTCACCTTTTCATACATAATAATGATAGAGGAAGAAGACACTCTCTTTTCTCATACAAACACATACCTTCATCAGAATTTATGCAAACCAGCTCCAAATGGAAAAAAATACAAATACCAACACAAGAAAAATTTATGATTATTTTAGCACATAGATTACATGGGGATGCCCAGTGGCCCTTTGTGGTCACTTACAAGAAATTCAATTGCTTTCATTACTGATAGTCAAATCCTGCACTGAGCTCATTTCAGCAGGTTTTTGTCTGGAGCTTCTATGCATGGCCAGAACAAATGACATCTGCAGGGATGCCTAACTGAGCTTGGGCATAGACCAGAAAAAGTGCTATATCATCTCAGACAAATTTGAACATGAAGTGTTTAAAACCTCATTGGGAGGAGTGGATTGATGGGCACAGATCTAGCAATCACCATGCCCTCTGACTTCACACTACATCTATCTTCATCCTGCCTCAGTCAACATTGGATATTGAAACCATCCCAGCATACCTGTCTTTAATTTGCCACAGACACCTTTGGTCTAGATTAATTATGTTCAATCTTCGGGTCATCTGCTTTATACATGAATATTAAAACTCCAAAGTATGCCCTCCAGTAAGAAACTTGCATAACTTTCCAGAATAAGCGAGATTAATCGGACATGATAATTATGGTAATAAATGTAATATTAACTTATCACATCATATAAATTCAGCTAAATGAGCTCTGTGGCAATAGCAGTTAAGAATTAAGAGGAAAGGCAATGACAATCTACATTATTGAAAATAAACCCTTCAGAGGCTGAATCAAAGCTATTTTTCACAGTCCATATATATGCTGCATCCATATGTTCTGCATGTCTGGAGACTGAAAAAAAGCATGAACCTAAGGACTCATCAAGTTAACTTTAACAAGTCAAACTTCGACATAGCACAGAAAAAAAAAAAAAAAAAAAAAGTAATGATGTAGGGAATTATTCTTATTCTGGCTTTCTCAGGGTTGGGTATGGGCTTTTCCTGACAATATGGTATTAAATCCACTATTAGAGCTAAGTTGCTTAAATTCTGGTTCAGCCAATAGGCCTCACTTAATTTGTAATGTCACCATTTTGAATTGCTTAAAACTAAGCCATTTTTCATCTCAGCTTCCAATATGCATTCTAATGTGGAATTACCTACTGGAGGCCTAAAGAGGTGCTCTGTACAAATACCATATCAGTGTGTTTAATTGTGAACTCTAGAGCTATGAGAGGCAATGTATGGCATACATTAAAAAAGCTGAAATATATCCACTTTCTGGCCCTCATAATCCTCTCAGAAAAGATTAGCTTGGTTTCCCCATCCCTCACACCTGATATTTCTTACTCTAACCTTGTTTTCCAGGTGATCAGTTCAATTTCACAGTGTTCTACAGTCTTCTTTGGTATTCTCAGTTGGAATAGACTCTGTCCATCAATTGTTATCTCCATGTCTTCAATTTCTATCTCCACTTCATTCAATTTTACAGTGAAGCTTTCAAAATTCTTATCAGCTGTAGCTTGTCCAGCATTTTATTAATCTCTGTCATGTCCTTAATAAATAAAGTCTGACATTGTGCTATAACTCAAATTCATAGACTGTGAAAAATGTAACAACAATGAAAAAAATAAGACAAAATTTCAAACCCAACTATTAGAAGGGTGCATGTAAATTGCTACGAGCATCAAAGTTTATTTATTGAGACTATCATCATCTAATTAAAAAAATAAATAAAAAAAATCAAAAGTAAAAACTTACA
>CM021765.1:22802541-22814798 GCA_011076525.1 Nettapus auritus
TTATTATTATTATTATTATTATTATTATTATTTTTAATGCATTAGTCATTCGGCCACAATTTTATTTTGCTTGGTTAACTGAGTGCCAGTATAGAAAGCATAGAAACTGAATCATAGAATATCCTGAGCTGGAAGGGATCCACAAGGACCACTGAGTCCAACTCCTGGCTCCACAAAGGACCGCCCAAAAATCAGACCGTGTGTCTGAGAGCTTTGTTCAAACACTTCCTGAACTCCAGCAGTCTCGGTGCTGTGACCACTGCCCTGGGGAGCCGGTCCCAGTGCCCGACCACCCTCTGGGTGCAGAACCTTTCCCTAACCCCCAACCTGACCCTCCCCTGTCCCAGCACCATGCTGTTCCCTCGGGTCCTGTCGCTGTCCCCAGAGAGCAGAGCTCAGCACCTGCCCCTCCGCTCCCCTCGTGAGGGAGCTGCAGGCCGTCATGAGGCCTCCCCTCAGCATGCTCTGCTCTGGGCTGAACAAACCGAGGGACCTCAGTAGCTCCTCGTACATCTTCCCCTCTGGACCTTCACCATCTTTGTAGCCCTCCTTTAGACACTCTGATAGTTTTATGTCCTTCCTTTATTATGGTGCCCAGAACTGCACAGAGTACTTGAGATGAGGCTGCACCAGCACAGAGCAGAGCAGGACAATCTTTTCCCTTGCCCAGCTTGCAGTGCTGGGCCTGATTCACCCCTGGGTACAGTTGTCCCTTTTAGCTGCTAGGACACGATTGACTCACATGCACCTTGCTATTAACCAGAACCCCCAGATTTCAGTGGGACTGCTCTCTAGCCCTACGTCCCCCAGTCTGTACGTATAACCAGGGTTGCCCCTTCCCAGCTGCAGAATCCAGTTAAATTTCATACTGTTGGTGATCGCCCAGCCCTCTAATTTTCCAGGGTATCTCTGCAGATCCTCTCTATCCTCGACAGAATCAACAGCTCCTCCCAGTTTAATGTTGTCTACCGACTTACTTAGTATGCCTTCAGGTCCTGCATCCAGGTTATTTATGAAAACATTAAAGAGAATTGCCCCTTAAATGGAACCCTGTGGATCCCCACTTGTGACTAAAGCAAAATATGTTGATAAACATATTGATATGTTAAATATAAGATATGATATTGAAATATTAAACATATTGATATGATAAACATATATTGATAAATAGAAAATAATGTTTTCAATATTTCAGATTGTAATTAGGTGAAGTTTTTCTTAATTTTCCCTAACTTGCTGTCAGAAAACTAGATTGAAATATTTTGAATAGACGGTTAGGAATTTTATTTCAATTTTATTTTATTTGAAAAAAATGAATATTTAAATCCCCAGGATTGGAAGTTCTATGCAAGATAAACATGATTTTTATTTATTTATTTATTTTCCTTCACTCTGTCAAAAGTTCTGTAGAACACTTTTTTTTTTTTTTTTTTTTTTTTTTTTTTTTTTTTTTTTTTTTTTTCCCTTTGGAATTACATCCAAATTAAAACACAAAACCATGGCAAGACATCGGTTCCTATGTTTTCTCAGATTAATCCTCAGAAGAGATCTGCTGTATTTATGATCAAAACTGAAAGCCATGTTTCAGTTCACCTTTACCTCCAAAAAAAAAAGGGCTTTGTTTTCCCCCTAGGCTCTGCTCTCATGGAGCACCCTCTTGAATTCCACCTCAGTGGTAGGTTTGCTCCCCCAGACTTCCTTCACAGGTCATGCCCTACCTTCAAAAGCCCTCAGCCCTGTTCTGGCAGAGAGGTGATGCCATGTAGCAGCAGGTAAGCAGATATTCCCTGTAGTGAGGGGGATGATGATCAAGTCCATAACATATCAAACATACAATATCATCAAAGCCTGTTGTTCTCAGGCTATATCTCCCCATGCTCTACATATGGGACACAGTGCATTGGCATTCTTGATTGATCGGTCTATAGATTGGATGCTGGCACTGCAAACAATTCCCTGGCCAGAAGCAATACATTAACCACTTAAGAAAGCTGTAAAAAGGTCTTTGCCTTCATTAATATAATAAGACAATATATGCATACAATTATATACACCAGACAACCCATAAACATCAATATTAATGTTCAAAAATAATTTTTAAAATGTCAAATGTATGTCAAATATTAACATTTTTGTATAAGGAACATTATATACTGAACAAAACAATGTTTTTGTATGAAACAACAGAAAAAAACCTGAAGGCTGTGGCATTCTTTCATACATCTTACCTGTCTTGGGAGCACCCCAACACTCTGCTCTAATCAAGGAGGATATTTTTCAGTGTGGTTAACATGATGTAGCTCTCCTTCACCCTCAAGCTAGCAAATAAAAAAATAAATAATAAAATAAATAATAATAATAATAATAAAAACAAAAGTAGTATCCCAGAGCAATCACGTAATACATTTATTTGTGTTCTTCTTGTTTCTGTAATGCTGTCTATGTCTGTACCTGCTTCTCACTTCTTGTCTTGCATTGTAATTTTGAGGAACAAAGAGTCTGTATTTTTTCGATGCTACCTACTTCTAAACAGTCTGTGACTTGACACTACTAATAATCTAGCAAGATAGATAATACAAACTAACATCCAATGCACTGAAATTATTTCTATTTTTATTACAATACTTCTGAAAAATATTTTTCATAATTAATTTCTAATGGCATCATTACCATTAGAGTGGAACAGAAGAGCCAGATCAAATTTTCTTCTCCAAAATGTTGCTCATCCTGTAACTTCAAAAGCTTTGGCAAATTAAGAAATATGAGTTTCGGTTACCCCATGAATTCTGTTCTGCTCTAAGAGAGTAAAAGTGCTATATAACAATATAAAAACTTTAATTTCAATATTTTGCAAGAAAAAAATAATACTGAACGTATTTCAAAATGAAATAACTTATCAATTTCTTTGCACTTAATAAGATACTTGTTTCAAAGAGCTAAATTATTTGAACAATAAGCTAAAGTATTCAGATAATAATTGTATATGTACAAGGACTGTCCCTGCTTAACAGAGCCAAAGCAATAGGCATGGATGGCTGCAAACAGACAGAGCTGTGCAAGGAAACGAGACAGTGCCAGCCAGCCATAAAAGTTCATATACTGTCTTACTACTTGCAGACAAGCAAATCCATTTCCCTGGACCATCCCCTAGATCATCCCCTGGATGATCCCTCCTCTCACACTACACACAGGTACCAGGAGAGGCCTGGGTCTGCAACCACAAATGACAGAGGGAAGGAACAATAGAAAGCAGTTTTGATCAAGCTGGCAATATCAAAACAACCATGAAGGCTTCACAGCCAGAGAAATGGCTCCAGCGATGTCGTGCTCACTTATGAAAAGCAAAAAAAATACAGATCTTGGAGGCTAGAGAGGTGCCTGAAGCTAGAAACTCATTGAAAGAGGTATTACAGCTAGCTACTGGGAGCCAGAGATGAGACTAAGCCAAAACGGAACAGTGACAGCTTTTATACAATTAATACAGGCTCTTTTCCAACAAAATAACCTTTTCTGCTTTATTTAATCATCCAAATGAAATGAATAATGGTGTGGGGGAATGGTCTGGTTCAAGAACATCCTGGACGATGGAAACTCACTGGACTTCGTCACTGCTTTTTTCATCACAATTTTCCTCCTCTGAGGCAAGGATGGAAGAAAAGGCTGAGAATCAAAATCAAGTGAGCTTAGGACTGGACAGCTACTTGCCGTTGGGACAGTTTTGTCGGTGTGGTCAAGAGAATGAAAGAGTCACATTGAGCATTGAGGGGGAAAGCAGGGGAGAGACTTGCTAGTCATTAGGGCCATTATTTCCACCTTAGTGATGAATAGTCAGGGTCAGGAAAAAGGAAAATAGTAAGAAAACCCCATTGTTGTGCAAGAGCAAGTTAGAAAGATAGATGAGCTTTCAACAGCTAACACTGACCCTGCTATCAGGCAGAGAAAGTAGTATGCAAGTGCTCACAGCTGTTCAAAAATACCCTGGCAGCAGCAAGAAAAGCAATCATTCCATCTCTTCTGCCTTAGCTACCGAGGGTTTGGAGACCGAAATAGCATTGAAAAATATGTGTAAAGGTAAACAAAAGTAAAGAATGATCTCCTTCCAGGAATATGTTGAAGAGTTAGTGCATACTAAAATATGTACTTTATAAATTTAAATGTTTTAGTGGCAATTTCTCAAGCTGTTACTCCAATTTTTCCTTGCAGACTATAGTATGAACAAAATATTTTTGGATAGGAGATACATACAGATACATTATACTGTTGTAACTGTGCATGTAAAGACCATGCTGTAATGGATCTGTTTCTTACACCTGAAATTATGATAGGAAAATTTGGGAGATAAAAATGGAAAAGCATATAGAAAAACAAAATAAAAAGGCATATTAGGCCCTAAGGAGGGATTCTCCTTTCCTAAATTTACATATCTGAAAGGCTGAAATATTGGATCCCTTTATTCTCAGAGGTACTGCTGGGGGACAATAATTTCCTCATTGGATGAACGTCTAAAATGGATTAGATTAATTTAGATTAATTGTCTCCTGGAATTGTCTATCCACCTAATGGCCCCAGAAGAATAATACATAACTAACCAACTAACTTTTAAGTCGACAAAGCTATGTAAGATTTTCCTATCATAAGTGTCTGCTAAAGAAATGGCAAATCTCAGAAAATCTTATTAGCTCATATGAACCATCTTGTACTTCCCATAGAAACAGTAATACACCAGTTCTATGTATAAATGATGAAAAAGGGGAGGACTGAAAATAATCTTTACCTTTACAAGAACAAAAATAAGAAAATACTGTTTGTTGTACTAAGTAAAGTATTAAAATGAGATATTTCTGTAAGTGTTATATAATATTTAACAGGCAGCTTTTTTTTGGGGAGGGGGCAAAAATCATTGTCTGGGATATAAAAATATTGAATACTGCTTAATACTGAGCTCTAAATAATCCAAATATTTAAGGAAACATTCCTGAAGTATTTTCTGGACATAAGGGTATAGAGTACTGTGGCAAACAAACAAACAAACAAACAACAACAACAAAAACATATAAACTTGTGTTCTACCTGATTTGAAATAATATTATTGCTTTGGCTTAGTGAAATTCAGTGCAGAAGACTTTTGATTGCATTCTTCCTTCATAAGACTTCCTCTGTTCCTCTTACAGCTGAATAACATGATTCGTCTGTACTGTTGAATTATTTCTAGCTCACTAAGCAAAGTCACTGCCTTTTTTCATATTTGTACACTCTTCAAAAGCCTCTGCAGACCATTAAGAGCCTTCTTCTTGAGTCTCACAGTAGCCAATATGTCTTTTGTTTGAACAAAAACACACAGTCCTGATTGTCAGTTTGGGAACAGGCATCTCTTTCTTTATCATCATGCCCAGATATTATTGCTCATCTTTTCCAAAGCATTTTGATCCAAAGTACCATGTAGGAGGAAATAAAAAGGCTCAGCAGGAGATGGATGTTAAGGATGGAGTTTCAGCCTTTGAATTTACTGTCTTTAAAAAATTCAAATAAGATTATTTATACAGAGCGATCAAATGATGGTCAAACATGGAAGCGCTCAGAAATTCAGTTAGGGTCAGCTCCCAGTATTTGCTTAACCAAACAGTTAAGAATCCTTCACTCCCATGTGCACTCCCTGGCTCCTTTCTGAAATACCAAACCAGCACTTTCAATCAGCTTTGAATGATTTTTTCTTCAAGAGGACATTTTAAAGTTTTCTTTTAAAGCTTGTGACGCTTCTAATTGACAATTCTGTTTGAATCAGAGCACACACTTGTAGTGTTTTATTTCTTCCTCAGTGGGGATCCAAACCTGGTTAAGTTTCTCCCAGAGTTATCCTACTGTGTAAGGTTTTTAAAGAGGGAATGGAAAGGAGCTGGGGATAGGAACTGTGGTGAGAGGTGTTGTTAATGACAGTCACTTTTTATACAGCCTGAACATTTAGTGCAATACAAGACAAAAAAGTCTGCCTTGCTTATCCAGAAAAACATATTTTGATATATGTATACAGTCGAGCCATTTAAAAAATCTAGTAATTCAGCAACAGTGCAAGCTACATGTATGTGCAGACAGTAAATAAATAAAAAAACACAACAACAACAACAAAAACCCACTTCTAGTACATCTCAGTCTTCCTCTGCTTCCTGGTCATTTCCTCTTTTGTTGTTCTCTGTGTCCCCATCCTTATCAGCACCTTCTTCCTCAGAACGTTTTGACTTCTCTCTACCTCTGATCTCCCTATCCTGTTCCTCTGATTTTGTGTTGATCAATGAATATACAAGTTATCTGAGCACTTATCTCCAAGGAAAAAAAAATACTTCTGAAGGGATGCAAGTTATCTGAGGTATAAATGATATAAGAGAAAATCCTATTACTTCATCAAAGCATGGCTCTGATCTACCTCATCTAAGTTCAAATTTAGGCCTCCTTTTGAGCAGGAGGTTGGACTAAATGATAATTCAGTACTATATTGCCCAAATTCGCCATGTAGATTATGAAATTCAAATTCAGCCAAAGAAATTCCCCAAAACTCAAGGTGAATTCAGCAATCTGATGCCTATGCTTCATATAACATGAACATATTTTCTCAGATTTTCCTTGTGGGTGCATTGGAGTGCAAGTGTGAAGAGAAACAACCATACTGATTCTTATTTAAAAGCTGCCACTTTACAAATTTCAATCTCATATTCATGCAGTTGAATAAAGGTAGCTAATGAAAAGTAAACTTAAGAAGATTTTACAATGAAGAGATCATTGCACTTGCCCAGCAAATCTCATCCAATGAGCTCAACTTGTTTTAAGCTGATGGTGATTCATTTATCATGTAGTCAGGTAGCAGGTGCTTTGCCATCTGAAGAGATCCTGAACATGAGCACAGAATTAAAAATGTAATAGACTGAGAGCAGAGAAGGTAATACTGCCATGGCTCCAGCATGGAAAAATGATTTATAGCAATCATTTGTAATTTGTATAACACCCTGAAGTAATTCCTCCTCCTGTATGCGTAGTAGGTACTACTTAGTGTCTTTTATTTTGATTTACCCAGTCCCTAGACTCTGATAGCAGTACCTTTGGTGGCCATTTCACACAGACTACTAGCTTTCTCTATTGCAGGCTGGCTCCCTGTTTCATCAAGAGAGATCTGTCTTTCCAACAGCTGTAAAATGTATTATTTTCCAGGAACAAAGTTGATGACCTTTTGCCAGGAGAGTTACCCCTTAGAAATGAAGTCAGATCAGTGAGAAAGCAAAGAACTTACTGAGGAGATGCTCACAGTCCTTGTGCTCTTAACAAAGAAGTGTTGTTGAAATGACTTTTATGACATAGTATCATCTCTGACTCTTTTGCCAGGCTCCTTCTCTGTCATCGTGTCAAGAGAGATCTTCACAGCTCTGATACTTCCAAACTCTCTACTTTGGTCTTTTCTTTTCTTTTTTTCTTTTTTCTTTTTTTCTTTTTTTTTCTGAATTCAGTCTTGTCCATTGTCAACAAGCAAGCCCCTCTTTCATCCAAGTACGTGACAGCACTTCCCAGAATATTCTCCAAATACTTCTTCAAGACACTTTCATGCATAGAAGTTTCTGTTCAGAGAACTCCAGAGTTGTTTATTACCCCTTTTCTCCTCATATCCAATCTGAACATCCAATTTTGCTGCAATTTCCAGAAACACCCTATACCAGATGAGTCCAAGAAATACTTAATACAAAAGTTTAAGATTTAGAATTAATAAGAAGCGTAATACTGTGAAAAAAATAATAATCAAACTTCATTATTCTGCAGACAACAAGACAACAATACCAAATAATTTGGCTGCTGGGGGTGACACCAGACTTTTCTCATTGACAGTTGTAGCAGCCTTAGTTAGCATTTCTGTATACTGTGTTCTTAAGCATCACCAAAGGCCTTCAAAAGAGGCTCCAGCTACTTTTCTGTGAAGTTTATTAGATTTTTTTTTTTTTTTTTTTTTTTTTTTTTTTTCTGTGATCTTTACTGAATTATGGTGTCTTTTTATCTGTGCATTTTTCCTTCTTACTGCATTCCTCATTGGACAACTCCACACAATTAGCAGGCATTAACTCAGGCACCAATGAAGCATCAAGGGCTAGTATTGATACACTACAGACTTGCATAGACAATGTAACATCAAATGGCAGCTGAGCAAATATTCAAGCCTTATTCATCAAGTGCTATAGTTCTGAGAAAAAGTATTATGGATAGTCTGTTTCCTGGCTTTGTAACTGATTTCCTCTGAAACTTTCAACAAAACATTTACTCTCCTTATATCCCTCTGTTTCCACGTACTTCACCTGTCTTTTAATGTAGTTGGATTTTTTTTCCATTTTATTTGTTTGTTTTAGGGTACAGCCAAGCTCATGAAACCAGCCTTGGTTGTGTTCACTAGGTACAATCTATACAATAAAGCTATGAATATTTTTTCATGGCTAAATGTTAGTCTCTCTTTTCACTCTGTCAGTTTTCCTTCCTTGTCTCTCTGTTGACATATTTACCTCCCTCTAAAGGTTCCACTGTATTTAGATACAGGGCTGTAGACAGAGGTCATCTGCCTTTACCATGAGAATGACAGTGTGGTGGTTTCACACCAATGGGCAGATAAGCACCACCAAGCTGCTCTCTCATTTCCCCTCCTCAAAAGAACAAGGGGAGAAAATATTACTAAAAATAAAAAATAAAAATAAAATAAAAAAGCTCATGGGTTGAGATAAAGACAGGAAGATAACTCACCACGTACTGTCATGGGCAAAATAGATGCAGCGCAGGGAAAATGAAGTCCTTTACTGCCTATTGATAACAGACTGGAGCAGTGGGAACTAAAAGAAAACTAAAACCACATTGCTCCCATCCACCTTTTTCCACAACCCCTCCTGAGCAGTGCAGGTGAACAGAGAATGGGTGTTGTAGTCAGTCCATAAAGTTTAGTTTCTGCCACTCCTTCCTTGTTGCTGCCTTCCTCTGCTCCAGGGTGGGGTTCCTCCCACTAGTGCCCAAACTGATCCTACGTGTTTTTCCCACAGGCTGCAGAACTTCAAGAACTGCTCCAATATGGGTCCGTACCGTGGGGGCCCATCCTGCAGGAGCAAACTGCTCCAGCACAAATCCTCCCAGTGTGAATATCTGCTCCAGCATGTAATGGATGAAAGTCATCCATCTGGGGCAATGCACAAGCAACAGTGCTGCCAACTTGCTTCTTGTCCTTGTGTGGAGATGGAGAAGGGAATGCAGCAGCACCACGTGGAAAGGAAGGGACCCACGTTTCCCGGACACTGGCTGCTGTTTTTTATCTCCTGTGGATAATTTACTTGTTTTAGAAACAAGTAGGGACTGAAGAAAGTAATAGAAAGGTTGCAGAGTACCGCCTTCATACCAAACCAGTCTCCCCGTTTAAAACTCTTATTTATCTTCAGCATTAGTGATAATGTATTTTTGCAGCCAGGGGCTTTCAACTGATGGAAATCAAATTTGCTGAGGAAGCTGACCAGGTTTTGCAAGTTCTTTGTATGAGATGACTTTCAGAAGTCAGGAATATCTGGAGATACCATAAAATTAGTGTCAGAAAATTGCAGATTTTTTAAAGTTTGTTAAAGGAAAAGGTCTCAGAGAAAATATGTCTTGATAAGTATTTTAAAATGTTTCCCATTATTGTAAAACTTGATCATGAGAGTAGGTACTAACACAAGCCTTATAATCATAGCATCTGAACAGCTTTCAGACTGAAAATATGTTTCTAAAGGCAATAGGCAAAAAATGATAGAAACCATAGGAAACAAGAATAAATACTTTCAGAACTGGAGATCAACCTATTTTTATGATTAACAGGAACACCACTGTCCATTTTTCTGTCAATGCCTTAGAGGGTGATAATATTGCCAAAGGAAAAGCAAAATGTAAATGGATAAGCTGGTACAGTTTCCTGTTTCTGTTATGTTCTGTGATGCATCAGTGCATCAATGCTGTTATTTTCTCCCTTTCGTGACACATGAATGGGTTTTTAGAACCTCACACAGTATATGAATGACAGTGAGGTATTGACTACTTTGACCTTTTGCTTATTGTAGACTTTGACTGACTGGTCTCCTCTCTTCTTACAGCATTGGCAGATGCCAGAAAGAGCCACAGACTCAGCCAGTCAAATTAGTGAATTTTGAAAAGGTGAGAGCAGCACTGCTTTGCTTAGACTGTGATCTCTCATAAACCAGTGTCGGGCATTGACATTCAGATGTCTTGTTCTTGTGACAAAGATGAATGCAAGAACAGGAAGATTAACAGAATATCAAGAATGAATATGCTATCAATAAAGACCAACAAAACACTGTGCCTGTTACAGTAGATTACTAACTGATCTTAGATACAGAGCCAAAATCACGCTTTTCATTGTTATATGATATTGACATTTTCTAAAATTATTCTGTGAATACATATGATAATTGAGCCAATATTTACATATTTCTAGTAAGATTTCTTTGAGAAATGTGGCACTATTTTTACTAATACTGTACCATTATGACAGTGAGGTCTATCCCTTCTTCTGTTAAATAGTCAATTTTGCTGCACTTCAAGGAATATTATGAAGTAGCTGGAAATATTTATTTCTGTGGAATTGTGCGGAGTTCAAAGTGTGACACTATCTTCTGCAATATTTGCACTGTTGTAGTTCTTGATACCATCTTCATTCATGCAGCAGCAAAACAACTCTGACCCTAACTTGGGATTCACTAGCAGAAAAATCATCCCCATATATAGGCAATATAGACAAGGGAAGACGTTCATGCAGGTGATCACATTGTTAGTTCCATACACACCAGAAGGTAGTTTGCAGTGTATTCTAGTATAAAATACGAGACCAAAAGGATTTTTAATTGTCAGAAGACAACATGTAGTCTGTAACATGTAAAAAACCTGTACAAAACTGGGTAGTATAGAGATGTCCAAAAAGAGATGCATCTTGTAATATTCTAGTAATGAATCCTGAAAGATGTTTTTTTAGAAACATTGTCAAGCAATCCTGAACTATACCAACAACATGAGTAATATAGTAATATAGTAATAAAAATCATGTAGGTAAACAACATAGACTGATATAACTGAGCCAATTGCATTATATTCTTCAACCTGATTGATAGATAAACTTTAAAATTACATAATCCTAATTAAGTCAATGAAGTGTATTAACAAGGAACAATAATCTCCAGTCCAAGAGCAGCTAAAGTGAGTTAGAGTGCCATTGGATGTAGGAAACAGTGATAGATGTAATCACAGCACTCGTGAGCCTCCTAAGAGGGACTTCTATTGCTTGAATTAACTAGTGAGAGGACAGCAGTTTAATGGTGATCTCTAGTGAACATTATACAATACAAGACCAATTAACAGGCAGCAAGGAAAGCTTGAGAATATCTTTAGTTCACATAGATTTATACTCAATTTTATTTTGACAGCAATTACTGATTGCTGTTTCACATCTCAGAGACAATTATCCACCCTCAGCTCCTCTATTTCCTAATCCTTTTCTACTAAAGGAAAGCTGCTTGTTAAACATTTTCCAATATGCTTTGCCAGCCTTTGAGTCTGCATAGTCTTTCTCCTCAAGTACTCTGAGTTAAAAAAAAAATTAAATTATTAACAATAGTAACAGTAATAATTCACTGAGCTACTAGGCTGAAAAGAGAGATTTCCAGGACATTGTCTCTACCAGTAGATTGAGTATTGTTTCTAACTGACTTTCAATGACTCTTAAGAAAAATCTGGATATGAAGAACTTGGGCCATGGATCCTATTTGGATCTGGCTTCAGGTCAGCTGTGACCAAATATGATATAACAGCACTAAGGCAAAAGTCATCCTTTCTATCTGTGAAAAACAGAGAAAAGGAGTGTATATATATATATATATATATATATGGTGTCAAAGAAATTAATGCTTACTTCATCCTTTGCATTTGCTGAAATTTGTTGAGCTACAAGTAGAGGCAATTGGAATACAGCTAACGAAAGCATCTATAATGATGATCATTAATATGTATTTCTTTGTCTGCATATTTTCTCTAAAAGTTTAATTTCAGATTTAATTTTAAAAAATGGGGTGGATTTCATCTATCAGAAGAAAAAAATCTATCTACATTTCCTTATCTACAGATGGGTGAGGATGCTTAAGTAACCATTATCAGTCACTGAAGATCTGGTTAATGCAGCCTTGTAATGTAGTAAAAAAAAAAAAAAAAAAAAAAAA
>CM021765.1:22814898-22854076 GCA_011076525.1 Nettapus auritus
AAAAAGTAAATAAAATTAAAAAAAAAAAATGTGCTCACTCAGAGAAATTTGGACCATATTTGGCTAGCTAAGTCACTTCACAGATTTCATTAACTTTACTGCCAATGAACTTGACACTGTTGCCTGCAGGTAGGTATCTAGGATGCACTAGGGTATCCTGACTAGACTCCAGCTGTTTCTACAAAAGGAAACAGATCTACCACCTGTCCTTTACCATATTTATCACCACTGTATCATGTCATTGGTCTCAAATGGCTCCAGACCCCATAGAGCCCTAGCTCTTCACCAAGTATAGGCACCTAAGCTTAGATGTGAGACACTGTGAATTGAACACCCTGGATGTCAATGTTCTCTAATACCCACATATAATAAGCTGACAGGACAAAAAGATGAAGTGGCAAGATATTTTTACATTCCATAGAGTAATGGATACTGGACTGTCCTTGTTATAAGGCTGAGACCAAGAATCTGTACTGAGGAGTCTGGAAAATGGCAGAGACTTCTGCAGGAAGAGGGAAAGTTCTTCAATTGTTATAATCCAGGTACTCAAGAAAAAAATAATAATAATAATAAAAATGAATAATTTATTGTAACCAAGGCTGGATTATACTGTCATTTATATTTAATTTCTTTCATTGTACAGGGCTCCTACATCAAAAGAAATACGTGCCTTCCAATTGTAACAGAATTGCCTCTCTACAGGGACAATCTCAATCAAGTAGCATATAGGATATTACTAAAGAGTTTTGGATGAAAGCAAAGTTTGATAAAGAACACTAGGATATACTCTTATTTTTAGCAAAAAATGTGCCTTAAGGCTCAAATAGAGGCAATTGAGCAACTCTCATAACTGCACAAGACACAGTGATTTGAAATGCCAATCAGGTAATTTCACATACAAATGCAGAGTTCAGTGCTATTTGCATATGCATAAGCTGTTTTCCCTGCATAGCTTTGGAGAGTGCATGACATCCATGAATAAACATTTGTAGGCACTTTAAAAAAATACTTCAGCCTTGTTGTCTATCACTTGAAAATTGACTTTAAATGTTCATGCAGTGAAAAGAAGATCTCAGTTTTTCAAGAGCTGGTGGCCTTTTTCCCACTGTGTGGGATTTATTACATTATTGTTCCATAGCTTATGGGTCTCAGAAGGGCTGTATAGTCCTGTAATTATTCCAGTAATTATTATTATTTTTTGTTGATGTTGTTAAATGAGCACAAGAAGGTGAGACATCCCTGAAGCAATCATAGGTGTAAATACTTCCAAGAAATTGCTTAAGCCTGACACCCAAGTTCTGATTATCTTCCTTTCAATTTTCCCATCTTTTTTCCTGTTAAGACATTTATTCTTTATAAAAGAAAGAAAATTGTTGCTTCCATTAAATGGGAGGACTTTTCACACCTCTTTCCATGGTTTCAGAAAGTGCCATGTCTGAAATAGACCTAAGAGACTACAATTTAGAAGTAGTAACTTTGGATTTGCTTGTATGCTTAATAATCAAAAATAGTTTGTGAGTTAAAAGGTCGGTTGTGTGAGGTACTTAGCAAGTAAACAGTAAGGCTAATTTATGGTTTGTTTCAGAATCAGCCTTTCAAGGCTGCTTAAATAAGATGTAAGCATTCACCAATCAGCATATTTCACAATCCTTAAATCCAGGAGTCAATTTACATAGATTTTTTAAAATTTTCATGAAAAAAATCTAGCTGGAAGAGTGGGGCTGAAATAATCTTGTCAATTAGGAGCCTGGACAATCTTTCAAATCTTTTAATCTTTGTGTTTATTAAACCTTTGCATAGTGGTGAGTTTTTGTTAAAATTCCAAGGGTGAATGAAAAATGGAACAGGTTTTACCACTGAATTTCCCAAGACCTCAGTACTAAAAGGCTTTTTTTATCATTTATTTTCCCCTGAGAGGGAAAATAAATTTGTGTCTTAGTGCCCAAGGACAGCCTGTCTATCTAGAAAGCAAAATGGCACAGGAGAGACATCTCCAGGAAAGGGGGACTCAGCCCTGACCTATGTTGCACCTGAATTTGTCAACTGTTACTAAAGAGTACAATACAAGATAGTGGTTTGGCACAGGATCTGACGGAGCCTTTTATAGTTGCCTGCCAATCTTTGTCAGTACCAGTTTACAACAGAAGTTTCCTCTCCTAGTACAGCTAGTCAAGAGTATCATCTTTTATAACAGCTGGTAAAATCCCTATGGAAACCACACCGTATCTACTGTCTGAAATATGCATTGCCATTACAAGCCACTATAAGGAAAGCTCAAAACCACGGGCTTTTTTCTTGCACATACTGACTATGCTTACATTAGTAAGTAGATGTACCTAAGGTGGTTCTCTGGGATCAAGAACCAGGGAATGGTCCAATTTCATACAGTTGAAATCACTTTCCAAAACTGAATGGCTACATCTAACCTGCCTATGGGGAACAGCTCCTGACCTACACCAACTCCCTTGGACATGGCTGAGGATGCGTGAGCTGATAAGTAAAAACCATATCAGAGACCAATCCAACAACTAAGTAACAGAGACAGTGTTAGAACAATATGTGGGGATGTTCTTTGTCTATGCTTAATGCACTAGCACAGATGAGGTCTTTGAGTCAAATATTGCCAGAAATGCTGTGCTAACTTTTTTCCTCTTTGATATATCTCTAATTATTCTTTTAATCCTGTATGTGCTACATCAAGATGCCTCAGTTAACTAAGAGTAGCTCTTGAACTGCTCTCTCTGTTCCTGTAGCTACTTTGTGGTAAAATGGAAGGTAGTGTAATGAGAAGAGTGAATATTTGCATTGATTGCACCTAAATGCTCTGAGATCGGGACATAATACAAATGAAGAATATAACAGAGGACTCAGTCTCTTATGTGACTTCAATAACAAATCTGGCAAGGATTTTTAAAGCATCATAAGGAACAACATATCAATAAATTATCTTTATAATGCTCTAAGCCAATGCATCCCAAGAATGACTCAAGGGCTCAGCAAGACATCAGAAAATGGGTCATGGAAACTGGAAAGCAAAATTATAACCTTCTAGCACAAGCAAACAAACAAGGCTTGAAGTACAAAAGATAAATGATCATTCATGCTTGTCTGGTAAATGAAAACCATGAACATAACAGCTGTGTCAGATACTCAGCAGGTGGTATTTGAAAAAGACTAGGTGAGCACTCTTCAGGAAGTACTGTTATAGGACAATCAACAACATCGCTACATGCAAAAAGTTAAACTATGGTACCGGAACAATTTTTTCCAATTTAAAATCTTTTGGTTCAAGGTGTGTGACATACTGCTGAACTGTATCAGGCATAAGCGATCTTACTCTAAAGAAATGAGTGTCTACATAGGACAGTGCTGCACAGGTCTGTTCAAAGATATTGGCTAGGCTTTTAGAAACACCGTATCTACGCCATCTCAGGAAACCATTCACACACTATCAGGCCATGAAGACATATATTAACCACCTTGGAAAGTCTACATTCTTTGACATATTATGGACATGTCCTGTTTTGCTTTTTTTCCTGGATAGAGAACTCTGTCAAAGATCTCTTGGAAAATTCTCCAGATGCAATAATATTTGCATGCCTTTGTATTTTGTGCAGTGCTCTCTTTCAGTCATGTCCCCAGCTTCAAATATTCCTCAGTTCAAAAATGAAAAATAAAGATAAAACAAAACCATTGAATCTGCTGCCAGTAAATACACATACAATAGAAAAAGAACTTTGTAGACTTTCTTTTCCTGCAGGCATGGAGCAATCGTATCGTTCATCACATTTCCTGAGAGCATCATTTTCTCTCCTTTCTCCTGCATTCATCTATCATGCTAACTGCTGCTTGGAGAAAAATAAAGAAAAATATTGTACTAGACATGATCAATTTGTACTGAGAGGGAAATTTCTTTTGTGAAAACTTAGAAATAGAAGGAGATTTCAGTGTCACTCTTGAATTCTGTTAATTTAAGTAAAAAAGTCAGGTATTTTCTGACAGTTAAGAAGATATCTGTAGCAAGTGAATGGCACTTTTCCCTATAGTTACATGACATCTATATTTCTTCCATAAAGAGATGAAAAAATATATATTATCAGATTAGGAAGAAGATGCCCAAGATTTCTAAAGAAGGAATCACAGAATCACAGAGCAGTTGAAGTTGGAAGGGACCTCTGGAAGTGACTTGGTCCAACCACCCTGCTCAAGCAGCGACACTGAGAGCCCGCTGCCCAGGACCATGTCCAGGCAGCTTCTGAAGATCTCCAAGGATGGAAACTCCACAACCTCTCTGAGCAACCTGTGCCAGTGCTCTGTCCCCCAGACAGTAAAGAAGTGCTTCCTGATATATGTTTGGATATGACCTCTGGCATTCCAGTTTGTTTCATTTACTTCCGTGGGCACCACCGAAAAGAGCCTTTCTCTGTTTTCATTGCACTCTCCCTTCAGGTATTTATACACATTGATGTGTATATGTATACACACTGAACCTCTTTTCCAGGCTGAACAGCCCGGAATCTCTCAGCCTTTATTTTTAGGAGATATGTTCCATTCCCTTCATCATCTTTGTGGCCCTTTGCTGGACTCTTTCCAGTAGTTCCATGTCTCTCTGTGTGTGTATGAGAGAGAGTGTACAACAGAGGACCCTCATCCCTTCTTAGGACAATAATAATGGGTTATTATTACCCTCATCCATTCTCAGTCCTGAAAAAATGAAGTCATTTGAACTTTTGCCTGGGACAAAAAAAAAAAACAAAACAAAAAGAAAAAAAAAAAGAAAAAAAAAAAAAAAAAAAAAAAAAAGATTTTTTCATTTCTCTGTAGACTAAATAAGTAGGTATGATGTCATGGGCTAGTTTAAATATTAGATGACCTTATCGAATGGATCGTGATCACTTTTAAAATCTCTGTATGGGTTTCATCTCACCCAGATTTAGATGTCTGTTCTCTAAGCTTTTAAACAAATTATCAAGGTTCTTTTACAATCAGCAGAAGGAATTGAATTCACCTGTTTAATTCAATGCATTCCTTACAGAGGTAAGTAGTGATTCAGCAGTTTGGATTTGGTTGGAGATTTTATTAACTGCTAATAAGCTGGGGTTTTTGTTGTTGTTTTTTATTTGTTTCCATTTTGTTCCTGAATTTCTGAAGTCAGTATCAGGGAGTTGCTGCCTCTAAAGAATTAAGATATCTTTCTCCTATTATGAAGTTATGAAGGCTTAATATATTTTTGAATGCCTGTCTAAAGTACATCTCTATGTTAACCTTGAAATGCAGCCAAGATGCAACAAATGCAATTGTGTTTTCAAAAAATATGAGTCATTTTAATCATTCTCAAATAAATAAATAAATAAATAAGTTTACGATGCCAATTTCTTTATGTCTGTGGTTTAGCAGCTTGTTTGTTTGCTTCATAGAATCATAGAAACATTAAGGTTGGAAAAGACCTTCAAGATCATCTGGTCCAACCTATATCACCATACCAATCCATCCCCTACCACCAATATTACCATGTCCCTAAGTACCACATCCAACCTTTCCTTAAACACCACCAGGGATGGTGACTCCACCACCTCCCTGGGCAACCCATTCCAATGCTTATCTACTCTTTCTGAGAAGAAATTTCTCCTAATTTGCAACCTGAACCTCTGGCAGATCAACACTTCCCCCCAACTTTGTGTCATCTGCAAACTTACTGAGGGTGCACTCAGTCCCCTCATCCAAGTCATCAATAAAGATATTAAAGAGGATGGGCCCCAACACCAGCCCCTGGAGAACACCACTGGTGACTGGTCGCCAGCTGGATTTCACTCTGTTCACCACCACCACACTCTGGGCCCAGCTGTCCAGACAATTCTTAACCCAGCAAAGCATGTACCTGTCCAAAAGCATGTACCTGTCCAAGCCATGGGCTGCCAGCTTCTCCTGGAGAATACTGTGGGAGTCCGTGTCAAAGGCCTTACTGAAATCTAGGTAGACTATGTCAACAGCCTTTCCCTAATCCACCAGGCTAGTTACCTGGTCATAGAAGGAGATGAGTTTGGTCAGGCAGGACTTGTCTTTCATGAACCCATGCCAGCTGGGCCTGATCCCCTGGTTGTTTTGCATATGTTGTGGGGATTGTACTCAAGATGATTTGTTCCATAATCTTTCCTGGCACCGAGGTCACACTGACAGGCCTGTAGTTCCCCAGGTCCTCCTTACAACCCTTCTTAGAGATGGGCATCACATTAGCAAGTCTCCAGTCATCAAGGATCTCTCCTGTTGACTAAGACCACTGACAGATGATGAAAAGCAGCTCAGCAATCATGCTCACCAGCTCAGTAACAAGCTAAGTCAGAAAGCTGTCTTCCACAAACTCCAGGGAAGCTTCTAGACTGCTTCCTCTGGGCTGTATTTTCTTCCCAGCATATGTCTGAGAAGTTGAATTCCCCCATAGGAACACATGCTGGTGACTGAGCGACTTTCATCAGCTGCTTGTAGAATGCCTCATCTGTCTCTTCATCCTGGTTTGGTGGTCTATAGCAGAACCCCACCAGGGTGGCTGCCTTGTTTGCCTTTCCCCTAATCCCTACCAATAGGACTTGACCTTTTTCCAAGTCCTGAGCTCTACAACATCAAAACACTCTCATAGAGAGCCATGCCACCAACCCTCCTTTGTTGCCTGTCCCTTCTGAAGAGTTTGTAGGCATACATTGCAGCACTCCCATGGTCGGGATTGGTCCCACCACATTTCAGTAACGGTCATTAGGTCATAGTTTGCCTGCCACACAATGGCTTCCAGCTCCTCCTGTTTGTTGCCCATGCTGCCTGCATTACTGTAGATGTACTTCAGTTGCCCTCACCCCCAACACTGGCATTGCTCCCCCAGGCTCATCTCTAATGAGCCTCATTTCATCAGTGTTTAAGGATGATTCCTCTAGCTGAAACAGTTCCATTCGGGTATCCAATCTATAGTTGTGATTTCACTTGTTGGTATGGGCATTTGGTATCTTTCCAATTTGTAGATCAGTAGCCTCTTACACTAAACCTTTAGCTATGATACAGATTTCTTATTTGCATGCCTGTCAAAGACTTGCCTTTTCTTCTACCATAGCTTAAAGCAGCATGTGAGGCAATGTGCTTGACAGGAATTATGCTGGGCAGTGCAGCTCCTGCACTTTTGTTTTCTGATTTGACAGGTTGTGGTAACCCTGGCAACTACCTCGCTGCACTGTTAGTGCCCACCTACAGCTCACTAGTCCATGTGCCGGAGGCTGCTAAGTGTTGTGAGAGAGTGCATGAAATGCTGCCTTGGATTCTCTCACTTGTATTGTTCAGGAGAACTGTAGAAGTTTGGCAGCAAAACACCCTTTATTTAACAGTGCGGAGACTTCACCTTCCAGTGAATGCACCACAAGGACTTTCCAGTTTCAGCTGAGATGCACAAGGCTATGGGACAGAAGTGCTTACCTTTAATCACTGCAGCTATCCTGCCCAAGGAGCTGCTGCACACCATGCTTTGGGATGCTGTGAGACAAGCTGCATGCCAGTATCTCCAGATAGGCTACATTAGGAAAAAGACCATCACTGAAATCGCAGATCTGTGGGTCCTTGCAGTAGCCTGGACCCATTAGAGAATTGTGGCAGGGAGGGGAATAGCAAAACAATTAATAGTAAAACTTAATTAGGGTCACTGTTGTAAGTTTCATTATTCCTATTATATATTTGCAGAATAATGTCTTCATTGTGCATGCTTTCTTATCTACCATACTGTTTGGAAAGGGATTCCTTGAAACACAACTATATGTATTTTCTCATAATAATGAATGAAATAGAGAATAAAGCAGTGTGTGTTTGAGGGAGTCGGGAAGCTGAGGGCAGAAACTGGGTTTTGCTTTCACTTATAGTTTGTATGGGTGAGACTGACCATCTTCAGAAAACTTCACTAATTGTCATGGGTAGCTATAGCAACACATCTACAAAAACAAAACTATGGCTTCCCAAGAGACAACAGTATACTGTTGTATTCTGATGAGAGTACGGATGCAGGTCATCACTGTAAGATGTGCCTGGGGAGCAATTAAGATGTTTGTGGTCATAGTCTCATTGTTCTTGCTTAGCAGGACAGTGGTATATTGAACAAGAGGTCTACTTTTCCCTCTCGCCCCCAAACTTACCGAAACTGCAAGTTTTTTTTGTTTGTTTGTTTGTTTGTTTTTTAATAAAGGAAAATGAAAGTGTAACTTCCACAGTGTTTTTGAGTTCCTTATTTTCACTAGTCAGACAATTTGTTATTCAACCTGATTTAGGCTTAATATCTCTACAATGCATTATGCATAATGGAGAAATTTTATAACAGATGTGCCATTACAACCAGCACAAGATTCACTAAAACATGTAATGATAGCTGTGCCTGACAACTCTTTCTTTAATATAGAAATTCAAGACTGCTGAGATACAGAACAAAATGCACCTTAAGGGAAGGAGAGGTTTTGATGTGTGCTCAACATCAAATCCAAGTTTGTTAAAAACTCTTTTAGAATGATCACTACTGACCAGCTCATTTCCATAACTGATATTACTGGGTGAAAACATGTTCACTTCCTGAAATCTAAGACAAATTAAAAATATATCTTCCATAGAGTATCATTTTGTTGCACAAAAAAAATCCAAATATACAATAAAACTCTGCAGAACTGTCTTGCCTAACAGAGATGGCAGGCAGGATAGGGAGAAATGAATCCTTAAAAGGATACTTGAACATACAGAAAAATGATGAACCAGCTGCTGCCCCACCTTACTGAGTGCATCTTTTTAGATCAGACTGAATTTATTAGCTTACACAGAGAAAGCAGAACTGTAATCCTTCCCCCATCTTTCCCCAAGGAAAGAGACACTAAGAAAGTCTGATTCTGCTCAGGCTTTGTGGACTGCTTGAGGGACATTCATATAATAAACCCTATAGCTTTGTGTGCACATTATGGTCATGCTGAAAGTGAGGCCTACATCTATAAAGAAGAAGAACAACAAAATAATAATCTTGTCCAATTAAAAATAAGATTTGTGTTTCAATTTATGTGCTTGCTTTTCCATCTATTTTCTTCCTTGACACCCTTCTTACCTCTGAAGACTGTGAAGTATTGGAATTTCAGAAACACTGTCTGTGACTTGCTTTTTAATTCTACTTTGTCTTACTATGGAAACAGCTAATAGAGTGCTGATCATTTAATCCAACTGACGCAGGTTTCCTATTGAAGTCAATGACAGTTCTCTGGATGGAGAAATGCTTTACAAGGCTTTCCAAGAATACCTTTCAAAACTGTTCAATGCTTTTCCAGCAGTCTCACTTGGGTGGATCAACCAGTTACAGGAATTAAGACAGCTTCATATTTTGATTCCAATATATTAGGGAAAACAACAAACAAACAAAACAAAAACAAACAATCAAACAAAAACAAACAAACAAAAACATCCAATGTGCACTGAAATTCATAAAGCTTTTTCTCTTGAATCCTTAACATTAGTCAAATATGCATATGAGAATATCAGCTTAAAATTAAAAGAACAATTACAAGAAATAGAATAACACATAGATGGTTTTGCAAGAAAACCTTGAGTATGTGCACAAAAGAAAACTCATAACGGAGTCTAAATATTAGGGAAATCCATGGAAGTATATGAATTAAAATTCATATTTTTAAAATTGTTTTAAAGTAAGGGAGAGGGCAATCAGGCTATTATGAGCACAGTGGTGACATTATATTGTTGATACAGGGGGGAAATTGAGGAAGACAAAACCAAGGTACCTGATACCTTTCTTGTCTCATTACTTACTGGAAAGAACTGTTGTCAGGCCTCACATGTCTCTATGCCTTGTAGTAAGATCTGGAGAAAAAGATACATACAATGGAAAAGGTTAAAGCTAGGAACTAGTTAAGTTGGAGAAATTTAGATTCAATGAATAGAAATGACATGGTGAAAAACTGACTGGACTGATGGGCTCAAAGTGTAGAAATCAGACATTAAAATTCTAACCAGCAACATGTTATGCTTTATCTTAATGTGTGATAGGACAAAACTGTGTAACTGGGGAAGAATGCTCCTTGACAAGATCCCCTTGTGGCTTTAAATAAAATCTGAGGATCCTTCCAGAGGAGAGAAATACCAGCATTCATATCTGTTGTACATATCTCACAATGTAATATTTTAGGTCTTCCTTTGTTCTTCTCCAGACTTCCCTGACTATCTCTCACTCAGGTGTAGCACAAAGAGTTCCTGTTTAAAACCTTCTTTTAATGTGATCCTGAAAAATGCTGTAATACCACTTGCATTTAGACTTACGCATAGAAAACAGGTACTATATTCGAGTTCTGTACCTTTATTAAAAATCATATTAAAAGGTTAGATCACAAATTACTATTGATTATATTAATATTTCTAGATTGTCTGATAGTGACAGTCGTATATACATGTAATAAAAAGATAATACCTCTGAAGTGGAATTTTCCCTCTGATAGAGACACTGAAAAAGTCCATAGACATATACTGAAGGGAAAAGACAAGGATAAACACTCTAAAACCCCAGTGATTCTGGAAGCTGGGAAAGCAGACTACACTGTGGCCAGTATCACAGACTTTCCTTAAATAAAATCTTGTATCAATACTGCTACAGAAAGACTATGGGGCTAGGTGGACCATTGGCCTTACTCTTTTGTTTTGACAAAGGAAAGTTAAATTAGCCAAGAGTTCATATGAAGTCCCACATGTCAAGTAGGATGAAAATTTACAGTTAAGAACTTTTGTCTTCTCATGCCCTGAACTCTTCTCTGAAAAAGTGGTGTGACTAGGCTGTGAACTAATTCTCTACAAGAACTGTGAGTCACACACAGAAAGGGCAGCAACCAAAGCAGTAAGTCTTTGTAGAACCTGCAGAATGAATTAATGGAGTAATGTTATGCATTCATTGTCTTGAAATCTCATGACAAATCCAATGATGAATAGACCTTAGAAGACATTGATTATCATTCACTGATTATCCCAATCCTAAAGCCTACAAAATAGAGTAATGAAATTATAATTGAAAATAATGGATATCTGTAGTCTGGTTTATCAGCCTAATGTTCACCTTTCTTCATTATAGGCTCAATTCCTGCATCACAAATCTCTTGGAAATATGTAGCCAATTCTAATTCAAAGGAAGAAATCCTTCCAATGATTGTGGCACTTTCCTAGAGAAGTGCAAACAATCAAGGAACTGCTGAAAGACAGGAGTGGGTAAAATTTAGAAATGATAGGTAGTCTTGCAGCCTTACATCCTTGATCTTTACAGATCCAGCATACAAGGCTTCTTCAGTCTTGCTTAATCCAGACAACTATGCAAGAAATAAGGTGAAAGTGCACTATTCTACCCTCACAAAATAAATAAATAAATAAATAAATAAAATAATAATAAAAAAAAATACTGGTCTGAAGGGATATTGCTTAATTCTCTGTTTTAGGGGTTTCATATGCTCTCCTAGTTATGAAACAATCCAAACAGAGTAGTCCTTTCTTGTGTAGGCTCCATCTCAGGTATATAAGGCTCACCTCAGTGCCTGATAAATCTGTGAAGATTATTCTGCAATTTACTAAAAAAAAAAAAAAAAAAAAAATAAAGAGGGAGGGAGAAAGAGAGAGAGAATGCAGTCATTGGTCACACAAAAATAATTAAATATAAATAACAAAAATAATTTCCTTTTATGACAAGGTCACCCACCTAGTTGACCATGGGAGGACAGCTGATGTTATCTTTTTGTATTTCAGCAAAGCATTGTTACTGTTTCTCACAGTACCCTTCCAGACAAAACGTCAAGCATACAGCTAGATAAATACATTTTGCAATGTGTGATCAATTAGCTGACAGGTCAGGCTTGAAGGGTTTTAATAAATGGGGTTACATCAGGCTGGTGGCCAGTCACTACTAGGGTTCTACAGGGCTCCATTTTAGGGCCAGTTCTTTTTAATGTTTTCATAAATTACTTGGATGCAGTACCTGAAGGTATATTAATTAAGTCTGCACGCAACACTAAATTTGGAGGAGCTGTTGACTCCCTGAAGGGTAGAGAGATCTCTCTGCAGAGAGATCTTGGCAAATTAGAGTACTGGGCAATCACCAACAGTATGAAATTTAACAAGTGCAGGATTCTTAGCCTGGGACAGGGCAATCCTAGATATACATGCAGAGCTTGTGTGCTGAGGCTGTAAAGCAGCCTCACTGAAAGGGATCCAGGTTTTTGGTCATCAGCAAGTTGAATATGAGCCAGCAGTGTGCCCTGGCAGCCTAAAGAGCCAAACACACCCTAGAGTGCATCAAACACAAGGGGTCAAGAGAAGTGATTGTCCCACTCTGCTCTGCACTGCTGTGGCTTTACTTTGAACACTTTGCGGTTCCCGGTGCCACAATATAAGTAGGACATAAAGCTATCAAAGGGTGTCCAAAGGTGAGCAATGAAGATGGTGAAGGGTCTAGAGGGGAAGATGTACAAGGAGCTGCTGAGGTCCCTTGGTTTGTTCAACCCAGAGCAGAGAAGGCTGAGGGGAGGCCTCATGGTGGCCTGCAGCTCCCTCATGAGGGGAGCGGAGGGGCAGGCACTGAGCTCTGCTCTCTGGGGACAGTGACAGGACCAAGGGAACGGCATGGAGCTGGGACAGGGGAGGGTCAGGCTGGGGGTTAGGGAAAGGTTCTGCACCCAGAGGGTGGTCGGGCACTGGGACAGGCTCCCCAGGGCAGTGGTCACGGCACCAGCCCTGCTGGAGTTCAAGAAGCATTTGGACAGTGCTCTCAGACACACGGTCTGATTTTTGGCGGTTTTGTGTGGAGCCAGGAGTTGGACTGAATGATCTTCATGGGTCCCTTCCAACTCAAGGTGTTTTGTGATTCTATGATTGTGTGATTAAGAAAATATTGAGAACAAAATGTTTCATTACTACTGGATGAAATGACCAAATGGAAAGTTTTTGAGAATTATCGGTCTTCTTTATTCTGACTCTGCACACATTCTCACATTCAATTACTAGCCAATCACAGGTGCTCAAACAGACTGCAAACATACCTATAATCTGTAATAATACTAAAAATCCTTTGACCTCAACAGAATTATTCAGTTGCGGAGATGAGTCCTCTCTTCCATAAAGGTGGTTGTACCAGGGCAGAGGTCAAGACATGGGCATTTTTTTATAACCTTCCATATTAGGAAGCTGTCATCTACCATAGAATGGAAATAATTTCATTCATTTAATTGAGAAACTAGCTCTAAGTGTAAAAAGTGTAGATGATCAACTGAATTTAATGTATGCATACACCAAATCTCTGAACATAGCTTTTCCACAAACCACTGCTCGATGGAACTTGTACATCTAGTATATTTCTGCAGCTTTTTTGTTTGTTTGTTTGTTTTTTGTTTTTTGTTTTTTTTTGTTTCTGTTGTTGTTTTTCTTTAATACATAAATATTTCACTTTTTGTGTGACAAAAACAAGATGTGGATAGAATTGTCATTTTAGCTTTGGAAACCTGCCCAAAAAAAACATTCACAGTACAGCAATCAGTGTCATTATAATCATAGTCGACAAAGTTTTCAACCTTTTCCTCATTTCAATCATAATGTGCCTCAACTATAACACAATATTACACATATTATTGTGTGAAATTAGACTGTTACCAGAAAAATATCAGAAGGCATACTTGTCTTAGAATACTGTGTCAACCTTTGAATAGACTTGAACATAAAATCTTACCAATTATATGATACACATAGTTTTTTTAAGTGACAGTGAAAGAATACACACAGTGTAAGTAATTTTTGCAGTATTGACATAGTGATGAATACCACATCTGTGGAGACTTCAGAGGTTTTGTGTAACATTCCTACACACATTGACATCTCTTGCTTTCTTGTCCTCATTCTTATTTATCATTCAGGATCCTGAATTTCCCATCTGCTAACAATACTCAAAGTTTATTAAAGCTCCACTGCACTGGAGTGTAGTGTTTACATACTGTGTCACCAGACACTGCAATACACTGATCTTCATTGCCCCCAGCTAGTCTCAGCTATTCACCACAGGCAGGTTCTCATGGTGTCATTAAGGGAATGAGCTTTTAATAGGGGCAAATATAGCAGATATCTTTTTTATTTTATTTTATTTTATTTTTGTTTGGTTGTGTTTTTTTTTCTTTGTTGTTGTTGTTGTTGTTGTTGTTGTTGTTTTCCTTGTTCTTATGCAAACAAAACTAACAAAGGAACAGAAGCATTAATGAGAGCAGAGAGGAAATGTCTGGGGGCTTACAAAAGAGTAAGCCTCCCAGGCTTGAATGCTGGTTCAAAATTTAGATTGCAGTGGATTTTAGAAATACAACCTCAGCTTGAAGTCTAAATTCAGTCTTTGATTTACAGAGTTACAGACAGCTGCTTTAACTGTCTGTTTGGGAACAATTCAAGAACCCATTCTAGAAGCTTGTTCTAGTGGGAGGAATCCTCTGGGTAACGACAGGTGCTCATTGTCATATCTTCCAGTACCAGATAAAGTATTGCTATGTTTGAAAGTGTTTCTTATTACCCAAGTCAAAGGAATTACTCCCTGGTCCATTAGATAGCAGAGCTGACTCAGAGTCGAGTCTTGATAGCTAGTCCAATTGTATCACCTGACTAATAGGAAAATAAGGGCATTCAATCTTCAAACACTATCAGAAAACAGACAGCAAAGCTAATTAAAAATCATTTTTGTTCCATATTTCACTCTTTAGAGGAATAATATATATATATATTTTTAAATTTAGCGTTCAGATCGTTATTATATATCTAAAACATCAGATTTAATAGTAGTCAAATGCTTAACTGTTTTTTCCCTTAAAATAAATAATCTCTTCAATCTGCATTTGAACACATAGCACAGTGACTTGGTGCGTCCAACCATTTCTCCACTGACTTCCATTAGATATATATATATATGAGAGATTAGCTAAAGACATTAAATCATACCATCACTTTTCTCTTAACAAGCCTGGAGCCTGGACTCTCACTTGTCTACCTTGATAACTGTACGGATTGTATAGCTTTCATTACGGTATTGCCTGAGTGGGCCACCGTCATTAAAAGGATTTTTAAGTCTGAAAATTTCCCTGTAGCTGAGGGATGTAAGACAATTATACAGAGAGCAAAATGTTAAAGATCACAGATGTGTCTGAGTTGGGAACTGCATCAAAATCTCAAGTAGCAAAGCTTAGAAGTCTACATACTATATTCTGCTCTCTCTACCAAAAAGCTTTTCAGATATCAGTTTTGCCAATTCTCTACTCTTTAGGAGATGACAGTTGTGCCAGGTATCCAACTGGGCTTTTACTTACGTTCAGTAGATCAGATGTGAAGCACCTGGAGCCTCTCCCTGCTCAGTCATTGGCAGGTTCTTTGAGGGACCTGCACTACAGCCTCTCCTTGCACCCCAAGCAGGTTCATCGCACATCATGACCCAGGTCCTTCACAACACACACATCACCTGCATGCCACAGCACTCCCTAGCTGATCACTGATCTCTCCTACCCTTAACCTGCACATAGTTCCATTATCAGCCCCACCAAGCTGGAACATTGACAGCCCCCACATTCCCAGAAAGCTCCTCCAGGCTCCTTTGGTGAACCTTTGCCTCTGACTGTGTGGCTGTTAGCATACAACACCATCACCACAACACCTACCAACACTGTCTTTCTCTCATGAGAGCATGGAGCAAGCAGGAAAGGTGCAGAGTGAAATGATATGGAACAAAGAAGCTCAGGTTGAACATCATGGAGAATGCATGGAGATGTCATGTCTGAGAACACAGGTGTCTCTATAAGAGGGTTGGAGAGGGAGAAATGAGGACTGCAGATGGGAGGGAAGGACACAGGAATGCTGGAGTGAAGAGGGTGATGGCAGGGTGATGGCTAGGTTTAGTATGGTAGTTTTATGTGACTGTAAAATGGGACTTGGGTCACTGATTCTTCCATTTTCTGATTTCTTCCATTTTCTTCTTAATAAATCCTGGCTTTTTTACAGAAAGCTTTTTGACACTCCTTTACTGTATTTTACTACACATTTTTCCTGCTTTTCTGTTGTTTCTTAAAACTACATCTCCTTCACCTAATTCTGGAATTCCTCTATTATCCACCTTCCTCTCTCCCCATTACAACCTAGCTCTTTCTCCCTGTTAAGAATTCCTGTCCTTATCCCTTATGCTGCTCCTTCCTAGCCCCCACATTTTCTTCATCCTGCTGAACTTCCAGCTGCCACAGATACCTCTGCTGGTCTTTCAAGAGTGCAATAATTAATTTCCAACCCTGCTGTTGAAGGAAACATGCCTCTCAGAAGTCATTCTTTCTATAGCAACCTGATTTAGGAAGTGATACAGACACACACAGCTGCTGCAATGACTGCATGGGAATGATGGATACCTCCGAGCAGTAGTGAAGTGGTGTTTGTGCTGTTGATTGAAGCAGTTGGAGGGTGCTGTGAGCACTGACTTCTCTGGCAGACAATCATGTCTTGTGGAAGAGATGTGCTCCACCAAAACAGTTTGCCTATGGCCAGTCAGGTAGGTATGTTTCTACACAAATGTATTAGAGAGGGAACAGCAGACTTATTTTCTGAAGTTAATGAATAACAGATTAAAGGCTGAATTTCAGCCTTCTGCTGTCACTTGTGGGAGATAATCCCTGATATTTTAATGGACTTGACTACTGATATCTTAATTTTCCTTGGCCATGTCTTTGAACCAACTATTTTCTTCAATCCTCTAACAGAGTTCTGGGGCAAGAGGAGGTCTTGACACAGACCTCTCTTCAGATGGGGAGTTCTGAAAAATTAAAACAAGTTGCAACTTGAGATAATGTATCAGGTAGATGTGTTGGGTCTGTCTGGGATGGAGTCACCTTTCCCTGCAGCAGCCCACACAGTGCTGTGCTCTGCACTCGTAGCTGGAACAGCACTGGTATCACTCCAGTGTTGTGTCTATTGCTGCATAGTGCTGGCACAGCATCAGGACTCCTTCCAAGCCCCCAGGAGCCAGCAGGCTGGTGGTGGGCAATTGATGGGGAGGGGACATCACCAGGGCAGCTGACCTAAACCGACCAAAGGGATATTCCATAACACCTGATGTCACACTCAGCCATAAAGGGGGGGTCTCATGGGGGAGGGGGTCCTCCTTAACAACTGGTATGCGTTTTGAGGCCCTGCTTCCCAGGACGTGGCTGAACATCGCTCATTGATGGGAAATAGAGACTAATTTTTTCCTTTCTCTTTGTGCTTCCACATGGCCTTATTGCTTCTTTTGTTACTTTTTCTCCCCATTCCCTTTCCCTTTAATTAAATCATTGTCATCTCAAACCTTGAGCTCTTTGTGTTGACTTTTCTCCCCCTTCCTCTTTGAGGAGGCAGGGAGTGAGAGAGCAGTTGTGGTGGAGCTCGGCTGCCCATCTGAGTAAAACCACCACTGTAGAAAATCTAGGACAGGTTTGTTCAGGGAGAGGATAGCTGTCTCTGCCTTTATGAAAAATCACGTGAAGTATTTATTTATTTAAATATATTTAAAATATTTAACAAAGCATAGTCTGCTGAACATGGGCCACAACACTTCTAAAGACAGAAAAGCCAATAGAAGCTGTGCCATGTTTTTGTGTTGCAAGAAAAGAGTCACACAGTAGCTGACAAACTAAATTTGTGCAGTTTGATGGAGCCTGAACCTCAGCACAAACACTGGGAAAGTCTTATTTCAGAAAGGACAAAAATACTTTAATGTTTTCCTGCAAAGTATAATATTATAGGTATAGCTCATAGCATGTGTCTTTTTATCTAATCAAAAAACTCCTTAGTTTCTCAGTACAGGTCACAGATCACAGGTATCAAACAAGAAAGCATTAAAGTAGAAGCAGAGTCCAGTAATCCATCATACTTTGTATGGCCAGGCTGCTTTCATATCCAACACTAAGATCACAACATTTTTTTTTTTCACTACAGTTCTATTTGGATAGCCTTTCATTTTCTAAAATTTACTTTCTGGAGTTACAATTCCATTCTCTGCTTTGTAAGACAAAAAGGTTGGTTAAATTCCATCACGAACATGAATTCTCTTGCAGATCCCAGTGATTTATTTTGGTACCATGATGACTGTTGGAAAAATCTAGCACATGTATAAATAGTTAGTAAAGATAGAAATATATAATACTATTCAAATATATATATATATCCCCAAATTGTTTTGAACTTCATAGCTGTGATATAAAGGAAATCTGAAGGAAATTATATATTTGCCTCACTTTAGATAACTTTTTTTTTTTTTTTTTTTTTCTTCAATGGCATTTTACAAGACAATCTGGATATGAGCAGTTGAAAATTGGATCATGGATTTACTATTGACTGTGCATTTAATTCCAAATTCTTAATTTCTCTTGTACAGAAGGTCAAAGAGCATTTAAGATTTGAATGCACTTGTATTGACACTGTAGGAATGACAGCTGAGTATCTTCTTCCATAATCATGGTAAACATATATATCCATACATATATATATACATGTATATATATATATACATGTATATATATGAAGCTGCTGATAAATTTGATGAAGCGAAATCCTGAAATCCACGTACTTCTTTCTGTGGGTATTTGTTTGCATAAAGAATTCTAAAGACTGGAATGAATACTCTGCAAAAACCCTTAGAACAATTTCCCTTAGTCCTCATAAAATAGATGGTTTTGCATGTGTAATTCTACTGGGAAAACAACAACAAAAAAAAACAAAACAAAACAAAACAAAAAAAGGAACACTCACACGTACGTACATACAATTGTGTAGTTAGGTGATGTGATATTTCAAATTAAAAACTTACCTCTGGAGAGCACGACCTCGATCTGCAATTAAACTAGCCAAATCAATTTCCCTTTTTATTTTTTTTAATAAGAAAAATGAGTAAATGTGTTCAAAAATGCTGGAGGGAAGCAGTTGAGGTGTGGTCACACCTTCCCTTCTGCTGAATCTGCTACAGGGATAGGGACCTCACAGAGGGAGCCAAGTAAATGAAAATGGGAAAATGGTAACATACTGAGTGTGGCTCAGCCAAAACAAGTCAGGTCTGTAATAACAAAGGGGCCCAAGAATCAAGGACTGGCAAAATCACACCAAGGGCTGCACAGAGGAAAGTTATTGAAATCCACTGCTGGATGTTCAAGTTCTATATTGGAGGACCCTGAGAAATTATGGAACTTTTAAATTTCCTCCCTGGGTGAGAGGGTCTCTTTCTGTCTCTGTGAGAAAACCATGGTGACTGAATTCACAGCCTGCTTACATTAGGCAACAATATCAATGCTAACTCAGTGACAACATATGTGTAAATATATGCTTGTAGCAGCACATTATTGGTAGCCCATATCTGTTACTAATTTTTATTGTTTTCTAAATTCTTTCCTACTCAACTTTTATGAGGATATGTAACACACCCTCAGTCCTGAAGTCACCTACTTCTTTTTCTAGCCTCACTCAAATAGTTCATTATAAGGATCTACGTAAAAGTGTTGCCATAGGATACTGACATCTATTCTTGAGGTAGACAGGCACAGAGTGCTTATGGGTAATTCCTCTTAAAAGTCTGTTGGCTAAATGAACGAGCAAGAGTTTATTTACTCAATTCTTTCCTCAGTGTGTTACTGACTGGCTTAAGAAATCCCTGTACATGATTGCTCATTATTCCCTCAGCTGGAGCAGAAAACTTTGAATTCTGTTCTTGAATTCAGCCTATTTAAGGTATTAGTTTACTAATCAAATTCCTCCATAATGACCATTTTCACAGGATTACACGATCCCTTGTGATATGAGTTAGTGGGAAAAGTTTTAATAAAATTAAATATATTTTAACTTGCCTCCTGAGTGACCCATGTATGATTCAAAACCCAAACTCTTTCAAAGTGCATAATGTGCTTCAGGAAATTGGTTTAGTGCTGAAATCTACTAAAGCTGATGTCCAAGAGAATTCTGTGATCCCTACTGATGTGTGTAGCTGGGAAATGCTGGTTTGTAGTAGTTATTTTTATCTCTCTAACAGTTGAACCCTGCCTCCACAAGGGCAATGTATTTTTAATGCATATGAAGTTATTATGTAAATTGGTTTAGCTGTGTAATCTACTAAAGGTGATTTCTCTGTCCCATGTGAACAACAAAGCCAATGATCACATAATATTCATTAAAGACAAAATTGTCTTACTTTCCATAACCAATTCCCAAGTGCATTGCTCTGACAACTTCAATTTCTGTTCAATAGTGAACCTGATGCTCATTTGCAAAACTCTAATGAATGAGCCAAATAAGAGGTAATGCATTTTTCCAGCTTGCAGTCCCATGTAGACTATAAATTATTTTCCAAGGAGCAACAGACACGGTAATTAAAGAACAAGTAAGATCCCATAAAAATTCTGTTCATTTATTTTTCAACATCAACCTATAAATCCATTCCAACAGTATAGTAAATATATATATATATATACAATTTTAGAATCAAGTAGACATCTACATGATTTCCACCTGTAAATGGAAGTGCAAGGTTATGTCCATGTGAGTGAACCTGCAAGAAGTTTTCACTTTGTGCAAATGTACAGCTAGGCTCTCAAACAAACTTTATGATCTGCATACATGGATCTATATGGAGACCTACAATTAACTAATTAATGAACATTAGATATATTTATATGCAAAACCAAATACAAGAGTTTCTTTGTTAGCAAAAAATCTGGTAACATAAGTGACTATTGCAGCAGCCTGACTACTATTGCCTGTAGTACAAATAAACAGGTGCAAAGCAAATGACTGGATAAAGAGGGTTTACCCTCTTTAAAACATGGTACATTGGGTTAACCTATAATTGCATCTCCACATCCCGGGGATAAAAGTAGTTCCTGAAAATAATTAAATGCTTTTAGTTGTTTTTTGTTTGTTTGTTTTTTAATCTGAGGATCTACACATTAAAAATAAATAAATAAATATATAAATAAAACACAGCCTTTTGAATACACCCTTCAGAAGAACAGCAAAAGATTAGATTTTGAAGGAATAATTTGTTAAAAATATTTTCAGTGAAGACAGAACAACTCAGAAGTTTAGCATCTCACTAAATATTTAAAAGTAGTAGACAACATTTTGTGAGTAGTAAAAATATATTTTCCAAAACAGTTATCAAGAATAAGTTGCCTCCACTGGAGACATTTATGTATTTCAAAAAGGAAGACATAATTTATTCTGAACAGGAAGTGACTTAAATTTTTGAAATTCAAAGCAGGTTTTTAGCATTTTTTTTGTTGCAAAAATGTCTTTGCAGAGGCAGAATGTGAAAATAAATGTTTTTATAGAGAATTATTTATACATTTGTTTAACCACTGTCATAAATCTACAATATAGCCATTCTCAGAAATAGATATTCAAAGAGAATTTCATTCAGCTTCTACTTATTGATTCTGGGCCATTTTCAAATTCTAAAGATGATAATTATTTATTTATTTTTTTTTAATTTCAAGAAACTTTCTCTTATTTTTTTTCCTTTGATGTAAGTATCTGTGAGGATGTGCTCTATCTGAGAAGCTTGTTAGCGTTATCTAATAGTATGTTCTTATGTTGATAAGTGTTGGTAAAATATTAATTGATGCATAAGATGGAAAAAGAGAATTCCAATGCATATACTGCATTAAAAACTAGATAAGAAAATTATTTTAATTGCATCCTCTTGGCTCACTATCATGGTCAATGTGGAAGATGTAAAACTTTGATATTTGGAAGAAGATGGTTTTATGGAAAAGAGTGGAACAACCATAGCATGGACAAATGGATAATATTTGCCTTTTTTCTTTGAGGCTTGAGTGTTCGGTCTTACTAAAGGATATAAGAATTTACTTTAAAGGAAAGGAAGATCTTATGACAGAATTTATTAATAGCAACTTACTAGTATTTGTTATAACAGGTCCACTTGTTTAGCACTGAGTCAATTTTGTAAGTTAATGTTTGCAGCATGCATTAGACTGTTTAAAATTTGAAAACTAAAGATGCTTTTTGTTGAAATATTTTTCTTTTTTTGTTATCTTCCTACATTTTAGGATTTTATACTGATTACGTTTTGTTGTATATGATTTTTCTGAGCCTTTACCTCAAGCACTGTAGGGATAGTCTCATTAAATTGCAAGGAAAATATATTGATTTCTTGGATATTTTTTACTATTTAAACCAGCTGAGCAATGCCCTGTGTGAGTGAAATTCATCACAGTAGAGAAAGTCTGGATATCAGCCTGCACAGCCTTGAAAATCAAAAGATGAATTCCAATTATTGGCTTGAAATTCTATGCTGTAGAATGTGGAGTAGAAAAGGTGATAGGAGGTAAAAACAAGGAAGAATCCACCTAGCATGGGGGAGGGGTTGTCTTTTCACCCATTTTTTCTTACATATATTGGAACCAACAGCTGCTGAAAATTGCCTCTCTATTGCAACAGACCAGCTAATCCCGCTTTGCTTCATGGCCTGAAGCACATCATGGACACTCAGCAGAGTTCTTCCAGATTTTTTTTTTCATGTCTGCTCTTTCCACATTTCCTCTTCTTGAAAGTGGAATGGTACCCGAATAGTGTTTATTTCCTTCATAAAACATTGAGATCTGAAGGCTGAATTCTGGTATCATTCCTGAGGTGTTTATTCTCTAACTGTCCTATCATAAGGAGCTTGCTGGAGTTTTCTGCTACTCAGGACTTGAGTTCCAGAATTTACACTCCTAATGACAACTTTTACATCCTCTTTTTGAGCCTACTCCAGGCAAAGCCATCATTTACTTTTTCCAGAATGTAGTAATATGACTTTCTTGTGTGTTGCTTCTGGGAAGATGTAAATTCTTCTTGATTCAATTAATAGTAAGCTACTGGCTCTGTCCGCAAATCACAAGATACATCTTTCCCAGCAGCTTAATGGAATACTGCGGTCCAAGAATTCAAGATCTGCATTTTCATTTCCATTCATATTACTTCTGTTTCTTTCCCTTAATTATTTGGTTACCACTCCAGTGCTGAACTGTAAATATTGTAGACAATTTTTATAAATTGTGGAAGAAGTTAGATATAACTACAACCCACAACTAAACCTAATAAAATTAAACTCTAAGGCTTCATACTTCCTAGTTTAATTTTAATATCTTAAGGAGAGAACAAGATGTGAAAAGAATATTTAAGCCAAATCACATAACCATGAAAAGTACTTTACTTTGTCAAACTGAAAAAGATTTCTTCATTTTCTGGCTAAACATAACCCAGTAAGTATGATGTAATTAAAAACATATGGAACTATCCTTTTTTTCTCTAGATTTACACATTTTTAACCTATGGCGATGTAAGAAAAGTCGGTTAAAAATGAAACTTTTCTTCAGGAAACAGATATCTGTAAAAAACAACATATAACTAAAAGCCATGGAAAAGGTTACAACTTAAACTGTTGCTGGTATTTAGTTTCATAAACATAGGCAGTATAGACCCTTACCTTGCTTACTGTGTGCAGTTTTGTGCACAATAGTGTAAGAAGGGCATAAAACTATTAAGAGTGTCTAAAGGAGGGCTACAAAGATGGTGAAGGGTCTAGAGGGGAAGACGTTTGAGGAGCTGCTGAGGTCCCTTGGTTTGTTTAGCCCAGAGCAGAGCAGGCTGAGAGGAGGCCTCATGGCGGCCTGCAGCTCCCTCACCAGGGAAGCGGAAGGGCAGGTGCTGAGCTCTGCTCTCTGAGGACAGCGACAGGACCAAGGGAACGTCATGGAGCTGGGACAGGGGAGGGTCAGGCTGGGTGTTAAGGAAAGGTTCTGCACCCTGGTGGTTGGGCACTGGGACCGGCTCCCCAGGGCAGTGGTCACGGCACCAGCTCTGTTGGAGTTCAAGAAGCATTTGGACCGTGCTCTCAGACATAGGGTCTGACTGTTGGGCAGTTAGGTGTGGAGTTGGACTGAATGATCTTCATGGGTCCCTTCCAACTCAAGGTGTTCTGTAATTCCGTTTCAGTTAGCTGGCCTTCAGCTCTTCAGAAGAATGGAGTTTTCCTGTATGTCCTGTGTGCTATCCAAAAGCATCCTGTGTATGTAAATTCTCACTGGAAGAATATTTAAAATATCACCAAATATGTATATTTAGATGGCTAGGTATTTCTGTTTTGTACTTGTCACTTTGAAAGCACAGGTGAAGTTTCAGTATCCTAGGTCATATTGAATTGCTTAACTGTCTGCTTTTTTTTCAGGGTCAGTTGCACACGACTGTGGTTGAACTGTGTCCAATACTCCTTCTCACAACGTAAGTCATTTGTGACCCCAAGTCATCTAGATACACTTCATATATTGAGATATTACTGTGACAATCAGGCCTACATGAAGCTAGTCTGGAACTGGCAAAACTGGATGCAAGATTGAAGAGATGCATTTATCCAGACGTTTTGTCTTTTAGTTTAATCCTTTTTCTTGCTTTACATGTGTATGATTTATCTTTAATTCTCTTGTGACTGGAAGAATTTCCAAATTAGTTTTGCCCTCTTGGTTTTTTCCTTACCTAAAGAATACTAAAAGACATATATTTGGCTGCTGTGAAAATTAATATAATGAAGAAAAGGCAGCTTCAGTTTAGGTACACTAGGAAGCTAGGGTTTCAGTTGCTCACTTACGGTGGTCTGGCTTTAGTTCACCAGATAAAACAGAATCTTCTAGCTATATTTGCGTAGGTAAAAGAAAACAAAAACAAAAAATTTGGTTTACAGCTTCACTTCAAACTGCAGTTTCAAGCACCCAAATACGTTGCTGAATCTTCAATCCATGTTAAATATCCCCAGCCTGGGTTGTGAATGCACTGGGAACCTGACAGTAAGAGTTGTCCAGTCCTGACTGATCCAGCTGTAAATGCTAAAGGAATCTGCATGCTACTTTTAATGCCAGGTTGAATCCTGCAGCTGAAATAAGGAACCTTGGTACTTTTTATCTCAAAAACAGAAAAGGAGTTTTGTTAGTGAAAGCAGGACCTTAAAGACAGTCTGACAGAGAGAAAGAAGTCAATATTCACTGTGCGTGAAAGATATCTCATCTGAGAATTTCCCCAGTATTTTTTGTTTCTGGTTGATATACCCAGATGTGAAGGAAAAAGCAAAGGGCACAGAACAGGGGAATCTGACACATCAGATTTTGGCACTGGGTTGTGTCAGGCCCAGTTAATCACCCAGCACCAACAACATAACTCAGCCTCCACCTTCACTTCAGAGGTAAAACTTTCCCACTTTACAGCAGTGTTGAGAAGATGAGCACATTATATCTAGATGCTTAGACGCTTAGATACTGCAGTAATTTAAATATCACGGATAGGCAACATCCAGCCATCAAGTATCAGTAGAACATCAGATGGAAAAGTAGTTTTGTCATCCTCAAGTTGCAGTTTCATTTCTGGTTCCAACAGAACACATGGGAAAGTACAGGCACTGGCCTGTTCTGTTTTGTTTTGTTTTCTTTCCTTTTCGGTAAGACAACTGGGATGCAGAACCTGCAAGACTCACCTTTTCTCCATTGAATTCCAATGTTTCCTGCATTATACGAACTTTTTTTTGCGCTCAGTATGTGTGTGTTTCTGCATGGTGACAGTGACTAAGCATCTGATCCAGCTGAAGCCAGGTATCAGTCATGATGGACAGCATATTCCTTGGAAATGTGGAGTATTTGTCCTGCAACCACAAGAAAGCAAATACTGCTGAAACCATAACTTTCAGTCTATGACTCCTGCTTCCCTAAGGATTCAATTCAACAAGTGAGTAGAACTTATTCATATGTTGGTTAATTTCTAGGCTTCCATTAAGCACTTCTCAAACAGAACTCAAAGCTGGGGAGACAAGTGTTTAAGATAGTTTTCTTACACACCAGATACCAGGAGTGTACAAATTATATTGAAACTCTTTTTGATTCAAATCTCTTCCTAAGCTGCATAACCAAAAATCATTCCTTCCCAGCTGTTCTTTTCTGGGGCAGACACTTACCAGAATTTACTAGTTCCAATATGTGGATTATTTTTTAGGATAAGTTTTAATTCTTTTTCATATTTTCTGCAGAAAAGAAACAGCATTCCTGCATAACTCCATGTGATTCTGGTACTGCAAGGAACTAGAAATAATCTAAATGTCACTCTAAGCAACCCAGTCCTCTTCATAAATTAAGTGAATTCCATTTTATAAAGTAATTAGGACATTTTTCCTCTCCCATTATTCCTACTGAAAATCAGAGCTAGAATTTCTGCAGATCACTAGACTTTCCTTCAAAGAACTTGCGCTTTTTTTTTCTTTCCTGAGTATCACTTTCATTGTAAGTCATATGGCATTTAAAGATGCTTCTTACATTACTTCAAGAGGTGGGCTATTAGCTGAAAGCTTAAGCTCAATTAAAAATAAAGAACAATTTTTAATGTACAGTCTCAGGGGGAAAAAGAGCTTGAATATATTAGAAGAATTCATTTTGAAGGCTCAAAAGCATAAAATAATAAAAAAGAACCCAACTCTATATTATTATTAAAACCTAATTGGATTACTTCTTAGGGCATGACTTATGATTTTAAATGGTTCTGAATTGTCTACTTTATTATCTTCTTCAAAATTGCTGCAGGGGATAATCATGAGTATGAAATATAAGCATTTAAGGCTTTTCACCTCAAATCACAAAGCTGCTCAGACTAAACCAGAATTCGAGGTGTGTTGCATTCCTTAAACCTGTAGTAAAAAATCTGAAACACATGCTATGTCAGAGTGCGCATATCCAGACAGCACTGAATGAGCTGTTTTGAACAACGCATATTGAATTTTGTTTTGAACAATGCATAATCCTTGCTAATTCAGCTAGAGTGGTGTCAGGGGGATATCAGGGTATCAGAAGGTGTCAGTGGCCCACCCCCTTCAGGAGAAGGATACAGTCATGGTGCTGATAGGGGAGAGGACAACAACCACTTCAAGAGCAGCTTCTTTTCCCTCTTCTCATGAGACAAATTATGCTCCACATCAGGCTGTGTAAATGGGGCAGAAGATTCAGTTCCCTTAGGCTGACTTCCTTGTTCAGTTCATTCTTGCTCAACAACAACTGGTTTCCTGTTTTGCAGAGCTGCTTCACTGAGACTGAGCTACTTAGCAAACAACATTTAGAGTAGCTCTAATGAATTATATTAAAAAGCCATCTCAAAAAAGCAAGTGGGGGCCAGGGTTTATAAGAAATGTGATATTAGAACTGTCTTCAGGGAATGATAATTGACCCTAATCATACTGATGAGAAGTACAACTGACACTTTTAGGGATATTCTTTCTCTTCTGTGGGCGGGGGGCTTTCTTGGGCATTGAAATCATAAGGATTTTCAGAGGATTAAGCAAATGTCATCCCCAATTAAATTCAATAAATTCACCTTCTACGCTGGAAGGTCATACTCCCATTGGACTGAAATCTTCACTTGCAGCAGAATGTTTAAAAAACAAGTCCATGTTTTCCTTCCAAACCTGTGCCTTAGATATTTCAGTATTACGTATGTGTCTGAGAAACAGACTGGCATAAGCATGTTACTAACTGAATAATGAAAGGGAGAAGGATCAAATCTTATCATCTACAGACTTGAAAACATGCCAAATGAATTCCCTATTAAAAAAAAAAAAAAAAAAAAAAAAGCCTATTGGTAATTCATGCTGAAATTTTAATTTTTGCCTGTAAGCACTGAAGACAGCATATGCAAACTTGCCTTTTTAACCCATGTTGTTTCTCACATCATGTCTGATAACGATGAGGAATTGTAGGCTCTGAGACTCACATCTTGGGGGTCAAAACTCATGCAGACACATACTTTGAAAAGGTGTGATTGCAAGAGATTTGACTGTAGTTAGTCAATTCAGTGGACTTTCCAGTCTAGTTCTTTCTTTTTTATCTCTTTGCATAATTTGAAATGATCTCCCTGCTGGCTGCTACAATTATTTGCTATTAGCAGTGAGTCTTACTTAACATAAGCAACAAAGAATTCAGTCTAGTCTATTACGGCACTAGGTCACTGGCATTCTTAGCCACCCAAGCCTCTCTTTATTCCAGATCATGTCATTTTTCTCCCAAAATAAATGTATTTAGAATCTCCTCATACCTTTACATTTTATAATAGCTCCTAAGCAACTGTGTTCAACCTTCTCTAATATGAAGAGGCAGGCTTTTAGGTGTAGCACTATTTTTATAGAAAGGAACTTGGCTTTTAAAAATCCTTTACATGCACTTTGCTCTATTTCTGAAAATAGAGTTGAGCATTTTGCACTTTTCCATGGCAGTAAATTTTACTCAGGTTGGCAGTTAAAAGTAAACACATTACATAGAATCAAAAAACGGTTTGAAGAACATAGCAGTGATTTCTTCATTTATGATTTATCCACAGAAATTAAAGTTCAGAAGAAGAGGAAAAACATTTCAAGAAAAAAAAAATATATATATATATTTTTCCTTTCTGTTTCAGAGAACAATGACAAAAGAAGGTGTAACAGGACTTGAAAAGAGAAGAGAAGAGAAGAGAAGAGAAGAGAAGAGAAGAGAAGAGAAGAGAAGAGAAGAGAAGAGAAGAGAAGAGAAGAGAAGAGAAGAGAAGAGAAGAGAAGAAAAGGAAAAGGAAAAGAAAGAAAAAGAAAAAGAAAAAGAAAGAAAAAGAAAAAGAAAAAGAAAAAGAAAAAGAAAAAGAAAAAGAAAAAGAAAAAGAAAAAGAAAAAGAAAAAGAAAAAGAAAAAGAAAAATATTTTCACCCTGTTTAACTTTCTGTAGACTAAAAGCTTTTGGGAAAAATCAAGATGGCTCCAATACTGAGGGGTGATTTGTAGCATGTAAAAGTTCTGCTGCTTTCCTTTTCATTTTTTTCTTGGAAACTTTGCTGTTAAGGATGTGGGTTTTAAAGTACTTTAAGATCACCTGAAATCACTATTAAGACATATCATAGAATTATAGAATCATAGAATCATTTTAGTTGGAAAAGACTTCTGAGATGATCCAGTCCAATCGTTACCCTAGCACCACCAAGTCTACCACTAAACCATGTCCCTAAGCACCACATCTACACATCTTTTGAATACCTCTAACAATGGTGACTCAAATGCTTCCCTGGGCAGCCTGTTCTAATGCCTCATAACCCTTTCAGTGAAGAATCTTTCCTAATATCCAACCTAAACTTCCCCTAGCACAACTTGAGGCCATTTCTTCTTGTCCTATTGCTTGTTGCTTGGCAGAAGAGACTGATCCCACCATGCTACTTGAGTTAGTTGTAGAAAGCAATAAGGTCTCCCTTGAGCCTCCTTTTCTCTAGGCTAAAGAACCCCAGTTCCCTCAGCTGCTTCTTGTAAGACCTGTTCTCCAGACCCTTCACCAGCTTTGTTGCCCTTCTGTGGACATGCTATAGCACCTCAATATCCTTCTTGTAGTGAGGTTCTCAGTCCACTGCTGGCTCATATTCAGCTGGCTATCAACCAGTACACACAGATTCCCTTTCCACCAGGCAGCTTTCCAGTCACTCTTCCCCCAGCCTCTAGCATTGCATGGGCTTGTTGTGCACCAAATGCTCAACCTGCCACTCAACCTTGTTGAACCTCATACAGGTGGCCTCCACCCATTGATCCAGTCTATCCAGATTCCTCTGTGGAGTCTTCGTACCCTCCAGTGGATCGACTCTCCTATCCAACTTAGAGTCATCTGCAAACTTACTGAGTTCGATCCCTCTGTCCAGGTCATTGATAAAGTTATTGAAGAGAACTGGCCCCAATACTAAGCCCTGGGAGACACTAGTGACTAGCATCCATATGGATTTTACTTCATTTAGCAACTCTTTGGGCCTGTTCACACTGCCAGTTTTTTACTCATCAAAGCATACACCTGTCCAAGCCATAAGTATTCTGTTTCTCCAGAAAGATGCTTCTGGAAATGGTGTCAAAAGCTTTACTAAAGTCTAGGTACATCACATCCACAGCATTTCCTTCATCTACTAAGTGTGTCACCCTGTCACAGAAGGAGATCAGGTTCGTCAAGCAGTCGATAAACCCATACTGACTGGGCCTGATCACCTGGTTGTCCTGTAAGTGCTGTGCGATGGCACTCAAAATGCTCCATAACCTTCCCTAACACTGAAATCACACTGACAGGCATGTACTTCCCCAGGTCCTCCTTCTTGCCTTTCTTGTATATGGGTGTCACCTTTGCTATTCGACAGTCAAATGGGACCTCTCCTGATAGCCAGGACTGCTGTATATGATGGAAAGAAGTTTGCTGAGTACTTCCATCACTACCTTGCATTACAGGTAGAAAGAGCTGTAGGTATAAGATTACTAGAAGGTACTTTTTTCAGCAGACACACTGCAGAAGTATATGCACAGTAAGAACTAGAATCACAATAGAACTCCATTACTGCTTATGCTGTCTTGATAAACTTGATCTGCAGTATCCCAGTACCTGATAGTTCCTTAAAGTCAAAAGGAATGTATAGGACAAGTTCCTAAACAATAACAAAATTGAAACTGTTAATGAAATCTCTCCTTACTGTATGGATTTGTTTCTAAAAAAAAATAAAAAATAAAAAAATCCCTCTTCAACAAAAACAAGCAAACAAACAAAAAAAAGAGGTCTATTGCAAAGTCATCAGGAGAGCACTACATTCATTTAAATTCAAATCACTACTGGAAGAGAGAGAAAGAAGGAAATAAAGTTTTGTGGAGAATAAATATTGCCTGAGTCTACAAACACTTTATTTTAATGGGAAGGCTTTTATACATGTTGATGACTCAAAGCCAAAAGCTAGCACAGTTGGGCTAAAAGTGAATTCTAAGATTGCCAGTAAAAAAATCTAAGACTCAACTCTGCTGCATGCTGCATTCCTTGTGTAGTAGCCAAAGCAACCAGTGAATTACATGAAGAGTTCTGGTATGTGTGGAATGCACATCCTGTAGCGCTTGTCTGAAAACTCTTGAAAAATGGAAAATGCCAGTTCATCAAAACCTATACTCTCTATGGTAACACATATTCTATCTTCAACAAGGATAGATTTGAAGGTCAGATTGGAGAGTGAACAGACAATTCTTCCCTTGGCCTGGAGCAGCCAGTATCAGGACTCAAGTATTAGGACTATTTTACTTAAATTTGTGTCTCAATCAAATAAATCAGGAGAATGTATTTCAGAAAACAGATCAAAACAGTAATGAGGCAGACAATTGTCCCAAAAGGAAACATGACCCAAAAGGAAACATGTCCCAAAAGGTTTAACATGACAACCTACCACTTACAATTACTGACATGAACAGAGCTATAAAACTGCCTAGGACGTTGGACTGTAGTCTTAAATGACATCTTGTGCTCTCAGCTTATGCTGGAGTAAACATGAGCTGAGATGCCAGAGCACTCAAAGATGGACCCACGGTAGTCCATGTTAAGAAAATTAAGTTTGCCTTCCCCTGTATGTGTAATTTTATTACTATCCAGAATTCTAGAAATAGATTCTAACTAAGGAAGGAAAAAAAAAAAAAAAAAAAAAAGATAACATGAGAAGTAAACAAAGACATAATTTTGAATTACTGTAGCTATTTTCAAACATGACTTGTTATGTTACTTCCCATTCAGTCACTACAGAAATTACCACTAGTGCAGAAAAAAGTATATATGTAGATCAGAATTTTTAAGAGCAGGCAAGTTAACAATGTGTTATATTGATTCCCAAGATGCCTCTGATAGAGAAGATACAGAAATTTAACAGCTGCAAAAACTAGAAAATCAAAGAGAGAGAAAAAAAAAAAAAAAAAAAAAAAAAAAGAAAAAGCATAGAAGGTGGCAAACATTCACCTCGGCAACCATCAAGTCCACAGACTACAGATTCTTGAAAGAAAGTTGGGAGGGGGAGGTGTCTGCATACATTTCTTTACCATTACGGTTGTAAGCTACTGTATGTATAATGCATTCTTTTTATAACTTTTTTTTTTTTTTTTTTTTTTTTAATAAACAAGTAAATAAATTAGTTGGTTGAAGTTTTGACACTTTTGCCAGAGCCTTCTGCAAAGTTCTCTTCAAGTCAAAGAAATAGTGGGAGGCATGAAGAAGAAACATAAGAAAGAACAGATTTAATGATCTGCACATAACAAGTTGACTTTCCATTAGAACTGAAAAAGGAGACAGTTAAAAATAAGCTGATTGGCAAAGCAGAACGTATTTGTCAGAAGAGGTAAACAAGGTTATAAGAGGGCATAGATTCCATTGGTAGTGGTTAGAGATGAAAAAAACAGTAGGTTTCATTAAAATGAAATTTAAAGACACTCCCCCTGCCCCTGCTTTGTTCCTTTTGAATGCTTTAAAGATGTGACAAAATAGAAAGGCAGAAATATAAATTTTATCTATCAACAGAAGGGCATGACTGACAGGCAAGAGAGATAAAAGAGATCTTAAGTTTTAAGAAGAAATTTCATTCTTACCTGATGTCTCATAAAAGAACACATCTAAAACCACACAAAAATAGTAGGAAGCATGATAACAGGACATATAAAGCAGTGCTTATTCAGTGCCTTCAGGAGCATGCTTAATTGGTTTTGAGCTTAAAATGGGCCTGATTAGCGGGAGAACAGAGCCTCTGATGGTCAATATATTAACCAGGCTATCTACAAACAAGCTGATGGGAATCAGTTACATTTTTTTTTTTTCTTTCATATTGCAAGCTTCTGTATCTCTACCCCATCTTATCTCTGGATATTCTTCCATTTAAGCTCAAAACCCTTGAATTTCTCATATAACTTATTTCCCGAACCTTCATCTTCTCCAAAGAGTATGTACAGATAGATATGGAAGACCAACTGCATCCAGCTTAAATAATTCAGTACCCAAATATAAGATTGAATTGATCTCTCATCAGCTAAGTAAATAAGCTGTCTCTCAGACAGCAGAGAAAATCAAACACCTCTTAACTGTTTGTGAGTGAGTAACACCAAGCACAAGATTAAAACACTGCTGGACCTAGAGCTCAGGTTCCTTATTTTCTGTTGAATCCTTAAGGTAAGTGTGTACATGGTGTATAGACTCTTAATTCTTTAAAAGACAGAAGCTGTAGATGGTACTAATACCTTTGCCATAGCAGACTACTGGGCAGAGCACTCACCTCTTGAGCAATCACATCTCTTTCCTGAAAGAAATCAAATGTATATATATATAAAAAACAAAACAAAACAAAACAAAAACAAAAACAAAACAAACCAAACAAAACAAAAAAAAAAACAGCACATTAGTTGTTCTTCTTCAGCTCTTGTGTTGAAACTTGGTTACTGTTGGTCAGGAATGTGAAATCACTGCAGCTAGGAAAGCATAGAGCCTTGACTGCAGCTCAGAGGTTAGGATTTTCAAGTGGACAAATGACAAGGGTCACCATGCCAAACACAGGGACATGGCTATAATGCCTGTTGCACTTAGGGTATTGTTCAAGCAAGAATAATTCAGGGGAAAACAAACAAACAAACAAACAACAACAACAACAAAAAAAACAGCTTCCAAGAATTCTTATTGATTACCATCATCTCCCAAATTATTAGTGCTACGACACTCACCTGACTCTATAGATTACCTCTCCTTTAACTATATCAAGGAGGAATGATATAGAAAATGAAAAATGAATAATCCATTAAAAAAAAAAAAGGCCCAATAACAGAGAGAGCATAGGAAAGTATCCAGATCCAAGCATCATAATAATTATAATCAAGAAGGCATATGATAAAAATGATAACATGTAATTATATTATATATATATTAATGTACAATAATGTTATAATTCTGCTTTTAAAATAGCCTTCAGACAATCTGTGGCAACTACAAGTCATATCACCGTGGTATCTCAGCACGTACCAGTGACTTATTTAACAATAAGCAAAGTTGAAGAATCTACATACAAATGTCATTTTCTTAAAGGAAGGTGTTTGTATGGCTAGGGAGAGCACAAGATTTGGTCAGGGTCTTTGTGCTAGTCATCAGTCTTGAAACCTTCCTTCCCACATTGGTTCAAACATCTGATGCAACAAATGAACTCTGCTGTCTCTCTCCCTCCACTCTTTCTCTAGACACCCCACCCCCCACCCTGGTTACCTAGGAAATCAGAATTTCCTTTCTCTTTCCCCATAATGAGTATTTGCCTTGGTATATTTTTTCTGCTGTCCTGTATCACTTCTTTCTCTGTTACATGCCCAGAAGCAGCAAAAATAAACCATTCAAGTGTCAATAAGCCACTCATTCATGTCTAAAGGCAAACTCCTGCTGTTGTGCCTAATCAGTACAATTAGTTGGGAAATAAACCCACTGTTTCCTACTTCTCTGTTCTTCCCTCCTCCTTTCCCTGAGATGACACATTAGGTGTATTTCTGCACATTCCATTTCCTCTTTAATTGTGTGTCAATATCCATAGCCACCCTCATTTTCTACACAGGTTTTGACAAGAGTGTGATTGATACAGAGTCTCAGTCTCTACAACCCTGCATAAGGTGCACAAAGATGTGGAAAGCTATTAAAATTAATGATAATAAGATAGTCTCCTGCTGTTTTACCAATATCTGACACAGAAATACCGACATTGCCCGAGACGGTGGTCATGACAACCAATATAGTTGCCCTTGCCCAATTGCTAAGGCTTTGGAACTAAATACTCCTGAGCTGATATAAAATGCCAAGACCGATGTGGCCATTTGTTCTGGTTGTCAACAAATCTTTTCTTCAAATACATCACTATAGCTGACTCATGCTACTACTATAGTTCATTCTATATTATGTGTCTTCAAAAGGCTTATCTTGGAGTTGTACTAAGTGGCACATAAAAAAGCTCAGCAAAGGCTTCAGAAAGAATTGCAAGTGCCATGAGTACAGGATGCTTACTGTAGCACAGAATAAATTAAAGCTTGGTTTGTTTGCAAGTTTTGAAAGTAAGAGTGCCACACAGATATGGAAAAATGCTGTGTCTCATTTGAAAGTCACAGGTCAGCCTTAACTTACCAAAACTTATTCACTGGATTTTTACTGGGAACATCATCAGATAGTGTTTTTTTAGATATGTCTTTAAATGGGGCTGAGTTAAACAACGACTTTTAATATTTAGTACATACAGATTCAGATCTAGAACATTTTAGATCCTTCCTGGTTGAGAAGTGATGTGTCAGTGTTTTTTCTTTTTGATATATTTCAGAATTTCGATATTTGGATACATTTCTACTTAGGGATTAATTTGATTTTCTTTCAAACTCACTTTGGCCTATACTGTGAGTGAATAATCACTAGTTCAGAAGGAATGCTTAGTCCAAGTAAGAATATCTTCCTTATCTTGCTCTTGATAAGGAGTTAACAGAAATTTCTAAAGCTTGTTCCCATGATTTCAGCTTGAATTGGGTTATCTGTTGCATAGGGGAACCCTTCTTTTCTGACAATATGTAAGTTAAGAGTAATGAAGAGTACATATGACTAAAGTAATCCACCAAGAAATTTTTAACGATATGAAAAAGTGTCTTACTTGTACAGTCACCTTTTTGTCACTGAAAAATAATAGTATATATCAAGAACTTTCATTGGATTTGGGAGATGAAAATGTCAGCATGCATTGATGAAGATGAAGTCAGAATACAGACAATGAAAAGTGTTCCTTGTATCTGACAGACATCCTAGAATAGAAAAGACAGCTAATTAGTAATAATTTCTTGCAGAAAGCTAACAAATTAACACAAATATTGGATTCTGAGAGGCCAAGACATACAGGAAGCATGACACAGAACGAGCTTGGCTGTTACTCCCTTAGATTTCTCTTTCCAATAATACTTTCTACAAAACCAGCTTATAACAATCATTAAAAGCATTTCCAAAACTTAAATCTTGCTGACTTGTTAAAGAAAAGTTCCTGGATGACAATTCCACCAATATTTATTTAATGTAATGAATACTGATATAAGATAAATTGTTCTTTTCCTGTCACAGACACATTTGGATTGCATGCAAAATCCTTGCAGACTTCTCTCAGTCTTCTTTCTCAGTTCCCACTTTTCAGCAATGCAGTAGCACATGCTCACTTTTCTATTTATTGCAGTTGTAGTGACTTTATCATCCCAGAAATGTTAGTTTCTTAATCTTAACATAGTTTTCTAGGGATGTCTTACAACATGTGGTGACAACTCTGTGACACTGGAATTAATGTTTCTGAAACTATTCTGGACTACAGTTCTCATGCAATTATATGCAGTTGCAGGGAAGCCAATGACTCAGACGTTCCGATCCAGTTCTCTATTCAATATATGTAAAATATGCAAAACTAAAGACCAAATAAAGGATGTGAATAGCATAAAACAGGGACAATATGATGTAGTTAAACAGAGCACTATTGATTTCAAAAGTAGAAAATATCTCTTACTAAAATTCTGTTAATTTAAGAAGCAGGTAAGGTGGAGAAGTCTGTTGATGTGTTTGCCTTCACCAATCTAGTTTTGAGGATTTTATTGTCTTCTTTCATACATCTTGGCATCTCTATCACTGCTGTTAAGTCTTGGTGGGAGTATGGATGAAATCCAAACTGACCTACTAAAGATTTCGCTTTGCATATTCTGAAACTGTAGACAGCATCTCATGCTTTATCCCCTTCAAATCCTTCTCAACCCTTACATGTTTAGCTGCAGTCCAAATCTTATCAGTCTTTTCCTTAAATATTTGAGCTGATCTTGCATTTGCATTTACATAGACAAATATCCAGCAACATTTTGGTGCACATTGGAATTACAGCAGATGAACAAAAATACTGTTAAAAAGCACCACTTGTAAGTTTTTGTTTGCACAAGTCTCAGGTACTGTTCCACATGATTCAGGTCTGTTAGCTTTTATGTACACACTAAATCCCTGGAATGACATGTGAACACTCCGTCTATAAACTCCCCCACACTGTTTTTGTAATCATTCTGAACCTGCATTTGCATGTTCAGACACACCAAAATATTCCTCCTTTCATGGTTACAGATGTTGCTCTTCTGAAAAACATTTATGATTTCACCGTAAGCAACCCAAGGGGCATCTGCTTAAGGTAGACATAAAGTAGGGCTTTCTATCACATGAAAAAGGATCACATAGTTACCAGACTGCTGTTTACCTGCTCAACAATAGATGTCCTGGAATTGTTTGTAAAAATACCTGTTAAGTAATAGTTATTGATTCTGGAACTATATTCAGCTGCTGGATGCCTTTTGAAACACCTACTACCCACATATTTGCCAAAGACTGTTTGGTATAGAGTTGTATCAATACATTTATTGGAAGAACTGAAATTCTTTGAACAGATGGAGTGGAATTCCAATGACTTTGACACTGTTGTATGTCTTCTCTGCCTTACATGGCTGGGATATCCTCTACATGTAGGACAGGTTTTGTCATCTCCATTAGATTCAGGTCAGAGAGATGGCATAATTTCCCATCATGACCACTACACATTTAGGGCTAAATCCTCACTTCTGTCTAAACTAATAAAAGAAGTTGACTCACAGCCTCTTCATTGACACCATCTTCAGGTCTGGTTTAAGATATTAAGCAGGTAGCTGAGTCGATTTTATAGTTCAGGAGACACTCATCTCAGAAGGAAATGAAACCACATCATTTGTTTCAGTCTCTTAATCCAGGACAGAGTGGAAGCACTGTGATGGCACTTTTCCAGCCACTCCATGTATTTGTAACTATTGTCCAAGTCCTCTCAATAACTCTTTTAATTACAGATTACTGCCATTACAACATAAACAATAGACAATACATGGATGGATGACACCATGGACTTCACACCCAGTATTTCATGAATTATAAAGACTACTTATAGATACACCTTTGCAAATCTGAAAACCTTCCTGCTTTACTGGGCTCAGTAGATCCTAAGGTAACAGACCTGAGATGTTGGCACTTACACATACGAAGAAAAATGATATGTTTTAGAATGTCAAAATATATTAATAGATAAGATTTCTCTTTCCCCCTTGTGTCTGATGTGACTGATTAAAATGAAAAAGGAGCCTGAGGTGTAGGATAAACATGAAATGCACTGAAATAGTTGTTTTTGTGTTCATGTTTTTTTTTTATATATATTTTTTATTTTTTTTTTCTTTCATGGGGCAGGTTTTTTCAAATTATGTAAAACCCATTACAAAATTCTGGTGCAGAAAATAGTCTGTTGGTGTGTTCTTGTGAAAACACATGGCATTTCGCAGGTCTTCACAGCATCAGACAATGTTGGTAATTTCAGACTTTTGCCTCATTAGAATTTCTTGCAGCAGTCAGATTCTCAAGCACAGCCATGATACAGCTGCAACCATTCTTCACCTCAGGACTCATGTCCTCACTCAGTAGTAGCACTGGTCAGAAGTATGGCTTTCTAAAACCTTTAGATTCCTCAAGCACACCTCAATTACTTTAACACGAGGCAATCTGATGCTCTAGGTTACTCTGTTGTGCTTTTTGAACTTTTATTCGGTAATTACTGGAGTATATTCTGATCCTCAGGTACTTTTCCACCTTTTTAACTTTATGAAGGTGAGTAGTCTCACTTAAATGGCTTAAAAAACAATCACAAGTGTAAATTTCTGTAGGACTGGGATCTTTAAATGTCACCTCCTCTGAGTCGGAAATGTCACCCTACATAATGCAATGTGATACAACAGCCTTTTAGTCAGAATCAGGTCTCTGGAAACTACCATATGTCAATATATTCGTAACGGGCAACTAAGCACTTATTTTCACTGAAGTATAAATAGGTAATGTGTTCTAAATTACATATATTTCACAACAGTTAATATATGTCTAGCAACTTCATCACAGAGTGAGACAGCACAGTGTAGTCTGAACCAACCTAGACATTTCCAGCTGCTGTAGTGCTAAGATTTCCTCAGAATGTAGAGCCACATGCACCAAAGTCCACCAAAAACAGTGTTCTGGCATTAAAAAAACATCTGAGTTGCACACAGTATGAGTACAGTATTGTACAGTATGTACAATAGATTTGGTTCATTTGTGGCAAATGCATTCTATTCTGCCAAAATGCTCAAGCCCTAGCATCTTCTCTCCGTGATTTTTTTTCCTTTCCTTTCCTTTCCTTTCCTTTCCTTTCCTTTCCT
>CM021765.1:22854176-22910701 GCA_011076525.1 Nettapus auritus
TCCTTTCCTTTCCTTTCCTTTCCTTTCCTTTCCTTTCCTTTTTTCCAGAAGTAGATGATGATTACTTGAATTATTTTTCTTGTAAAAGAAGCTACCTGACCATATACACCTTATATATGGACCACTGGAAAGTTTTACCTGAATGTTTTCTGTTCCACTTTGTAGTATGGATGCTGCCACTGACTAAAATTATGCATGTAGCTATGCACACTCGTCAGATGTTCAGTGGTGAAAAAATGTAAGTAAAATATACATTATTTCTATATTGCAGTTAGCAGAATTTATAAATAAAGGAATTGGACAGATAGGCATTTAAGTGACATATTCTCTGAGGCAGGATCCTGACACATTAAAGGGTATCAGGTTTATTATGTGAGGCTCAGCATATGTATTACAATCCCAGTGTGAAATACTACAGCAAAAATATCGGTGTGAAAGTATGGGAGAACTCATTGTAAGTTCCAGTTGTTGAAGTCATGCTTCAGGACTTTATCATGATTAACCAATATGATAGCCTTCTATGATGGGATGACTAGATGAGTAGACGAGGGGAGAGCGGTGGATGTAGTCTACCTTGACTTCAGCAAGGCTTTTGACACTGTCTCTCATAACATCCTCACAGACAAGCTCAGGAAGTGCGGCCTAGATGAGCAGACAGCAAGGTGGATTGATAATTGACTGGATGGCAGAGCTCAGAGGGTTGTGCTCAGTGGTGGTCTAGTTGGGGGCCTGTAGTTAGCGGTGTCCCCCAGGGTCAGTACTGGGTCCAGCCTCGTTCAACTTACTCACTGATAACCAGGACAATGGAACAGAATACACCCTCAGCAAGTTTGCTGATGACACAAAGCAGGGAGGAGTTGCTGATACCCCAGAGGGCTGTGCTGCCATTCAGAGGGACCTGGGCAGGCTGGAGGGATGGGCCAAGAGGAACCTCATGAAGTTCAACAAAGGCAAGTGCAGGGTCCTGCACCTGGGGAGGAATACCCCAAGCACCAGTACAGGCTGGGGGCTGACCTGCTGGAGTGCAGCTCTGCAGAGAGGGACCTAGGAGTCTTGGTGGACAGCAGGCTGACCATGAGCCAGCAGTGTGCCCTTGTGGCCAAGAAGGCCAATGGGATTCTGGGGTGCATTTGGAAGAGTGTTGCCAGCAGGTCAGGGGAGGTGATCCTCCCCCTCTCCTCAGCCCTGGTGAGGCTTCACCTGGTGTCCAGTTCTGGGCTCCCCAGTACAAGGGGGGACATAGAGGTACTCGAGCAAGTCCAGCAGAGGGCTGCTAAGATGATTAGAGGACTGGAGCACCTGAGCACCTTGTACACAAGTACAAGGACAGGCTGAGAGAGCTGGGCTTGTTTAGCCTGGAAAACAGAAGACTGACAAGAGACCCCATCAATGTGTATAAATATCTGAGGGGAGGGTGTTGAGAGGTTGGAGCCAGTCTCTTTTTAGTTGTGCCCAGTAACAGGATGAGAGGGAATGGGCACAAACTGAAGCACAGGAGGTTCCGGCCGAAAATGAGAAGGCACTTCTTTACTGTGAGGGTGACAGAGCACTGGCACAGGTTGCCCAGAGAGTTGTGGAGTCTCCTTCTCTGGAGATATTCAAAACCCACCTGGAAGCCATCCTGTGCAACGTGCTCTAGGTGACCCTGCTTGGCAGCAGGATTGGACTAGATGATCTTCAGAGGTCCCTTCCAACCTCAGCCATTCTGTGATTCTGTGATTGTCTCTGCCAATTAGGTAGCGATAGGTGATGCCTCAGGATGTTGGTATAACCTGTTATTGTTGGGGTAACCTGTTATATGCAGATTTCCTTAAAAACTTTGGTGGCCAAAAGTAGCACATCATTCTCTGCAGTAATTTTTTTCATACATCTTGTTATAAAAAAAATATGTAAAGCTAAAAAGACCAAACTTTAAATAATTCTTTCTTATTTACTACTTCTTTCACAATCTTTAAATCTTAATGATATGTTAAGATGTGGTAAGGTATGAAATTTTGCTTGCTAAGATCTGATACAGCCATCATGATATCTTTCCTTATTTGTTAGACTGAGAAAGGTTAGCAATTGCTGTATTGAGGCAATATTTCATATAAATTGGCAACAAGTATCCCTGTGATTTGTTTTGCAACTTATCATTTTTCATGGGTTTTCTTGACAGTCTTTCATTCCTACAACTGAGCTGAAAAGTAAACCATTTACAGATTTTTTCACAGGTAGAAGATGGTACATGAAACCTATTCAGGAAATAGAGTATAGTTGCTATTTATTGTGCACTCATATATTTCAAACTAAACCTGTGTGAGTTTAGATAGTTCATCTTGTCTCTGAAATGGAGAATTCCTCAGAGGGAGAAATACCCAGTTCTTTTGGAGGTGGTCCAAATTCATCAGCTCTGTGCTACACATAAAAATTCTCCTAGATTAACAGTTAGAAATATATTAGAGGTGACATTAATTTTAGGGCATGCTGTGGCACACATGAAGGTTATTGGAGTAGGTACAGATGGAAATCACAGTCCCCAAAATTATGTTCCATTAGTATTGCTTCTTTTTTGAAAGCTATCATGTCTTCAGAGCATGCAGGACAGAGAAGGAGAAACAGAGGGGACACGGTATAAACTTTGTGAGAGGTCAAATGATGACATAACTGTTAGACACGGGCTTTTAGAAAAGTCTGAACAATTTGTATTGACTCATACAGAGATCAAAACAAGTATATTTGCACATCTGGATTTTTCTAGAGGCAGTTTTCAGTTTTTGTACCATATCTCTGTGGAAAATATAAAGACCGTGTAAAGAGTTCACCCATAGGTTTGCGTTTAGAGAAGATCACTCCAAAATAAAATTCATGCAGATCTACACAACACTTGCACCAGATATATCAAGCAATGTAGCCTATATTTACATATTCAAAGAAATAACTTTTCTATTTAATTCTCACTGGCTTTTCAGAGCAATAGCTTGTTAGCCGTGCTATTTGACCATCTGTCTATTAATCTCAGTATCATGTTAAAAATAAACAAAACAAAATAATATAACCAACAACGGAGGAAGAAGGCAGATTGCCTGGATGCAGAATGTCAAATCCCTGTGTAGTAAACTATGATGCTTGTATTAATCAGCTTAGAATGACATCACACTTGGGAGCAAGAGCAGATCGTGTTTTTTTTTGTTTTGTTTTGTTTTGTTTTTGTTTTTGCTTTTGTTTGTTTGTTTTTCATTCCTTCTATATTTTGGAGAAATGACAGTTATTTTTTCACACAATAATTATTTTGACAGCTACAAAAGTAATAGCAAAATCTGACACTTCTACCTTTAGCAAGCATATTCTTAAGTTTGTTCGAAGACAGACTATAAATTATAAACTATTTGAAACATTGGCCTTTTTCTGTTCCACAACCACTTTTGTGCCTTGTATCTGATATCCTGTTGAGGCACAAACTGCACTGCAGGGAAGCAGAAAGAGAAACCTCATCAATCTCATCAAATCTAATCCAGTTGCATAACATAGTTTGCTAATGGCTCCAACAGCAAAGTGATTAACATACACTACAAGCAGAAGTTATGGTCCTTGTCACTCTCATCTTCTGCCTTGTACTGCTACTCTGTTAAGTGTATGCTTGATAATGTTGGGTGACTCCGGTTCCAGACTTCAAAGTAGGTCAGAATCAGGACATAAATAGCTACCTTGACCTCCAGCTCTTATGGAAGATGAATTTGGTCCTCCTTGCCTAAACTTCTTACTAGACTAACTTTCATTTTCTCTGCTGCCTGAAAGTGCTCTCATTCATACTTCATATTCAGTTACTCAATACCCTCATACCCTTGTACAGTCTTCTGCTTATAATTATGTATATTATATTAATCAGCCACCTCAGGCTGACACAATTAGTCTTAATTGGTTGAAACATTTATTTCTGAACCTGTAAAGAGGTTTTGTTTTGGATTGTAAAACTACGGTAGTAATAGCTGTAAAAGCCAAATTCATCTGCAAAGCCACAACAGGCAAAGTAGAGCCCTGACTCGTACATTTCACTAAGGTTTTACCTCTTGGTAGATGAAACAATGAAGGTGAAAATAAATTGCTGCATTTTCAAGTGACAGCCCAGTTCACCTTTTAAGTGTTGGCTCCCAGCGTTCATTTCATCTGCTGCCAAAGGTTAGGTGCAGAAAATCTACTTCTTGCTATCCAAGTTCCTGATGAGCCTGACTGGAACAGCATTCTCAACTGCTTTTAGAGGAAAATCAAGCCAAGAATTCAGAATTGCTTTGTTCTTCATCCGAAGCCAGAAACTGTACTCCTCCTGTAAGTTTGTCTAAGACTGAAGCAACCTGAGAAAACACAGTTAAAAGGCAAATGCTCTACTAACTCACTAGAAAATCCCTAAAATTGAAATGTTGAAAGGTGAATTTCAATTTAGGAAAATCCTTACTCTGTAGCCCAAATAGTGCTGAAAAGAATTAATACGCTGAGAAAAATAAAACAATTTGGTACATCCTTATGGCTGGTCAGTCTCTACCATTGATAATCTGTGGGTTGTTTTTCATTCTTTTTTATCTTACTTGTACAGTTCTCATGATATGTAAGCAGCATGAGGGTGCTGCTTCTTCACAGAGCCTGTGATGCAGCTTTTGCTTATAGACAATTCTCACATACAAGATTTTTTTTTATTTTTTTAATCAATTTTGCAACAGCTGTCTCTACACCTGCTGTGCTGAAGCTCTCTGCTTTTGTTGTTCAATAACTACATTTTGCAAACACCTTCTTGTACTTCCCAAGTTCATTGTATCTGCTTTTCACCCCAAACCATTCCCTAGTTTAATTTTCTTATTGATCACTCCAGTTGAAAGCCTGTTTAAAATTTCTTTGCCCATTCAACTGCTTAGTCTGCTTTTTATAACATCATCCCCTTTTAAGGCAGAATATAAATGGAAAAGTAATAATACGACAATATTTAGGTCTGCAAAACAGTGATCTGGCATATTTCTGAACTATTTTTCCCATTACAGGTATGATTTCTGAACTATTTTTCCCATTACAGGTATGAATTCCTTTTCAGCCTTCCCAGAATAGCCTCTGTGCCTCTAGTTCTAGCAAAGACCTCTCCTTTAGTTCTGATAACTCTAATTTGCTCTGCTGCTACTTTGAACAGGTTTCAGAGATCTGCAGCACTGCGAAATAGGAGCCACAGCCTGTGCAGAACTCTGTCCTGCAGGGCTACAGAGGTTCCCTTGACACTCTAATTTCCTAGATGTTTTGAATACTTGTTTCTAATACTGTCTTTTAAACCCCACTGCGTTTCACAAGGCTCACCAGGGAAATTCTCTCCTCTTAGGATTTTCACAGGTTTTCACTTCAATTAATCTAATTGTTAGGAACTTAAATTCCCTCCTTAATTGTAAATGTAAGCATTTTGTAAGAAGAAAATCCAGAATTTTGAAACAACCTTTCTAGTGATAAAAATATTTCTAAAGACATGCTAAGCACCTGAAGCAGAGATTGAAATCCAGTGTTGATAAAACAGTCTTTTAAGTGAAATGCTATATATGTATTTATACCAACCCTGCCTCTCCCTTTTTCTACAAGAATCTGCTTCAAAGGTCACATCTCCCTCTCTTAGAGGCCTATTAATAGTCTATACCTCACCCACCTGTAAGCTCATTTCTCCAGGCTCTTACCCCTTGCTGTGCTCACCTCTATCACCTCTTATTGCCACAGTTCCTTGATTTTAATGAGCTCCTGATAGTCTTGGAAGCTGTTTGGCTTAAGGAGAACCACTAAAACTTTTTGCATGTCACTCAGGAACTGGTTTGTGTGTATGTGTTTATTTGCTTTTCCAAAGGGCTCTGTAATCCTTTTTGTTGCACTGCTTGTTCCTCACCTTCTCTCTAAAATTCAGAAACATGGACCTTGGAGATCTGCTGCTACCAAATCTGAATGTAATGGTCTCTGGGGTTACACACAGCAAAACACCCTCAGTTCAGTAGCCTACATATTTTAATGAGCATGCTGCTTGTGAGGTAGCAGGAAGGATGCTACAGATGCTGGGTGACACAAAAAGATCAATGACAGGTCAGGAGAAAGCAAGAGAAGTAGGTTAAAATGCAGATGCCTGTAGCTCTGGGAGGAATCATGATACGGAAGGTTTACTGCTGACCTGGAAGAGCAGGTGAATAGAGAGGAGCAAGAGTTACAGGGAATGTAAAATTATTTAGGCTAATTGAGTCTAGCTAGGCAAATCTAATGTGAAAAATAAATAATATCAGAACATATTCTTTAAGATATTCATAAAGAAATATGGAAATAATAGGACAAGAATAATAGCACGAGAATCTCAGAGAAGACAAAAGCAAACATGCATAGAGGAGAAAAATGTGAACTAATCACACACAGAGATAGGTTTTGACTTCAAACAATATGGGAAGATGCTTTCAGTGAACTCGTTTGTATGCAGCAGTAAGTATACATACGTATATGCGAGGCTGTATTAAGAGAAGAATTCACTGTAATATTCTAAAAACTGTTATAGGAACTGGAATACCGTGATCAGATATTTCATTTTATGTCTAAAGGTTGCAGCTATAATCTAAGAGCAGAAAAAAAAAATAAAAGCAAGAAAAGAATCATATGGGAGAACAGGTACAAGAACTAACTAGTAGTTGCAGGAGGAGAATGGCTGGGTGCTTTAGGGCAGATATTGTTACCAAACTGGTCACATAATACAAATATGAACTGGAAGTCACAGGCTGACAACTGGACAGAGAGATGATGAATTTCAGAAGTGCTGAGATAAGGACAGAAATAGATTTCACCTTATCTGAAAATGTGGCTCTGAGGATTAGGTCCACAACCTGGGTATCCAAAGGCACAGTTTGCCTATCTGTTGTAGACAAAAGTTTGGAACTTGGTAATTTGTGCTGCCAAAAGATGGTTTCTTGAAGGCTCATTAAAGCACCAAAGTGAAGAGAAGTTTTGATCCTGATTTTAGTATCCCGGTTTTTTCTTGTTGATTTTTTGCCTTTACTCTACTCCTTCCCCTTGTATAAATTTGGAACTTAAACATCATGAAAGAATGAAAGTAACTAATGAAAGACCTCATTGAAAGTTCCTCTCATTCATAATTTTATCACACTTAAGTTATGCTGTATCTTCTTATTTTCAAAGGAGTGATGTTTTTCCTATGGAAGTTTAAACAAACATCATCTACCTGGAATTCTGCAAGGTCTTTGACTTCATCCCACATGATATCCTTACCTTTAAATTGGAGAGAGATGGATTTGAAGGGTGGACTATTTGGTGGATAAGGAATTGGCTGGATGGCCACAAAGCAAACATGTGCAGCCAACTGCTCTATGTCCAGGTGGACAAGTGGTGTCCCTCAGGGATCCATTCTGGGACCAGTGTTGTTAAATATTTTTAGCAATGACACAGACAATGGGTTTGAGTGTATCCTCCATAAGTTTACGGATTACACCAAGCAAAGCAGTGCAGTTGATACAACAGAAAGAAGTGATGCCATCCAAAGGGACCTGGAAGAGCTTGAGAAGTGAGCTCATGTGAACCTAATGAGGTTCAACAAGTACGAGTGCAAGTTGCTGCACCTATGTTGGGGCAATCCCTGACATGAGCACAGGCTGGGAGAAGAACTCGTTGAGATCAGCCCTGTTTAGAAGGACTTGGGGGTTCTGGTGGACAAAAGGCTCAACATGAGCCAGCAGTGTGTCCTTGCAGCCCAGAAGGCCTAATGCATCCTGGGCTGCATCAACAGAGGTGTGACTAGCAGGTGGAGAGAGGTGATTGTCGCCCTTTGCTCTGCCCTTGTGAGGCCCCACTTGGAGTGCTGCATCCAGGTCTGGGACCCCCAGCAGAAGAAGGATGTGGGGCTGTTAGATTGGGTTCAGAGAAGGGCCACAAAGATGATCAGAGGTCTGGAGCAGCTCTCCTATAAAGAAAGTCTGAGAGAGCTGTGGCTGTTCAGCCTGAAGGAAAGAAGGCTCCAGGGTGACTTCATTGTGACTTTTCAGTATTTAAAGGGGGCTTATAAAAAAGATGAGCAGTGACTTTTTAAATAGGACAAGGGGCGATGGTTTTAAATAAGAGAGGAAAGATTGAGATTGGAAGTTAGGAGGAAGTTCTTCACTTAGAGGGTGGTGAGGCACTGGAACAAGTTACCCAGAGAAGCTGTGGATGCCCCATCCCTGGAAGTGTTCAAGGCCAGATTGGATGAGGCCTTGGGCAACCTGATTTAATGGGTGACATCCCTGCCTATGGCAGGGGAGTTGGAACTAGATGATCTTCAAGGTCCCTTCCAACCCAAGCTGTTCTATGATTCTGTGATTCTATGGTTCTATGATTCTGTGACTCTTTTTCCAAAACTTTTGAGAATCTGAGGGGAAAAAAACAGTAGAATAAATAAATGAATAAATAATAATAATAATAATAATAATAATAATAATCTCTTCCAGTTAATGATTATTGTTTCCAAATCCCTTATCTGGAAAAATCAGTTTATATATAAGTTTTCTATTGTTTCTCTATAGAGAGTTCTGTCAAGGGCAATTACCTACCATCTAAGATTATAGTATCAACAGTGCACTGACATACAAAGATGTAAATCAATCTCATCAGAGCTATATCAAATTTTGAGTTATGGACTGGCGTGCCTGCACCTAAAGACCTGTTTATTTTCTACAGCACAGTGAAGAGAGAAAAAAAAAAAAAAAATGTCTGTTGGGGAATCTTTCTTGTACAATGCATATTTGTTCCGGGCCACTTGTGTTTATTCTTTGCTTGATAATATTCAGATTTTCAGCTCCACTGTCTTTATGAAATCTTAGCATAATTTGCAGATAGCATGATTACTTATTTACTGTTTTATGTTGACTATCCTTTTTCATTAATGAAATTTTGCAAAATGAAGAATACGCTTGTGTCCTTTAGACAACAGCTATTCTGGGTCTTTAACACAGTTAGATTCAGAAGTATAGTTTCTCAACTTTACACATGCACCAAGTATATTAAAAAGGATTAGAAAGCCAGATGTATGAAAGACAGGAAATGGCCATGTTTGTACTAACTATTCTGTATTTACATAATAAAAAATCACTCATTAGTACCCGTGAAACATTTAGATTCAGTGATGAAAAGCCACTGAGCATATTAATTCTCTCTTCACAGCAGTGTGCATCAAATATACAAAGGGTCATAAACTAAACAACTAAACACAGAGAAACAAATATCAAGTATCACTTCATTAAGTAACTACCATCTATCCTGTGCACCAAATAAGGCTGAAAAGAGCAGTGAAGGATAATGTAATTAAAGACTAACATAGTTGGAGCTGATCAAGAGTAAGAAATTTCAGAATCCTGAAAATAGCTATTCCTTTTAAAAATATTTGAATTTCCATAGTTCCAAAGAATATGAAAACCTAACAAGCAAGCAAAGCATTTAATGTTACAGTTTTAAAGACATTTAGAAATGCATCGATCCCAAGAGAGATTCCAAGCTGACCCCTGGGAGCACAGGGAGCTGGAGCTGTTAAAATCTTCTTTGCACAGCAGAGATACTCCTGCTCATCCCAGTTTAAACTAAAGCTTTTGTCAGGGTGGGGCTCAAATCTCCCTAAGGAAGAAATGTGGGACCTTAGAATCGTGAAGAAACAAGAAAATGACAAACAGGAGAAGATGTGGGCATGTAGGAGCTGAGACAATCTGCACAGTCACGTTTTTTTCAGGTGCTTTATTCCAGGCTCCTAGAAACATGTCAGTGAAGAGGGCAGGAAATCTTTCTCACTTAATTTTGACTTAATTTCATTCAGCCTGATAGTGCTTTACAAACCATTTCAGCTTTGAAGGATGAGCAGTTTCTGACGCTATCTCGTTAATTATTTCCTGGGAAATTACCAAAACTCTGTAATCACATTGCATGTGCACCTAGGGACTGTTGCAGAGACACCCCCAAAGGCATTTCCTAAATTCTGAGTACTTAATCTTAATGCTCTTTTACAGTGACTTTAGATTTTTTTATGTGTTTTTATGTGTGCACTTGTAGTTTCCTTCAAAAATAAAATAAAATAAAAAATTTGGAGAGGGAGGGGAAGCAAAAAACCCACAGCATGCACACACAACAGGAGAACTAGTGGACTTACAGGTCCCTTTCCAGGCTCTGGGAGACCCTGTTCTTTAGTGATCACAGACTCCTCTCTGTCTTGTCCCAGCAGAGACCTCTTCTGCCATCCTTTCAAGCTGTTCCTCTACAGTCCTCTTCCCTCTTTCCTCTTCTAATACACCACCTCAGTTATGGTGTTCCCCCACCCAGTCTCAGAGCAGTTCATCTGGGCTCAGTTACTCCTCCCTCCACCACTGCATTCCCCTTTGCACTCATCCATGCTATTCACCCTTTGTACCCGTTGTTTCTGGCCTCTAGCTCCTGGCTGCTTGCCCAGCCAGGTCACTGACTTCTGTGCAATGGTAAAAAGCAATAATGATGATGGTTACTCAGTGAGTTAATGTCCTCATGGAAATGAAAGCACAGATCCAGCTCTCTCTCATTAAAAAAATCTGCTTTTCTCTGGTAGAAATTTGTCCATTCTTACATTGAAGCCTTTTCATATATCATCACTTAAAATACAGCAGATCACTAAAACAGCAATCAGTTTTATCCTCAAGCTAATGAGCTAGTTATAAAAAAGGTTGATCCAACCTTTTTTAGAAAAACAAAATATGAAACAGTGAGTTGTAGATAGCCAGAATATGGAAATGAACATTTTGTTGCCAGGGGGACTGTTAGAGGATTTTTAATTAGCAATTACTCTGGGTCCCAGATTTCAGCATGTATTCAGAAAGAGTTTTCTCCAGCAGTGGAGCTTTATCTATCACCTTGCTGGGGTATTTGTTCAATAGAGGCCCAGAGTGTGCTGAATGCCAGCCACCGGCTCCTGAGGAACAGCAGTTTTCTTTGGACTTCTTCCAGTCATATAACAAGCCCAGCTATTCTTCACTTACCTTACACGCTGAGATTGCAGCTTGGAGCTGAATCATTAGTATACAAGCAATTTTATCAACTTCAAGTTTTGTGAGCCTGGATAAAGGTCCAGATGAATACCTGGATAAAGTAAACAGTAGGATCCCCTACAAAACCTGTGCATTTTCAAAAAAATCCTGAGAAGACTGCTATTTGTACCCTTTGTGTCTCTCTCTACACAGTGAGAAAGAATGGCTGAAGCTGCAATAATAACTCCTGTAGCTAAGGATTGATTATTTTACTTTTCCGTTATTGTAAATAATGCTCTTTTATCTACTACTTGAAGATAGCAAAACTGCAAACCAAGCATCTGTTAATAAGAAGGTATTGTTGTTGGGGGGAGTAGGGGGAGCTTACTTTGTTTTTTAATAGAACTATTTAAGGCAGAGCCTCATAATTTTTGAACAAACTTTTTTGTAGTTTTAGTTTAAAATGTTATTTTTATTTTCCTGTTATGGCAAATTTCTTTGTGAACATCAAAATATGATTGAAAGGTACTTTATTCCTGAATTTCAATGGTTTCTTAACTTACATTTGATTACTCTTGCATTGGTTTCTTGTTATATCTGTGCAGGTCAAAATGCCTTCTAGCACACCAAAGCTTCACTCACACTGGCATATTAAATTTCAATACAAGCTGTTACAAACAGATAATACTTTCACCTGAAAGTCAAAATTTAAGACTCTCTAAGACACAACATCTCCTTCAATGCAACAACTCCTAATTGCTTCCAGTGCAAGGTTAGTCTTATGAGCAGTAACCATGTTTAGTGTGTCACACAGTTTGGACTGGAGCACAGAAGTGGTGCCCATGGTCCTGGCTAAGCTGGAGCTGGAGTACAGCCAAGGCTGGGATGTGATGCCATGAAGAACTGGAGTGATCCAAGGTCCTTCCAGTGCAAGGTCTGGATCTTGGGTGAACTTGTGAGCAAAGCAAGGAAGAGAGAATGTGTCACACTGAAGAATAAAGTAGGAGCATGCTCAAAACCACATCAAATACAATAAAACTAAGGAGCTTAGAGAGGTTTTAAGACCAAGGGAAGAAGGGTCCTGGAAGAACACCAGGTTTAGGAATGAAGAGGAATTAAAAGTCAAGTTTGGGCAGACAACAAAAATTATAAGAAATTACAAAAACTTTGAAACTATGCTACACAGGCAGACAGCCTTTTGCCCTTTTGTCATCAGAGGCCACTTAATGTTTGAAGCATTTGTGTGGAACCAAATGTGTTGCTTTGTTCTCCTTTATTTGCATACACAACACAGTTGCTTCTGTCAAATGATCACCTTGAGGTAACAGCTGACCTACCAACTTATCTAGATTTGAGAAACCTGTAAGTAGGCACAAGCTGTACCATTCTAGCACAAAATCCAAGCAGCATAAATGAAAAACTCATTACTCTGTATCTTGCAGAATACTCTTACATTTTAGTATGCACATTTTTTCTGCTTCTGATTCCAAGAGCAATAAACTGCTGAGATGACAGCCATTATACCAATGAGACCAGGAGTCAGATGTGAGCTACAGCCACAAAAAGTGATAGACACCTCTATATCAGGCCACTTGTAACCAAATAACTTCAGGGAGTATCTGTCCCTGTGGTTACAAGACTAATTTAAATGTTGAGTGTTTAAATGTGGATGAAATGCATTTCAGCCTCAGACTGTTTACAAGACCAGTGACAAATGAAGAGAGGCTTAAGGAGGTGTTGCCTCTGAGACTGCCTAACACTGGTGGTTCTTTGAAATTTGTACTGCCTGCATTCATAGTAGCACCCTGGTTCAATTTTTCAGGTCCAGATTGTGGTGGTCTAACAGGTTTTACTCTAATGTGCATAGCAAATTTTCCTATTAATTAAAATCTCACTTTTCTTCTAATGAAGGTAACAATCTCTTTATTCAATCATTTGATAAACACTGATATAAAATAAACAATTATCTATAGATAATTGTTTAATATAAAGATAAATATAAGATATATTTAGATGTAAAGATAAATATAAGATAAAGATATACATAAAGATATATAAAATAAACAATTATCTGGCAGCCTGTCCAGCTATACTGTAGTTTCTTGAACTGTTTCAAGTCATGTCAGAGTATGTGAGGACATTTGGATTTCTCTGGTTAATGCTTCTAGCAGATTTTGCAGATTCTTCTTGTATTTGTTTCATTTGCATCCCAAGACATTTTGAGGTCTTTATCACAGAGATGCTTATTTCCATTTTTCTTATATTAATCTCAGATGATTTTATGATTAGTGTCTTGCTCTAACACTGATTAATGAAAAATGTAGATCTTCCAAAATAATAAGCCACTAAAAATGATAAATCATGTTGTTTTCAGAATATCAAAGAGAAACTGTATCACATCTGGCACTCTGATGTGCTTACCGCTTTAACTTTTGATATATTTGTTGGGAATTGTTATAACAAAATATCTTGATGGAGTAACTGAGTAGCTATGTCTCTTGTATAAGATAGATGAAATAATATGTGATTAGTGAAATTTCAGAGAAAGAAAGAGCATAACACAATCATGAAAATAACAGTTTGAGTCTCCTTGAGTTTGTCCAGTTTTAAGCACCTAATAATATTGGCTAAGTAATTGCCATTTTTGTCATTATTATTTATAACTTATTTTTTTCATTATTGTTTCTAATAATATATATTTATTTTCTTTTATAATGCAGGTAGGTCCTGCTGCCCAGTGAAATTTGCACACAAATCCATGGGTCCCAAAGGGATGCGTCCGCGTGTGCTAAGGGAGCTGGCAGATGTGATCGCCGGACCGCTCTCTATCATCTTTGCGAGGTCCTGGAGAATGGGTGAGGTGCCTGAAGACTGGAGGATAGCCAGTGTCATTCCAGTCTTCAAGAAGGGCAGGAAGGAGAATCCGGGAAACTACAGGCCAGTCAGTCTCACCTCTGTCCCTGGAAAGGTATTGGAGCAGCTTGTTCTGGATGCCATTTCCAAGCAATTAGAAGAGAAGAAGGTTATGAGGAGTAGTCAGCATGGATTCACCAAGGGGAAGTCGTGCTCGACCAACCTTATTGCCTTCTGTGATGGCATCACCAGCTGGGTAGATGGGGGGAGAGCAGTGGATGTCATCTACCTTGGCTTTAGCAAGGTTTTCGATACTGTCTCCCATGACATCCTATTAGCAAAGCTGAGAAAGTATGGGGTAGATGAGTGGACGGTGAGGTGGGTTGAGAATTGGCTGACTGGCCAAGCTCAGAGGGTGGTGATCAGTGGAGCAGAGTCTGGCTGGACGCCTGTGACTAGAGGTGTTCCCCAGGGGTCAGTGCTGGGTCCAGTCCTGTTCAATATCTTAATCGACGACCTTGATGAGGGAATAGTGTCCACCCTCAGCAAGTACGCCGATGATACAAAGCTGGGAGGAGTGGCTTACACGGCAGAAGGCTGTGCTGCCATTCAGCGAGACCTGGACGAGCTGGAGAGATGGGCAGGAAGAAACCAAATGAGATTTAACAAGAGCAAGTGTAGAGTCCTGCACCTGGGAAGGAACAACCAGAAGTATCAGTACAGGCTGGGGGACAACCTGCTGGAGAGGAGCTCTGAGGAGAAGGACCTGGGGGTCCTGGTGGACGACAGGTTGACCATGAGCCAGCACTGTGCCCTTGTGGCCAAGAGGGCTAATGGGATCCTGGCGTGCATTAAAAGGAACGTGGCCAGTAGGTCAGGGGAGGATCACCTCCCCCTCTACTCTGCCCTGGTCAGGCCTCACCTGGAGTTCTGTGTCCAGTTCTGGGCTCCCCAGTACAAGAAAGACAGGGATCTCCTGGAAAGAGTCCGACGGATGGCCACAAAGATGATACGGGGTCTGGAGCATCTTTCCTATGAGGAAAAGCTGAGAGACCTGGGTCTGTTCAGCCTGGAGAAGAGAAGACTGAGAGGGGATCTTATCAATGTGTATAAATATCTGAGGGGTGGGAGACAGAAGGATGTAGCTAACCTCTTCTCAGTGGTTTGTGGGGATAGGACAACGGGCAATGGCTGCAAGATAGAGCACAGGAAGTTCCGCACCAACATGCGTTAAGAACTTCACGGTGAGGGTGACAGAGCATTGGAACAGGCTGCCTAGAGAGGTTGTGGAGTCTCCTTCTCTGGAGATATTCAAGGCCTGTCTGGATGCCTACATGGGCAGCCTGCTCTGAAGAACCTGCTTTGGCAGGGTGGTTGGACCCGATGATCTCTGGAGGTCCCTTCCAACCCCTACAGTTCTGTGATTCTGTGATTCTGTGATTCTGTGGAATGTGCTGAGTATCCTGATGCTGGTACCAGAGCCATTTGGAAATCCAGTCTAGAACTGCTTCTATTTCAATGCAGCACACACACAGCTCATCACTGAACCAAAATCATTTTTCATTTTATATTTCCTTTCAGCACAATTTCTCCACCCAGATGATGAAAATAACACGGAATGATAATAAGAGTCTTATCAACATCTCAGTGCAATACCTCAAAGGTCTCATCTCAGTGAGGAAACATCTCAGAATGAAACAATGAAAACCTTTTTAATCACTCAGAAATAAGTACTGACAAAACCACTTTTTTGGTGGAAACATTGAAACTCAGAGTAGGTATTTCTGAACATCAGTTAATAACTTTTCTTCAAATATGTCATTACATTTTTTCCTAGAAATTCCCAAATCTTTTGGATCTGTTGCAGTCATTTTTGACCTAAAGTGTGAGCAGTACAAAGCAGATTTTATACCACAGTGGTGGAGGAAATATCTGCTGATATTGGTTGGTTGAATGCCATAGAGGAGAAGACATAAAGACTCCTTGAAATGAAATCTTCAGATTTGCTTTGCAATTATGCATACGTAGCTGGTTTCCAAGAGTGTTTGTACAATGGGATAATGTCCAGGAAATGGATATAAATAAAAATTTACAAGGATATTACAATTAGGAGTACTCACCTGGTAACACTGAGTGTGTTTAATGACTTGAGATTAGAGCAGGGCAGAGGAAATTGGCAGAAGCAAGAATGGATGCAGCCACAAAGCGAAGAGGAGACTTGCAAAGCCAAATAGCTGCTGCGTGGGAGAGGGAGGAGGAACTATAACAAGAAAGCCAAGCCTGGAAATTGGAAAACCAGACAAAAGTTTCTTTGAGGAAGGTAATTGCTGGTAAAGAATTAAATATCCAATATCAGAATCTAAATTCAGTTAAAGTGAAGTGTTTGTTACAGTGAGTTAGATGAGAAAATAAATGAGTAATATTGAAGATTTCAGTCAGCTGTTCATGCAACCCTGTAAAGGTCTGCCATGGCATAGAGCCCAGTTACTATCTCTGTCTCCGACATACTGACTGCTCTTGTCAAGACATATGTTTATTCCCTCTGTGCCATCAGTGTACATGTAGTCCTCATTCAAATTATAGCAAGTAGGACTTATAGAGAGGAGTTAAGTATCACTGTTCGCTATAGGTAAGTTCTGGACTTAATAACTTTTTGACAAGTTTGGCTGAGATGTAGCTGATCATTGTCTATACCCAAAGGAAGGGCAGGAGCTATGGCTAGAGTATGACTAATTTAAATCATAAAGGAAAATATGCTCAAGGAGAGTCAGTACTGCTGCTCACCTCCTGTATACAAGGACATAGCTCCAGACAAGAGATTACAGCAATGAATGCCACTGATGAAGTCTATCAGAAAAGTAGATGAATCTGCATTTCTTTTTTTGTGCTTGTGACAACACCTGAATTTAAATTCCAAAGGAAGGACAACTTAGACACACATCTTCCAGACTTAACCATCCTCCTTGTTCAGGGGTCATGGACTGGATGGTTTGCTTAATATGTGAAATGCCTTCCAGACCTAATTTCTAAAGACTCTGTGGGTTTTTGGTTGGTTGGTTGGTTGGTTCATTTTTGTTCACTTGTTTTTGTTTGTCACTATTTGTTTGCTTGTTTGTTGATGGTGTGCAGTTCAAATGCTGGAGAAAACACACCTAAACTCATTGGAGACCTCAACAAAGAGAAGAATGCAGCCACAGGGATATGACAATGAGATGCCTTCTGCTTCAGAATAACTCCTTTGCAACAAAGGAACCTCTCCTGTGAACAGCACCACACAGTAGTACCCAGTCCATGGAGCTGACCGGGGTTCCTCATGAGATGAATTCAAGGAAACTGAATGGAAAAATAAGGGTAAGGATGAAGTCTCAGAGGGTTCTTACAATGCAGATTAGTCCTGTTGGAAGATGGGAATTGATGGCTATGAAAATCTCCAGTCAGAGAGAGCAGTGAATTACAAAATAACTACTCTATCGTGCCAAAAATTTGAGACTCTGCAGAACAGACCAATAACCTACACAGACATTGGCTCCACTCACATTTTGAAAAACATAATAAAAACATGTACTTAGTTGTCATGGATATTTATGTTAGGTGGTAAGAGAGTGCATATGACAAACAATTCCATTCCTCAAGGCTTGGCTACACACAAGGCATGCAATTTTCAGTGCAGAAATATATATAAATGGACATCATATTACAAAATCCAAACGTATCTGTCCAACCTCTTACTCTAGTTAGTGAAAGAGGCACAAATTTAGACAGTCCATTTGTAGGAAATATTTACCTTATACAGTGTTTCAAATAACAGTTCTCTGTTCATTTAAGAGTGCTAGTGGTTTCCTAGGAGAATTTTAGCAAAATAGCTGCTTATCACTTGCAAATATGTTACCAAATACATGGTGGTACAAACACTCTCTTCATGGCTTGCTAACTTTAAAAACATCATTTAGAAATGACAGTTCACTGGTTTAGGTCAGATTAAAAAAAAAAAATAATAATAAAATAAAAAAAAAAAATTAAACTTCTGGATCTCAGTGGCAGAATGTGTTACAAAAGGAATCTGGGTAAGAAATCAGACAGGCAGACAGGGAACTTGTCAAATGTGCTGTCAGGAGGGTGTTAGTATGAGTAACATACCTGGAGGGAAGTTAAAGAGATGATAATAAAGATGAAAGTTCAGGAAAAAAAGTCAAAGCATAAAAGCATTAATGAAAATAAAGATTCATGGAAAATAAAATAAAATAAAATAAAATAAAATAAAATAAAATAAAATAAACTGCTTTTCTTGTTGGAAGGTCCCATGAAGTTCCTTTAATTGGGGCTTAAGGATCTTAATGCAGATGTGTGTAACCCAACCAACCCTTTCTTGCTGACTCAAATTAACTGTTAATACAGTAAAGTATATTAAACAAAAATTGATAGTCTGAACAATATCCTTTGTAGAGTTGTCAGTCATCCAAACTAGCAAGACAAATAATGTCACTTTGCTACCTAGATAACCCAATTAGCAAACCTGGGGATACTCCGAAGAAAGCCATAAGGAATAGCTTACAATTGACATAAAACCTGAACTGGTTTGCACATAGGACCTGCCTTCTAACTTCAAATAGCAATCACATTTATAGAAATAACAGCATATTACAGAAAATTCACACATATACACAAAAGAGCAGGAAATATTTGCTAACTCCTGCTACCCAGCTGTAGAAGTAACAAAGATGAGATCTGCAATGTGGACTTCTTTATTCAGGACTGGAAGGAAAGATACAAAATGTTAATAAAGCAGGGGGGATTTCTGCTTTGCAGGCTTACAGTCATCAATATCAAATATCAGATGTCATAGCATGAATCTGTTTTAACAGTTTTAATATATTTTTAAGTAAACCTGTAAAAAATTCATAGGCCATTAGTTGTGCCTTCCAATCTGCCAAAACATGAATGTGGGTCAAAACCTAACACCGGGAATGTAATAAAAATATGACTGCAGTTTAAAAAATTACAGAATGTGTATGTCAGTGGTCTGAACATCACTTTCTGTTATTTTGAGATACTCCCACTTTTCCTGGCCAAAATGCTGAAGGACAACAGAGAAATAGGAATTAAAGGCAGAAGTTCACAGTTTAAAAGTTCCTTTTGCATTCTGCACACGCCCTGGGAGAAAATTTGAACTCTGCCCTCTTCAGATTGGCAGAGCTGGGATTCACACTACCAAAGCTGATGTCTTTTTAATGGATTTGAAGAGCTCTACTAGACATAAAGAAATAGTGTCCGCTTCTGGTCTGGCTGAGTGACCCTCTAGCAGCTCTAAGTTACCATGGTTAATGCAGAACTGTCTTCCTTAGGCTAAGTCTTACCTCAGCTTACCTTCCTGAGAAAAGGAGCATCCACAGCAAATCCAGGAAACACAGAGTCTGTTCTGAGTCTTTAAGCGGGGCAACTGACTTGCCGTGTTTATGAATAATGAGGGTTTATGGAAGAAATAATACAGAGGCATTTGTTTCACCATTTCTCGGATCCTCCAATTTCACAGTCTCTATCTCTGGATAAAGTAGGAGGAAAAGGAAAAAACACCAGGAAAGCAGCCAGACCTTTTAACGCTCCTTAATAGTGACAGAGGACAACCCAGAGCTAGAGCTAGAATGAGTCTTCATGACAAATGTAAATTAATGAACGTGAGGGGAGAAGGCTAATGCAAAAGACAGGGATGCCTGTTTCTCTCTCAGAAGGCTGCCAGCCAAACTGAACAGCAACAGGTTCAAACCAGAATGTTCTGGGGACTGTTGCATTTCACCCACATCTTACAGGGCCTCCTAACCCCTTAAATCAAACAAGAGTGTTTCCCCTTCCATTTTCAAATTCTGACCCACCAGAGCTGCAGAGGCTGGCATTTACTTAAGGATGGTGATCTACATCCTTGGAACCTTGCTTATTTCAGCTGCAGACTGAGGACAGAATTATATGTTGATTCATTAAGCTCTTTTCCTTGCAGAATTTGTTCTGCATCAGTTCTACAGAAGCAGATCACATATAGTTTTCACCAGCTCTTCAGCAAGGTCCTTTCAAAATTGCCCACTATATGCTACATACACACGCACACACGCAGCACTGCCACCCCCTCATCTTCACCCCAGGAATCCGTAGTAGTTTTAAAAAAAGCTTTGCAGGATTCTGCTACTGCTGACTGAAAAACAGCTGACTGAACTGACAGAATTATAGACAGAGCGCAAACACGAGAGCTTGTCAGTGCTAGTATTTAGTGCAAAGCCTCGGCATTAAGGCTATGAGCCTAAGAGTTCCTAGAGCCTCTGCAGCTGTCAACCTTCAAACATGAAAATGCAGATTTCAATTTTAAGACATAAGGACCCAGCTAGGAAATGCTATTCCATTGCATAATAAAATCTATATTTGCTATATTTAGAAGAGTCAATGACTGTGATGCATGGAGTAAAACGATTTATAATCCACAGTCAACATATACGCTAACTCACATTTTGATTTTAAGACATAAGCACCCAACTGGAAGATTATATTATTCATATGCATAATAAAACAGCTTCTATGTTTAGGATAGTTGATGGTGTTGAGGCTTGGAATGAGTGAGTTTTCTCATGGAGATAAGGCACTTTTCAGTGCTTATGAACTCCTGCTTTGATCACATACAAACTCATCAATAGAGTTTCCTCTTTGGGGTTTATTCTGAACATTTTCTCATTTTCCTTTTCCTTTATCTTTATCATCTCAGAGAGCGAATCCCATGTCCGCATAGTCATGGCTCTTTCTGTTCCTTGAGCGCATTCTTAGCAAGTGTATTATTAAGTTAATAAGGTTTAACTTTGATCCTTTTTCTGAACAAATCAAGCTCTGTGCTCGATTTCCTCCCATTTTATGCTTTCTCAAAAGCTTCAACATTATGAATAAATTTATTACCTCTCTGATATGCCCCTCTAGCTTTTATGCTATGAAATGTAGCAGCATTGGCCAATGAAAAACCATTTCTTGCTTCTCTCCATCTAGGACTCTTTTTTTTTTTTTTTTTTTTTTTTTTTTCCAGGAAAGAAAAATAAGATCAATATGACACAGTTTCTTCCCTCTGCAATGAGCATTTGCATGGATAATACATATGAATTCTAATGTGAGTTACTTATTGTGCGGAATGACGTCACTATTCAAAAATGTACCTGAGAGCCTATTCAGAAAACTGATCTCAACTTAATAAATACAGAGAAAAATACAATGCAAAAAGAAAGCTCTTAAACCTTAGAAGTATTTTATAATAAAATGAAATAAACTTTTTTTTTTTTTCAGCTCACAACCTAAAATATCTAAATAATGCAGAACTTTTATTATAAGCATTCACTTATGTTTTAATAATTCCACACAAGTTGGAAAACTGTCTTTTCCTTGAATAACATTGCCTGGTTCAAATAGTTCCTATGGTTCTTCATTTGAGGACAATTTGGGGTTAATTTGGTGGTATACTTCTTCAACTGGAAGATTTTCCCTTAAGCATCATTTCTAATATCAGCTGTCTCAATTTTGTTAATACAAGCACTTTCTTAGGAGGGATGAGGCAAATGAAAAAGAAAAAGAATGAGGTAGATTTTGCCATTCAAAGGAAGAAAAGTAAACATTCCAGAAAAGATTAAAAGAGACAAGAGGGAAGAGAAAACAATAGAAAGTTAAGCTCCCAGTAAAATCTGAAAGCTGGTCTGAATACACAGTTAACAAAGATGCACAGCTTACAATCACAATAAAACATAACCAAACATTTTGAAGGGGGATCAAATCCTCCTATTTCAGGGACAGCCATATCTGTAACAAAGAGGAGAGGCTAGGGAGATGCTTTCCCAGAGTATGTCATTCTGTCACTGACTGCTGGTAGGTTTCTTTTAAACTCCTCTGTGGCACATAGCAGTGAGAGCCAGTACACAAGACTAGCTGCACCACCAGCTGTCATGGCATAATAAAAATGCCTACATTGCTATGAAATCGATCTGAAGCAACACAAAAGGAATGAAAATGGAGAATAAGAAATATTATTTTGCAAGGGAAGGATGGAATAATTTAAGGGTTATTGCTGAAGGAAATCTTCCTTTCCAAAATTAGAAATAAAATATTTGTAGGAAACATAAGGCTTCTAATTCACACTGAGCTCAACAGGACCCATGACATGTGAGCAGATGTTTCTCTCAGCTGTCTGGTTTACTGACATTACCCGAGTTTTTTTGTTTGTTTGTTTTGTTTTGTTTATTTTTTTACTGAGACTGCATAGTTTAGTAGAAGCTATGACTTCACCCAAAAGTTCATGAAAATACCCTGTACCTAACACCCTGCCTCATCTCCCTGGTGGCAATAGTGGATGCCAAGAGAGGAACACAAGACCACAATACAAATATACTGACTCCTATTCAGAGTCCTTTCCCACTGTCCAGTGATTTGTGTCTAAGGAAATTCTTGAGCCAAAATGTTAGCTTTGCAATTGTTCCCATTGGGTTTTCCCACCATGAATTTGTCCACGTATCATGTTGGAAAGTTGCTGCACAGTTTCCCAGGAAGCTGTATTGTCTTTTGCTTGCCTGGAACTTGGCATCTATGAGATTTGCCAGGTAAATAAGAGTCAAGACAGCATCTTCTCTTCCTCCTCTGTGGGTGGAAAACTTCAAGACAATAATGGCAATGTGTAGCACTCATGTTGCTCAAATGCTTCCCTTTCCCAAAACTCTATCTAATGTGCATGCTGTATTTCCATTTTTTTTTAAGGAAAGACAGTAGAAGCTGAAGTAAAAGGATATATGCACACTTCAGAAGTTCTGATATCAGTGCACATTAATTTCAAGGTTTATACGGAGTAACTAAAACAGGCATTATGCAATATGTTGAGAACTAGATACAGAAAGTATCTATACATATTCTTTTGAACTGAATCAAAGGATACTAGAAGGGGAAGATATTGAAGCAGACTATTTTAAAACTGTGTTTGAAAGATTTCCTTTTCCTCCACAGTACAGCCTTGTCAAGAACATGGAGTGTCCTCCCATCCGTCAACCATCTTTCTGCTTTTGGTCCTTCCTCTGTGCCAGTGAGCAACTCCTTACTTCTTTCATAATCCTCTGTTATAGCTGCTTCTTTTAGATCAAGGGGTCATAAAATCATTTATGTTGGAAAAGACATCTAGGAACATCAAGTCTAACCTTTAAATGATCTATTGCTCAATATTATTATATGATTGTTATATTTTTGTTTTTACTTCCAGGTTACCTCAACTTATTCCAGCTTTGGGAGCCCAAAGACCATCACTTTTTATATAACTCCAAATTTTATCCTGCTATTGATAGGAAAAATTAGGCCTCCACTCAGAATGAAACTTGTAGTTTAGCAATGCATGGTAAGAGCCCCAAATAACATCTCAGAGAATTTGTTAGCTGAAAATGTTGAAAAATTATAATAAGTAATAAGCATTGAGATATTTTTGAGTACTCTACGGACCTCATTGTCTTCTCTATTTCAGAAGCTAGAAAACTGTCAGGGAAGCATTGTACAAATGCAGCACTTGCAATTTGCATTTACTTAAGTAGTAGAATTATTTTGAGCCCACTTCTCTTTCATACAAGAGCGATAATTCAGAAATACTATGAAGTCTTAAAGGGCTTCCGAGATGTATTGAAAATAAAAGGAAATGAAGCATGCTGCTATTGGGTTTATGAATAGCCTCCTGATGTAAAAAAGTTAAACATCACTAAGAATGTCTGGGCTTGGAGACAGGAGGAAGGAGAGGAGTTGTTCAACAGCTCAGCAGAGCATAAGCTCATCTGAATCAAATAGCACAAGATTTAATAGTACACATGGGGAGAAAAATAAGGCAGCTTTATTGGGATATCTTCTGAAATCTGTAATTTTTGTAGCTTGACAACACTTTTAGAACTACAATATTAATGTCAAGACTCTGGAGATTACACCACAGCTTTTATCTCAAAAGCCAATTACAACTGTCTGTGCCACTCTAGCACTTTCTCTGTCCTGCACTCCTAGACATATCTGAGTGTCTTTTCATAACATGTTTACTAGGGAAAGGTCACTTGCCAAATATGATTTGTTTCTTCTCTCCTGTCCAGAGGAGAGACTGTAATCCAGAGGACTATAATCTTCAGGCAGCTGCCTTTCAAGTATATGTGCTCTCGTATGTCACTATCAGCAGTCAACAGTCTCAAAAATGAATTCAGTGCAAACAGGGCAAGAGGGGGAAATCTTTACCTCCTCATGTAAATTGCATCATGGAAGTAGTGTGTGCTTGGCACAGGAAAGATCCAGCAGAAGTAGGACTAGCTGGATTTCACAAGACATTGCCTTAAAGACAACCCTACTGCTTGTCCCTCAACCACAATATAAATGCATGAATGGATTTTTGCACCTTTCCAAAATTATCTGAACTTTTAGAGAAGGAAATAAATTGTTCAGCTAAGATAGCATCAACATGGAAGAGTTTAAGATCAAAGTTTTTTAGACTGGAATTGAACAAATAAATTTTCTGAACCGAGTTTCAGTGCTAAAACTTAGGAAAGGAAAAACTGCTTGGAAAGACAGTAATATAAACATCTTGAAAGGGTCCTCCATTACTTTCTGTGACATAGTTAAAGGGAGAAGCAGAAAGGAAACAAATTATAGATCTCAGATTATATCCAAGGCAAACTGCAGATATTTTTCAAAAATATTATCGCTATTTGTGTTTGTAGTTTCAAAGTTAACAATTACCTAGAATTGCATGCAGATCAGTGACCTTTATGAATAAGAGAGGATATGTTTCCCTCATTAGTTGGTGGTAAACATGGTAAACAAAATGTGCACGTTGACATAAGGGCTTATTTAAATATAACAAGCCAGTGTTAGTGCTAATATCAGTATCTGCATTTTGAGAGCTAAGTGTGGATCTGCTATTACACGATATTCCTGATGTTCAGAGTTAGGTCTTCTCTACAGGATAAAAATGTGGAGAGAAAAAGGCAAAATTAAACAGTAATATTAACTGACATGCCCATCTCATCTCTTCACAAAAATCTCTTATTCAAACACACAGTAGTTTCATCCAAATGAATAACCAGCTTTTACTTCACTGCAGTTGATTGCTTCTTCATGAGAAGAATTCTTCAATGAGTGAGGATATGAGGTTGATGCATGCATTACTTTGGGCCAAACATGTCCCACTGGAAAACAGGGCATGCATCCTACTTCAAACGGCCTTCAAGTCTGGCAGTCTGCACAGAGAAGGACCTTTGAGACAGGAGTGACTGAATTTGCACATCTGAAGGCAATCCTAATATGGATGGACACGTTTGCGATTCATATGACCAACCGGTAAAACAACTACCGAAAAAGGCTAAGAGGGTCCCTGTTCTCATTACAGCAATATCTTCTAATGTTTATTGGGGTGGAAAAACATTGTTGCTTATTCAGAAATATGGACAAAGAAGTCCTGTCTCACAATGTGAAAGCTTTTCAGGAGATTTATATGTGCCTTAAACTGTATTTTATGCATACTATACATTTGCTTTGCCATTAATGGCATCATGCAATTATTTTCAGGCATATTTGAAGTTAAAATAATGCTGTGAAGTTAAAATAGTGCTGGTGGTATTTAGGTGTATTCATTATATAGGGATGGCTCTTTGCTGCAAAGTAGCTTTATTACTAGGTTTGTACTGATGAAAGTGACTAGTTAAAGTCTGATATAAAAAAAGTGGCTTGCTGAGCTTCATAGTGAAAGAAAGAAAACTCAGTGACATTTCTTTGGAGAATACATACTTTGCTAAAGTTTCTTACCAGGGCCACGCTAAAGCTCATACATACTAAAAAATGTCATCTATTGACAATGCAAATTCATTTTGATATGACCAAAGACATTGAATGCTCTGCTGTCCATAAATGTCACTCCATAATTTCATTTTTTTTTTCTTTTTTTCAGTCTGACACAGCCAAGGTGCAACTGCATGTAGTGGGACTGGATAGGGTAGAGGTAGCTGTTGTCAGAGTGGGATGAAGCAAACAAAGCGGGCCATGGCAGAATAATCTTTTAAAGCATGTAATCCTGTTGCTTTAATATCTGATTTGCAAAAGCATTGAAGCACAATTTTGTAGTGGTGATAATGGATCCGTGACTTTTCATGTCCATAATACAAGATGCTATAAGACCACAGGAACAGAGAAATCCTTCCTACATAATTTTGGAGCCCTCTACTGACCTAGTCTTTCTTCCAGTTTTCAGAAGCCACTGTCATCCTGCTATAGCAGCAAATGGTGAAGTGGTTACGTGGATGACAAACTCCATAGTCTTCAGGTTCTATTAAGTTTAGCAAGACATTTACTTTTCCCTACCTCTGTGTAAGCCAGCTATTGTCACATTAGTGAACTCTTTTCTAAGAGTGGAGAATGACTAAATCAACAGTTTATTTTCTATTTGGAAAAAAAATATGAAAAAGGCACACAATCTGCTGTGTGAAATTGTAAGAGCTTGCCATGTGGCTTATATTGACACAATATTTGTTCTGAGTACTTAAAATGATGCTGCAGATGTTTGACATCCACTAACCCACATGGCTCCACTGAACTTCTTGTCCCTTAGGTGAGATACCTGTCAGACATCAGGGAACATCGATGATCTGCTCACCTGCTCTCCCTTTGCATGTGCTGCAGAGGAACAGGCACTTTTAGTGATCCCCCTTGACCTAGGAAGGACACCTACTTTTGATTTCACCATAAAATCTCCTTTTCAGTGGGGTTAAAATTGATATAGGAATTTTTGCATAATTAGCTTAACTATAGACAGCTCCACTGTCTGCAACTGAATCTCAACCTTTTTGTCCAGGGTAGATGAAAATAAAATTTAAACAAACAAACAAACAAAAAACAGTAGGAGGCATTATATTTCTATGTCCATTTTTCATACTGAGCAGCTTCCATTTCCCTTCAACATATGGATCAGCAGTATAGAAATAAGTAACAGAAGGATTTGTCTCAAAAGCATCAGGTAATACTTTCTTGGCTTTTCTCTAAGACTCCCAAATTCAAGGGTTCTAACACCACCTACACTTGTTTGGCGTACAACAAAAGTATCACTGACAAAAATATAAGGTTCTTTTCCTTAAATCAGAATTGATTTATTACATATTCACACAGCATAAATCGAATTAACAATACAGTAAAGCAGACCTGATACACAATAATTGTGCATAAGAACAGAAAATAAATGCTCGCAAGATAACTTTCTATATTGAAGCTAGCTTTCAGTGATTTCTTTTGCTCCTTTTTGCTGCACATGGACTCATTTGTTGTATAACCATGTGTGTACCTTGGCAGTGCCAGAGCTTCTTTACAACAAACCTTCATTTTTTAATGATAACAGTAATGTATAGACTAGACCTACATGGTCTTTTTTCTGGTTATTATTTTTATTTTCCTCATCTTAGCCCTAGTAGTAGGGCAACATTTATTTAAACAAGAAAGAAATTTATTTTAAGTTTTAGGATGATCAGTATGAAAATAAATCAGAAAACTATAAATTACTCATACACTCAAACATTCCCATAGACTTTGAACTTCAGTGCTCACCTTTAATATGTCTAGATAAGGATTTTCAAAACCAAAATGCACTGAAATAAGCTTTGTGCAAAAGCACATCATTTATTTATTTTTGCTGTACTTCTTCAGTGATCTGACACATTCTTACATGTATATCAAAGACGTTTCTTAAAGATTAAAGCAGTTTATTCATTGTTGATTCTGATGTGCAATCTTCTTTTATTTTTTTATTTTTTTTTTCTTTAAATTCACCCCAGCACTTAACCTCACTACTGGAAGGAATTATTTTCACATTGCATTGTTTCTAAAAATGGAAATATATACTTTGAAGACACATCACAGGTTTGTTTCCTTCTTCAGAATTATTCTGAAGTTTTTCTGTGATTATAAACATTCTTTTGGTGAAGTAATTAGTCTCCTAAATAGTCTATCATTTACAAATAACATCATCATTGCATTACTATTATTATTTTTAAAGGAGTAAGGGAATCTTGGATGTAGTGAAACAGGCAATTTTGCAGTATATTGCTCTGAAACTGTACATGTCCCTGTGGCTGCAGAGAGAGATAAAGATCCAAGATAAGATACTAATTAGAGAATATCTAGTCCTGAGGCAATGCAGGGCAAATGACTGCGGTGTGCTGTAGAGAAACTGTCAACTCCTGTAGTAGCATAAAGAAGACCTTAAAATAAATTTATTATAATACACTTCCATGACAACTGATTAAAAGTTAGAGGCGGAAACTGCCCTGCACTTTGAAAGCTAACATACAGCAAGTTCAGCCCATTGGTGGGGAATGCTGGTGATGCTAAGCCTGTAGGAAGTGGTAGCCAAATGAAAGCATTAACTTTTGAAACTTTTCCAGATCATAGTCTTCTTGCTGGCATTTACTTTTCATGACAGGCTGAAAAGCAAAAACAACAGGGCCTCATTAACATGCACACATTGTAATTAAAAAATAAAAGATGAAAAATAGAGGGATCATCTCTCATCTTCAGAGCAAGGATTTAACAGCAAAGCACTACAGATCAAGATTCAGCTCAATTTGCCAGTGTTTCCTAAAGCAAGACTGACATTCTACAATTGCCAAGATAAGCAAGCAGGTATACAACATTCTTGATTTCTATTGTGAGACTGCATACCCGATAACAAAGCAAACTCAGTTTCTCATTTAGGGTTCACACAGTTATGTCTGAGTGGTGAAGGTTGCTGTGTACCAAGCACTGTTACCAAATTCAGAAAGCTCTTGTATTCTGTTAGCATGTCACATAAAAGACAACATAAAAGGGTAATATGCTGTCACCTTCTTAATTAAATACGTTTGTATTTCCTAGTGTATACAGTCAATTTACAGTGTGTCTGCATGTGATTTTAAGTGAAGAGCTAAGAGAAAGAACACTTGAAAACTGTGAATCTAGTAATAATTCTAGCAACTGCCTTCTCTGAACTCCTTCTCATGTGAATCATCACACTGAATCCAAAGAAACTGTTCTCATAAGGTCAATTCTTACAATCACATGGTTTCACAGTAGTTGAACAATTATAATCTATGCAGCAAAGATGTTACTTGGTGTTTTCGTTAATAGCCATGGGACTTCTCTGTCTTCTGCTTTACTATTTATTGAAGTTTGATTTATTCAGAACAGTATTCATTGTGACTCAGTACAAGTTTTTAGAAACTGATAACTTCTCTGAAAGGGACACTTCATACATTTCACTAACATGAGACACTTAGCCATAGGGTATGCTAGTGTGTGAGTTGTCACCAGAGAGTCCAAGGAATGTGTGAAACTTTACATGATAAAAAAGTGAGCTCAGAAAATATTTGTTTTGGTGTCAGGCTTGAAATCCCAGCAGTCAACTCAAGTGCTCTCATACTTAGGAACTGTTACTTTTTTAGAAATATGGTTTTAAAGAAGAAAAATCCTGGGAAAGAAATTAGAAATAGAAAGAGAGAGAGACTATTGTACTTGAACTAAATGATACTTGTCAGAATTATAATTATGTATGTACCGCATTGAAGAAAACTGTATTAAAGGTGAGCATTTATTGACAAAAATTGGAAAAAAAAAAAAAAAAAAAAAAAAGAAAACCCACTGGTAGCTCACAACGCATCAAAAGGAGGAAGAAGTGGTTTCATGCACTCTCTTTTGAGGGCAATTCCACACAGAAGAAGCACCTGGGTTTCCCCTTCTTCCTGTGACATGGTACAAGTCATATTTCAAAGAGAAGGAAGAAATGCCCTCAAGTTCTCTGATTTCAGAGAAACTTTAGGCATTTCTGTTTTTTTTGCAGCCGTTCATAATTTTTTCCTTTCTCCTTTTCTTTCTCTAGCTCCACAGCAAATCAGTAATGACCATCTTACAAGTTGGGCAGAGAGTAACTCAAAAAGAAAATGCCGTAAACTGTCAAGCCCACAACAAACAAAATACTGCAAACAGCAAAGAGGATTGGGAATTGTGTTTAGTATGCAGTACTTCCTGGGGACAATTCAGAGATGTAAGTTGGGGTATGTGCCCTGCAGCCCTCCTTCTGCACATGACTGATGGACAGTTAAACCACAAATTTAAAGAGGAGAAGGGAAGGTTTTGGCAAAGCAGTTTAAGAAACCTTTCCAAGGTTTCAAATCCAAGAATTTTCTGTTTTCTCTCAAATGCAGCTTTCTCTGGGCTATATATTCCCAAAAGGTTAGAAGATCAATGAGAGTCTTCTTTGTCTATTCAAATACCATCTTCTTGTTCCTAGACCATTCCATCCGTACCTGAATACAAAGCATGTCCAGAGGTTAATTGTTGCATCCTATTAGTGATACATCTTTAAACTCTTCCCAGAAATATATATATATATAATATATATATATAAGGTCTTTTTGTATACAGCAATTGCATATTCTGTGTTTTTCCCATCAATGTGCCATGGTATCCTTCAGAATATTCTTTGGTCTAGGAATCCACAGCTAGCAACAGCTTTTCCATAGCTTACCTATAACATTTTGTCAATTGAAAGTGCTTCTATCAGAGGTGTGTTTTTTTTTTTTTTCCTGAGAGCAATACCACATGGTGTGCCCCATGCACAGAAATGAGCATTTAAAAGCCCCTGCTTCATTATTTTGCTTTATTTCCTACCCTGATTCAGTGAGAAGGGCAAAGGTCAGGGAGCCTGACAGCACACGATTATGGGCAGGTCCCAGACAGCAGTGGTGAGGAAGCTGCTCAGAGAATGTTGGTAAAAATGAATATTTATGATTTCTTATCCTGTAACGTATTTCAAAGTATAAAACCCACAGCACAAAAATGTTCAGGGCTTGGCACAGCCCACAAAGCAATAAAGTTCATTTATTCTGTGAAGGAGAAGAGTTGTGTGAAGGTAATTGAAGGGAGAGTTTGACCATGACTTTGATGCTGACTCTGACTTAACTCTAAATCTGAGGGCTAAATGCAGTCTACAGCTATCCCCATAGTGAAGAACCTAGAGATCTGGATGGATGCAGATAAGAGTCTATCATGATTGGAATTTTGGAAGAGAGATTTTTTTCCCTAAAGGAGGGGAGAAAGAAAATTGTGTTTCTGTTTTCATCAATGCATTCTTGAATTTAAAAATAGATTAGTTTAGAAAAAACACCTTTTAAAAAATGAAAATACATTTCATGTGAAATGTTTCTTTCTTTCCTTTAAAAAGAAAAAAGAAAAAAAAAAAAAAAGGAAAAAAAAAGAAAAAGAAAAAAAGAAAAAGAAAAGTCATAGGTAATAAGTTTACAAGGATGTTTTTGTTGCAAAATCTTTCATTTCATCTCTACAGTCACTTGTCATCAAAATGCAGATCAAAATTTGTCATGCTTTTCTCAAGAACATCATGTGGAATGATGTTCAAGGAGTCCTACCTAGAAACAAGTCAAACACCTCAGATGAGAATTTTGTATCTCAGAGACAGGTGTCAAAAGGAGATGTCCAAAATAGTTTGAATGAGTTGCAGTCTGTAATTACTCTCTTTCCTGCACATCTGAAGGAGCCTACCATGACTGAGACACTTTGCAGAACTATAGGTGTCTCAATCTAGGCACAGTTGGGCAACCAAGCACTTGCTTCATACTGAGAAGGCAAAATCCAAAAGACTTTCCACTTGACTCCCCTCAGTGGTTTATTCCACTGTAATTTTTGGAGTATCTACAGTCAGTCCTAGGTTCTGCAAAGTGGAGTGGTGGCTACCATCTTCTTCACCATCAAGAAATGGGAGGAGAAACATCATTTGATGAAATGTTGTCATGTACTCGCCCCCAGAGCAGGTGGAGTGACATGGACATTTCGCAGTAATTAGTCCCAGCAGTCCTTGGCAAGGGAAGGTGTTCAGAATTTTGGGCTCTGGTTGGTGGCCAGCTCTTCATGCACATACCTGTTTTAGTTGTTGCTTATTTAGCAGGGTTGCTGTGGATACACCTCTGAAACGTCAGGCTCTCTTCTGCAACTCCAAACTCACAACCATGGCCTTTTTTAACTACCTGTTTAAGTGTTTTAAGATATTCCTCTTTCTAGTTATAAAAATTAGGGAATTGGTCCTTGTCAGCCTAGAGCTAGCACTGCAATGAGGGTCAGTAAGCCAGTCAGGCTGTGTTCACACAACTTACTTTTGCCACTGCCTCTTGAAATTGTCAATCCACTGTAGGTCATATAGAGAGTCTTTACCATAACTCTTGTCCTTGGGATTGGCTAATTTGTGCTTCTAGGTGCACTGAAAGAGGTGGAGTTGAGCTGAATTCCTTAAGAATTTACAGAGGATACCTGGGGGCCATGCCTTCTGTGAGCACCTCTATATACTCAGGGTGACATCGTGCTTTCGAATTGCGGCAGCCTGGATTTTTTCCATTTTCCTTGGGCCTGGAGGCTATCTTCCAGCTGACCTCCTTGGAAAGAGAGGGGGAAATGTACTGACTAGAAAATGTAAGACTGGTAGCAGTTTGCTTTCTCCCCTTTTCTGGTTGAATCAGCTTCTGTCTCTGCAGTTTTTGTGTGTGTGCGTCTGAGAGCGTGTGATTGAAGACTGTGTTTCTAACACACAGGCAAAGTACAGAGATACACAGGAAAGAGAGAAATGTGACAACAAAGCTTATAAAATAATCCTAACCCATCCAAACTGAATTTGTATGTTTGGATCTGGCAGATGGAGCATAATAACTTAACCTGTCCTCTCAGCCTGGACACTTGACAGATGTAAACCCAGCTAAAAATAAAAAATTAAAATAAATAAAAAATAAAATAATAATAATAATAATAATAATAGCAGCCTATTTCAGAAATAAAAACTGCTTTTGGATTAGTATTCCTCTTCCTTCTCTTGCCATATTGCATGACATTGCATGTTGTCCTGGCTCTGCTCCTCACCACCCACAAACCAAGGGATTAAATTCATTGGCTTCAGTCTCCCCATGAATCTGTGTGAGTTATCAGGCAGCTCCAGCTATCCCCTCTGCATTATTTTTCACCGTAGTTTTAGCTGGCAAGCACAACAGTAAATCTTTAGTTCATTTCTCTCCACATCCCCTTGTTGCTTGCAGGGTCAGAGGGAAGGAACCTCTAGCCCCACCAAACCTAAACTGCTCTCAGGGTGACAAATGTTTAAGGCATGAGCATCCCCACAGACTCTCAGGTGCTGTATTGTAGTGGTGATTGGCCCAGCTGGGATAACAATAAGGCGGTGTATGTTCCTGGTTTGTTCATCCAGGTGAAGAAAAATAAATAAATAAATAAAATGTGAATCTAACAAACACCTTGCTTTATTGATCTGTGTATATTTCCTTTGATACCAATTAACTGAGAAAAGTCAGATTCCTATAAAAATGTCGGTTAATTAGTTTTGCAATTACAGGAAGACATTTCAAACACCATAAATTCCAGAACAAGGAGCTTTTTAGGTATATTTTTAAAGGATCTAAATGTATTATTGGGAATGACATTTCAAACAGTAACCTTAGATGCAAAGTGAACTAAAAATGGTTCAGAACTTGAATAGCTTGCTCAGAGCTGCCCCAATTCTCAGTGCGTTTAAGCTTTCCCCGCTCAGACTAGGCCATCCCAACTCAGTTTTCTTTGTGCATTATGTTGTTCTGAGGTGCTCATAAAAATGAAATTTACTCACAGGTATACCACTCTCTAAATCAAATTTATACGATACCTTAGTTCAATATCACATTCACAATGAAATAATCTGTACCAGTTACACCTATCTAAAGAGATGTAGAGGAAAAGGTAATTTTCTTGTGATGGTTACTTACAAAACAACAGTTACTAAGGACCCATTGACACCATCTCATACTGATCACATACCTTTATTGCACAAATCCCTGGTAATTCCTGCATACATATTTGTTGCACAACTCTATAGCTTTATCAAAAACCCTACTGTGCTGATGCTAAACAATTGTGCTGCTTGACAGAGAGTTTGTAGAGCTTCTTAGGAAGGGAAAATATCTAACCAGGTCACTAAATGGAAAGGACAGGCATGAAGTCATTCAAGCATGAATGCCAGTCATAAGAGACCTTTGCACACATAGGCATTGCTAAATCTAATTCCTGGCAGCAGGGGGAAGAAAGTCCTTTCAAATAGGTGGTCTTATTTGTTCTGGGCAGTCAGTATGACCTCCTTCAGAGGTTGTATGACCCTGACCTTGAACATGTGCTTAAACAGAAAGCAAACACCCCCAGAAGAATATAGCTGTTCTCAAGCTAGGAGAACTATGGCAAGCAACAAACTGTCTTAAATGTTAAATATTTCAGTGCAAATAAAAATAGCTTGTATAAGATTTAGATTTATCCTGTCCTTTGTATTGTAATGCCTGGCTCCTAAATCTCCTCCCTCCTTTGCCACAGGAAAGCTTTTCTAAGCAGAAACTGTCAAAAAAAGAAAACCGTTCCTGTCTCTGGAGACATTCTTCTTCCTAGCATCTGGCAGACAGAGAAGGCAATTGATACAAAAAACCTAAAGAGTTCAAGGAGAAGAGCAACCAATACCAAATCCAGAAACCCATCCTAAATTTGCAATGCTCTCTTTAGAGGCCAGAAAACAAATTCCTGCCTGGAGTCTCCTTCTTTAGCAACAAAGGTCAAAGAAAGATGCACAAAGCCTTATCTAGTGCTGCCTGTATTTTTATTTGAATTCTTTCCTGGTGTAGAGAGTATACATCTTTTATGAACATATATTTCAGCAGGAAGTGATGCTTATACACCTCAGATTGTTTTGGTTTATGAACCTGCTTTAAGATGATGTAAAATAGTATGAGAATAAAAGAAACCCAGTGTCCTTTCTAAATTGTTCGGTAGTGTTTTGATGTTGTTGCTGTGGTTTTGTTGTTGTTGTTTGCTTGTTTGTTTGTTTGTTTTTATTTTGCAAGATTGATGTCTAGCATAATCTTCACGCATCACAGATGTTATAGTACATAAACTGTCTATGTGTCCACAAATATGGGCAGTAGAGGGTCTCTTCTTAAAACAGTACAATCATCGTTGGGAAATATAACCTTTGCCATGCACTACATTTGCATATGTTAATAGCATATTAGTCTGTACTTAATAGCTAAGCATAGGTCAATAGCAGAGAGAGAGACCCACTTTCATGTAGGTATTTTCTGAAGACCCAGTTGCAAGATCAACTAAAGCTAATCCACACCTGCACAAGCATTTGAAAAGAGCAGATCCACCATTTTCCAGGTGCCATCTGAGAGATGCTGGCTCTAGTATGCACGTGAGTACAAGATGAGCCCAGTCAAGGACCCGAGAACTAAACATAATTTACCAAGTGAACAGTATTTCAGATGGATAAGGTCCACCCAGATTTCATGAGCACTAGAGGAAGCAATAAGAGCTGACTGCGTGATTGGGTTTTAGCAGGTATGGGCGGGCATTAACCTTTTGTCAGTAAACTCAGATCAACCTAAATTTCTTGTATAACTTGACCATATTGAATATTAATAGCAAAACTCCAAATTAAAGGAGAGCAATTGGGTGTAAAATGAATGTTTTCAGATGACTAATAAAATGTTTTTTTGTTTTGATTCATCTTTAATTAGATGAGAGACAAATATTGCATCACATGTTGTTAGTGCTCAATACCAGGCAGTCAGCAACATAAAGTTTAATGTTATTTATATTTGTTTTCCCTCCGCCTCACTCCCAAATGCATTCTGGTCTTCCTAGTCATTAAACAGTAATGTACAGAATTGTTTTCAGTTTATTAAAACATGAAGGGAAATTCTGCGTCTATTCTTCACACAAACACCTACTAAAATCTTTAGATTTGCCGAACTAATGATTTCAAGATATCTCTCAATATTGTTATTCATCTGCACTGCATTGAGCCACAAGTTTGGATATCACTCTAGTAACATGAGAGAAAACAGGTATCTACCCATCTTTATCTCCAGGGTGCATCACAGAATCACTGAATCGTGGAATGTCTGAGGTTGGAAGGTACCTCATGAGATTATATGGTCGAAAAATCCTGCTCAATCAGGGACACCTAGAGGTGATTGCCCAGGAAAGAAAAATAAAGAAAAAAAAAAAAAAAAAAAAAAAAAAAAAAAAAAAAGTTTTTCCTGATGTTCAGCAAGAGCATCCTGTGTTTTAGTTTGTGCCTGTTACTTCTTGTCCTGTTACTGGTCACTAATGAAAAGAATCAAGCTCCATACCCTTTGCACCCTTCATTCAGGTACTTATATGCCCTGATAAGATCCCCCTTGAGTCTTCTCTTCTCTGGTCTGAAGAGACCTAGTTCTGTCAGCCCTTTCCTGTAGGAGAGATTTTCTCCTATGTCTCAGACTTTTCCCCAGTCCCTTAATCATCTGTGGTCCTTCTCTGGATGCTCTCCAGTAGCTCCACATCACTGTTGTACTGAGGAGCTAGGATCTGGACTCAGTACTCCAGGATCCCCCAGTCCTTTTCTGTCAAGCTAGTCAGCCCCCAGCATGTACTGGTGTCTGGGGCTATTCCTCTCCATGTGTATGACTTCGTATGTCCCCTTGCTAAACTGCTTGAGGTTCCTGTCAGCCCATTTCACCATCCTGTTGAGGTCCCTCTGGATGGTGGCATGACCCTCTGGTATATCAACCACTCCTCCTGGCTTTGTGCCATCTGCAAGCTTGCTGTGGGTACCCTCTGCCCCATCATCCAGATCATGAATAATGTTGCCACTGTAGCAGTCTATTTCAGACATCAAGTACATACCTAAGATTTAAAATTAACCATTCTGCCCTGGGAAGCAGAGTCCACAGTTAGTCAAAAGTCCGTATAGTGTCCCAAAACCAAATCAAGAATTCCACTTAGGAAAATTTTCCTAAAACGGGAATAAAATTATTCCTTATTTAATCTCCTAAGGTATATTTTTTATGAGGACATAAAACAAAGATGGTAAAACAGCTTCCCCTGGATCAATGCCAGCAGCCTGGCAGAGAATCTCTGCATATGTTTTGGCTATGGATAGAAAACCTGTAATGTTATTAGAGAGAGAATTATTTCCCAGAAATGTTCCACAGAGGACATTAGTAGAAACAGCTTGGAAAACATTTTCCTGGATGTGATATTTGCAAGACTTCCTTATTACATAGTCACTGAAAGAAGCAAAAGTATGCTGTTTAGACTTGTTTTATTAAGTAATAAAAAAATTCAGGGAAAAAAAAAAAAATCTTGGATTAAGAAATGAAGGGTTATTTCTGATAAAAATAAATAAGTAAAATAAAATAAAATAAAAATAGAATAACAGGTCTATATCTAAATCTTTTGTATGAATGACCAAGAATGGAAAAGTTAAAATAAAAAAAGATAATAATAATAATAATAATAATAATGTAAACCCAGCTAGGTGAAAGCACACAGAAAATCTTGAAAATTGACTATTTTCATATCAAAAGAGCTAACAAGATCATTACTGTGTATTCTTCAATGAAAGAAAACCTGGGGAAAAGAGCTATCAGATCCACTGGAATAATTAGGGGAAAAGACATCTGAGAGTAAGAAGGATGCAAAGAATAAGAAAAGAATAGAAAAAGCACTGACATCTATAAGCTAGACATCAAGTAAGGCAAGGATTCCTGTGAAAGTCTCAAAAAGCAGCCTTCTGAAAGGAATTAGAGATAAAATTTGTCCAGCCATATAAATAAATTAATATAGAACAAGGACAGAAGAATTCTAAAGAAGCAAAGAGTAAGATAATATTGGTGTAGTCCAAAGCTAAATCATTCTAGTTAGCTTCCAAGACTGACAGTGATGTTGAAAACTAATGCAGAACAAAACCAGATAATAAGAATGCATGTTTAAAACAAAAAATTGCCACAGTAGCAGTAGAGAAAAACCTTTCAGAACATAGGTCAGGTGGTGACATAATTTCCTCAGAATTGGCACTGAGTTTATAAATACATCAGCAAGTATTTAGCAAATCTTTTCTGTATAATTGAAGATATGAGGTAGCCATAGTTAGGAGATTGACGTGAGCAATTTCAGGCATATCAGTCTAAACTCCAACATAGCAGGCTGCAGAACAGGCTTGGAAAGAAGGGATAATTTAAGTCTGAGGTAGTTAAGATGAAATGGCTTGTGGCATGGTGGCATGGCTTGTTAAGGGAATCTCTTGTCAGACTAACCTGGAATTGTTTTTCAATGGGTTTTCAAAGAAAATGAAATATATCCCACTTATCTGTTTTTCAGTAAATATTTTGATATTCTTCTATAAATAGGTAAATATTAGTTAAGCTGGAAAGCATAGAGATTAATAAACAAACCATAAAGAAAATATGATGATATATGATTTCTTTTTTCTTTTTTCTTTTTTTTTTTTAATTGTTAGTTCTTCATTTATGTTATAGTCTGTTAAAAGAGTCAGAAGTTGAGGTGCAAACCTTGGAAAGAGCAGAGGCTTATTCCTTCTTTTGAGTGGCAGACTGAGGAAGGAAAGAGACAATACACAGGACTGGGAGCCAGAGCTCAAGCAAAGAAATTCAGATATTACTGAAAGGAAGGGGAAGGAAAGGCAAGTCTCAGAGGTGACTGGGCAATTTGCTGCAACTAAAAATTCATTAAGCTAACAGAAACTAAGCCCAGAAGGAAAGATCTTTTTGAAAGGGCCAAGGAGGCAGAAGGAAAATATCAATTACATCCTTTTTGCTACTCTGTCTTATCTGTTACGTTGCATTTTCTCTGTTTCTGAAGTTAATTATTATTCTAATTAAACCTGATTTTTTGAGTTAAAAAAATTGTGGCCTTCCTGGGGGAGTTTGCAGCAAGAAGAACTTGCCTACTTCAGTTCAAAGCTGTGGCTGCTTCAGGGTTCTGTCATGTTGGGGTAGACAATAACATAAAGAGTAAATGAAAATGGGTAGGGCTGAAGGGAAGGATGTTTGGGGGAAAAGAAGGCAACCTTTGGAGTTCATCAGGAGCCACAATTTTCATTAATGACCGTAATATATTGCAACTCATGCTCATAAAATCCATCCATGGCACAACATCAAAAGTAGCATCAAGTCATAGAAAGTTGATGTATCACACAAAAAGAAAGGCATGATTAAAGGAGTAGAAAATATAATGTAATGAAATAATGCAAACTACCTGGCAATATCAGTAGGAGAATCAAGAATAAGTTGGAAGGTTTTCTTGTAGAAACAGAGAAGTATAATGTAAGTGTTCTTTAACTCATGAATAACTTGGTCAGCCATGTGATATGGCCAGAATAAGGGCAAAAGTGACTCTACAATATTTTTGAGGACAGATTTCTAGCAGAACTATAAAACTGTTGATATTTGTTCCATTGTAAAAAGCATTGCTTAATCCTTGACTGCCACACCTAAATCTTGCCTGATCCCCTATAACACAGAAAGATGAGGTCAAACCAGAAAAGATGTAGAGAAAGACTAATAAGGCTGAGTTTCTATACTTTGCAAGAAGAATCTAAGTAAGCTTGGCAAACTGAATTTATTGCTTTCTATAAATGTATCAGTCAAGTAAACAATAACCATTAAAAAAAAAAAAAAAAAAAAAAAAAAAAAAAATGCCTAAGGGGATAAGCTCAAGTCAGAAGTGATAGTTATGTTGTTCCCATTAACATCTTTATGGAAATTAGTAGGTTTCTAACAGAGCAAAAAGTTGAATTTTTCTTCCAACAAACTGCTTCAACACCTTCCCTGTCTGAATCTAGGAGATAATGTGGAATTATACCACAGGTGCTAAATTATATCTACCTGGAAGTCTGAGGATAGCAAAAGCGTTACGTTTTGTTTTAGTTTGTTCTGGTTTTGCCCAAAACATCAATAGTAGTGAAGAAAAATGTTAAAGGAAAAACTCCAAGGTAAAGACAGAAATGATGATTTCGAAAAAATAAATAAATAATTAAAATTAAAATTTTATACCTCTTTTCCCAGGTGTTTTCCCAGGTGTTTTCATTTTAATGAGAAGCCCAACATTTTATCCACAAGTCTGTTAGGTATCAGGTCTAATAGCAGTGCAGTTATGAAATTCTGTATTTCACTGCCTATTTCATTGTCATATTCTTGGCCAGTAGGACTAAAATCCTCATGTTCATGCCCTCCAAAGGCCAGGCACATTCTTCATCTGGGTTTTGTCTGGCACAGACAGTGGGATGAACACTTAAAAAATAAATGGCTATCAAAAAATAATGCTGAACACTATCTGCACGAGAGACTGAGGAAGGTACTACATGAAACAGATGGTTGTCACATTGCTTAATCAATTACTATAAAGTCCCGATGTATTCTAAAGATGGAGCTAGAAGAGAAACTATCCTGAGTGGCCAGGAGTGCTATTTAATGTCTAAATAACAGATTAGTGACTACCTAGGGCATGTATGTATTTCATAACACTTTAAAATATGTCTTGTAATTTCTATTTACAGCATCGTGGCCTAACAATATTTGATAAAAGCTGTGTGTTGTCATCTATGGACTGTCAAACTTGTCTGCAGCATCATATAGTACCACAAGGTTCATGTAAATTAGGGATTGTACAACAAGCTATGATTGATTCCTTTATTTCCATTTTAATGGCATTGCAAATAGAAATATTTACACCCTTTTTGGCATTGCACCTCACTTTGGCACCACAAAGACTGATAAATAGCATTTTATGTCCATTACCAAGAACATAAGTTGTTTAGAATTTATTTATTCTTGGCAGTTTAGATTTACAAGAGCTGGATAAATTTATATAAAATATAATATTTATTTTCTCCAGTAATTCCATCACTAAAGTTTTATTTGGTTCAAAAATAATAAAAATAATAATAGTGATAACAAGGGGATAAAAAGTATACAAAATATTTTAGGATCAATCCTGCTGTTTGATGCAGTAGAAACATCTCTGAATCCTTCACGAGAAGATTAATATGAAAAGTAGAAGAGAACAACAATCTTTTATTGTTAATGTACACTCCCAAATGTTTATTTTAACTACATTCTGGAGACTGAGGATACAAAAGTATTGTGGGGACACAGAATAAAAAGCCAACACTTGTGAATGTTTTGATTAGCAATATTGTCTTTGATTTTAATTTTCAAAACATTTATTTTACATCTGGTGAGTGAATGGCATTATATATAAGACAATTGGATAAAGAACTAATCAAAATATGTTCCTTTTGAGTTTACTAATAAATAAATAAGATTAAGCCATTTCTGCTTCTTTTTTTCTTTTTTTTTTTTTTTTCATTTTATTCTCTAGTATTTACCTTTCAAAATTTTATAGAATATTCCTTAGTTTTGACATACCAAGAATACTTCAGCATGTCTTTTCATTAATCTGTTTGTGCTGTGATCTGTCTAGATCCTTTGCAAATGTTTAACATTGAATCATCATTACAGAATCAGCAGATTTAAAGAATACTCTATTTTAAGTCATCTTGCAAGTAGATGAATAAACATTTATTGCAAGGTGTCAGGTCAATCTTACAGTACTAAGTTTAGACTAAATTTGTGCAATGAAGACAGGGATCACAGACATGGACATGTGGCTTCAACGGACAGCTCCTGAACAGAATGCTAAGACCAGGTTCCTGGACACTGGGGGCTCTCCTGAAAGGCATTATTATATGCCTCTCTTGTTCTTTGGTTCCTACCTGGTCTTATCCTTTTAGCCATTGTTCGAGACAAAACACTGGGCAAGATAGACCTCTGCTCAGATTTAACACAGCTACTCTTCTGATATTTGCTTATATCAGATATTTGCTTATATTAAAAGACAAATGATGCATTAGATATTGTTACATATGAAAAAGGTATGGGCTCTTCCAAGGGTGATCGCTGTCAAATAAATAAATAAATAAATAAATAAATGAAGCAACCACAACCACCTATGCAATTCCAAGAGCTGCTTTAATGTCCCTTCTGCTATGGGTTTACTAGTTATCATTCTAATAGCAAATCATTCTTCTTAATTTGAGAAAGAGTTGTCAAGAGCCTTTTGTGGTTAAGGGAAATTCTTTTTAAAATGCCTTTCTTATGTAAGTTTGAAAATAAATATCTACCCTTAGAGTCACTTTAAAAATAACCAGGCACCAAAGTATAATAAGCAGCTGAGCACCATGTTGAATATCACTTCTCACATAACAGGAAAAAAAAAAAAAAAAAAAAAAAAAAAGGAAAGCCTCTATGTTCCTGTTTCTCTTCATCTCCATCACTAGGTAGATTCAGTATTTTAAGGGCTAATCAAAGTGAAAGTCTTTTAGGTGAATGTCTTGCCTTTTTGTCAGTCTTATTTTTCTAAATTAACCTACCTAAAAGCTGTCTGTAGGTTGGTCATCTGTCACTGAGTAATACTTCTTTGTGTGACATGAGCTTCACAGTTATTTTCTTTTTTTTTTTTTTCTTTCTATTTTATTAGAGAATGGACCACAAGTAACTAAAAATCCTTAGGAGCAATCACTTACCAATATTTCTTCAAAGAAATTAGTAGGTACAATTTACACCTAAAAAGATCTTTAATTTAAAATCACAACAGAGAAAAGACGTTAACACACTTGTTTCTTCATGTAAAGTTGTGGTTTAAACCAGCAGGCAGCTAAGCACCACACAGCTGCTTTCTCACACCCCCTCCACTTCAGTGGGATGGAAGATAGAATCGAAAAAGGTAGAATGGAGAGAACTTTGTAGAAATAAGGACAGTTTAATAAGAAAGGGGGAAAAAATCGCACAAAGAAGTCAATACATAAATCAAGCAATGCACAGTGCAATTGCTCACCACCCACCAACCAAAGCCCAGACAGATCCTGAGCAACAGAAGCCGCACCCCCCCCCCCTCCCCCAACCAAGTTTTATGGTTAAGCATGATGGCATATGGCATGGAATATCCATTTGGGCCATTTGGGCCATCTGTCCTGGCTGTGTCCCCTCCTCTTCTGCACCCCCAGCCTCCTTGCTGGCAGGGCAGCAGGAAGGGCTGAAAAGTCCTTGATTCTCTGTAAGCACTGCTCTGCAACAACTAATACATCGGTGTGTTATCAGTATTGTTCTCATCTAAATTCAAAACACTGCACAGTGCCACCTCCTTTGAAGAAAATTAACTCTATCCTAGCTGAAAACAGGACAAAAAAATAATAAAAGAGTCTCTGACCCATTAGGAAATTTGGGTTTTCTAGATAAAGTTCTATATAAAATACTAAAGCATATATTTGCTTAAAATACTAAAGCATATCTTTGACTATTGGCCAAATAAATACTGTCACTGAAAGGTCAGTAACACTTCAGAATTTCTAAGCTGTTACATAGTCTAAATTGTAGAACCTTTGGCAAGGAGATAATAACATGGTAAATAAAAGTAAAACTGTGCTTGCTACCTGGGATCAGTGTACTATACATAAGATATACATAATGAGCAATGGTAATAACTTCTAGCAGGCTTATATGTTGAAAGCACTGTACAGGCACTCATTAATCTTCGTAACACCCAGCAGGCAAGAGGGCAAATACAGTTATCACCAGTTGACAGATAGCATGAGAAAAGAGACACAGCTTGATGAAGACTGCAATGAGTAACAGAGCAGGTATAGACTAAGGACTAGATCTGCGTGCCCTGTTGTGCCACATAGTAAGGCCGTAATATATACAATTAGCAGTCAGGTTGCAACAGCACTAATGATATGGGGTCCTGCCTACGTCTACTTTCTCATATTACTTAGCTTCTATTACATCTCCTGTGAGGTGTTTCAAAATGGAGCTTGCCAAATAAAATGTTTAGGAGTGCCTGTAAACTGCTCTGAAATTCTTTAAAGGATGTGCTGCCTGAAACCTATCTTCAGCCAGTCTGTTATATGATCATCTAAAATAAACATACGCTTTATCAGTAGGATTGATCAATCCTAAGAACGTGTGCCATAAAATTTCTAGCTGCCCACTCAAGTTATGGTATGCTACCAACGCTGAGACAACTGGATCTGTGGCTTGCTGAAGAGCCTGAAAACACTTGGTCATCTAAACTCATCTGCCTGTCTTCACTTATTTGGCTCAATGAATACTAATTTGCCGCCCTAGCTGCTACCTTGTTGGGACTTGCTTAGTTTAGTGTAGAATGAGACAATACTGTGCTACCGCGGTCTACAACTTCCTCGAAAGGGGGAGTGGAGAGGTGAGTGACCTATTCTCCATAAACACCAGTGATAGGACCAGTGAAGCTGAGGCAGGGGAAGTTTAGACTAGATATCAGGAGGAGTTTTTCACTGAGAGGGTGGTTGCGCACTGGAACAGGCTCCCCAGTGAAGTAGTCACTGCACCAACCCTATATGAATTTAAGTACACATTTGGACTGTGTACTTAGTCACATGGTCTAAACTTTTGGGTAGACCTATGGTGCAAGGAGTTGGACTTGATGATCCTTATGGGTCCCTTCCAACTCGGGATATTCTATGATTCTATGGCCTGAGACCTCTGCCAACACCTGACTTTGGAGATCTTTCCGGGGCAGGGCAGGGCAGGGCAAGGAAGGGAAGGGAAGGGAAGGGAAGGGAAGGGAAGGGAAGGGAAGGGAAGGGAAGGGAAGGGAAGGGAAGGGAAGGGAAGGGAAGGGAAGGGAAGGGAAGGGAAGAATTCACCTCTCTAAAGTATATCAGAGGAAAAAAATCCCACTTTGAGTGAAACTAGGGAAAATTACCAGCTCTCACAAGCACATTGGTGTAGAAAGTAAATAACAATATATACTAACATGGTGCTTTCACAGTCCTGTTCTGTTTCTTATGAAGAACATTTTGCTTTCCTAGCCTGGCTGACCTGCTGATAGTAAGGGAGAGTGGGACAATAAAACTACAATAAATAAATAAATAAATTGAAATCACCTATTAATTTAGTAATCCCATAAAATCTGTCTCTATGGGCAAATCGGATTAGTTTTAGGCTTTCTTTTTTATGATTGTTTTAAAAGCGTCACTTGCACCAAGTATAGATTTCCCAAACACTTGTTTTGTCTATTCATTAGTATGGATAAGGTGCTGTTCTATGTTTGTTTGCATAAATGCATATAAAATCTGAAGTATCAATATGGAGCATTTGGTTTTATTGCTTCTGTATTGCTCAGTGTTATCTAGCTGCTTTGAAGTGCTGGACCTTGGCAGGTTTGTCTCAATTGTTTATCACTTAGTTATGCAATGGTACTTTAAACTTCTCTGCTTTCAACATATTCACATTTATGGCATTTTCAAAATACTGTAATTCAACTGAAAATGGGACTTTATTGCTCAGGATAGAATTTACCTCACATGAAACAAAATAATTTTTACAGTCTTGTGAATGTTTGATTTTGTCAGATTTTTTTAATGATCTAAACAATAACCTTGCTATTTATAGGAGATAGAGTAAACATCATTTTTTTACAGTGTATAATTAAGTGCTAGGCAACAAATTTCTTAGGTGATGCGTTAGAAATTGTTATGTTTGTGCTTCAAAATATTATGTTAATCTATCTTTTCTTTATAAGCAAGTATTGAGTATTAGCACCATGGACTGGCTGTTTCTTGTAATATATGACAGCGTGTCATATACAGAGATTGCTATATAACCAGACCTTGAAACCCAGCCAAGCTCCTATATGAAACCTTCAATGACTGGTCATATTACAGTCAATAGTTCTTATGCATGACAAATATTGCTGTTCAGTTTTTTTTCTACCAAGAAACCTGAAGTATAAATCAGTATATTATATGAAGTGTATAAATATATAAGGCTGTTCAAAGCCCTAAGTATTCATTCATTTAAAACTCACTAAAGAAATTACATAAAATTATTTTCTACCAATATTAGAATCATTCCTTTCCATGAGGATTATTTCACTTACAACTCAGAGTCAGATTCACTGGCCTGGTGGCCTGAATGTGAAGTAGAGTGTAAGGAAGAAAAAGCTGATGCCAAGCAGTGACAGTGCTGTGGAAATCTTGGGAAATTGTAATATGTTTTTCATACTTCTCCTTCAAGGCCAGAAGGCAAATGTGATGCCCAGGAGACACAGTTCTCACTGCACATGGATGCAGGTATGCTTGGAAAGCTCAGCAGCCTGCTGTGAACAGATAGGGTTGGCCCTGGGATGTGGCAGTGGTTTGGACACTATTTCACACCAAGGTGTGAGCAGTCCCCAAGGCAGCAGAGGTGTCCATGGGAGCAGCACAGACAGCCAAGAGGGCAGCAGAAGGGAGCCAGACAGGGGTGGTCAGTGGCTCATGTTTCTCTGTTATTTGACCAGGGATTGTGCAGTTTGGAGAACAGAGGAGTCACAGCCAAGTGTTGATGGACCTGAGGACAAGCCATGGCTGGACACTTTGAACATCCAGAAGGGCAAATGCACATAGGGGTTAAATACTAAATCTACCGTGTGACTAATTTTCAGACAGGTCTTTCTGGCTAGAGTCAATGGAGCTTTCCCCCTTGTGTCCCAGACCTTAGTGAAGACTTAAGATACAGAGTGGATCCATTCTTTACTCCTGCAGACCCAGGGGCAGGACCAATATGTCACTTCCCATAGTAATCTGTGAGTGAGCTCTTTTGGTTTCTATCATTTAGGACTGCATGGGATCTTTCCTTGTCTCCAGAATAGCTTTGTCCTCACTTTGTTGCATGTAAACTTTGAGTCTCTAATGCACCAGTCCACAGTAGACTATAATTCACTTGGTCCCTTATCTCCACATCTTTTCGCTTGAGACAATACCTCAAACAATTTCATATGTTTCCAACAATTACTCTTTGTACCCAATATTTGGTCTAAATCTAAAAGCCTTTGTCACCACTGTGGGTGTCTGTGGAGCCCTCTATACATTCTGTCCACTTGCGGCTTTCTGCTGGCAGTAGCAGACCTGCCCACCTCAGGGCACTCAGGGCTGCAGCCTCTGCCTTTAAAGGATCTGCCCTCACTGTGATGATGGGACAGATGGCTGACATCTGTAGGCAGCCAGCATGGGGGACACCAAGGGGAGGGCAGTCTCATTCCTTTCTGCTGTCCTGTGGATCAAGTACCTGTAGAGAATAACAAAAACAGAATGAAATCTAGATATAAAAAGGAGACAGATATATCCAGGATGTCTTCTTGGCCAGTTCAGAGACTGAAAAGGGTGAGCAAGGAATATGGATCCCTGTGGATCTAAGCAGTAAGGATGTGCATGTCAAAAGTGGTTAAAATCAGCATACATGTATTTTCCTTTTCAATTTCCTATACTGATGCCTGTTCCTTGAACAATGAAAACTGTCATCTTCTATGATTTGAGGAAATGTGTGGCAAAAATTAATCTGCCTGCAGGAGAAACTCTTTCCCATCAATGATTTTTCATTGACTGTTAGCAACTACAGCTCATTAAGAATACCAGAAATAAAAACTTGCCAACATAATCTCAGTGAAACCATATGGAACATGTACCACTGTATTTTGGACAGACATCCAACACACACCTTGCTTTTTCCATCATTGTCATTCAGTGAATGTGATGTAGAGAGTCAGTGGAAATGAGTTTCTCTCTTTTCCAGGGTAATTTCCTTGTTAGCATCTGAGTTCTCTACTTTTTCATCAAATAGTACAACTTCTGAAGTAACCAGATAAACCTCTTCTTGTTGCCCATCAGAACACAGCAAGAATTCCCACTGGGCCTACCAATCATTAATTTAAAATTGAAAAGTTCTCTTTTATTTACCCATAATTTACTCTGTAGAGTGTGTGACAAAGCTGGAAAGTCCCAGAGGGCAATGCCTTCTCTCCTGTCAATTTGGATAAGTTCTCACAGATCTTGTGAGTCTCTGGGATTTTACCCTTACACTGAATATCCCAAGGCAAGAAAGTGAGGGAGGGGAGGGGGAACAGAGAGAAAGGAGGGAAAAAATATTCAGAGAAATTTAATTGTGCCTGTGACTCCTAACAACCTTGTCACTTGTACAGGATTTTTGATTTTCAATGACACCACATAGACTTGTCAGACTGTGGATGAACCATCCTCTGCCCAGCACCAGCAAAGTCCCTTTACAGTAAGTGGGTGTAGGTGGGGTGCTCTGCACATGTACTGGGACAAAGAATTAAAATGGTATCTACTGTCTCCCTTCTGCACTTTTCCAGATGAACAACGATAGAATTAACTCATTATAATAATGTGTGTATGACTTTTAGAGCTTCATTCCTCCTCCTTGTAATTTCATTACGAGTGATACTAAATTGACAAGCATGGAGACAGAAGGGAAAAACAGTTATGGCACGGTTAACAGAAGCACGACTTCTCTCCTACAGTTTCATCCATATGGTTCAGAGAAGAGATGCATGAACTACTTTTCTAATGTAACTGAGTATATTTCATCTTTTCCCTCCATGTCTCAACGTCCAGCAAGCCCTGCTGATCAGTTCCTAGTGAGATCAGTTCATCTTATGGAAACCTATCCACTTGGAAAACAGCTCTCGGGCCACCAAGGAAATTTTCAATGTTAATTCAGGCACAGGAATCTAAAGGATGCTGATGTGAGAAGTTCACAGGGGGCTTTATATCAGAGAGGTATAGGTCTCAGGGCTCAGCAGGGGACAGTAATTGGTCCTGCATGGTTCAATATTTTCATCACTGGTCTGGTGCTAAATGGGAAATAATTGCTAATACAATGTACTGATGCTGTACGACATTGGGGGTGAGATCTTTAATGATGAAGAAAGGAATAGTCTCATGGAATTTCTGAATCATTTTTCAAGACATATCCCCAGATTTTTTTTATTTATTTTTTTTTAATATAGAAAAATAATAGAGATTCTCTGTGCAACTTAGTATTTTATGTTTTCTTTTAATTTTTATGGGACTAACTTCAGCATTGAAAAATGTATTTATTTCAGCTAGAAATTCTTCATGAACTTTGTCCAATTACTCCAAATATTTTAGCCAAACAAATGTATGTGAGGGAATGCTGCTATAACCATTCCTTTTTATCCACTAGCTTACGCACTTATTCACTGCATGAGAGACTAGGGATCAAGCCTTTCTGCCTGAAGGGATCTGAACTCATATCTGCCACACACCAATAAAGTACTATCAGTCTCTTAGAGCTGCTGTGCTCAGTGTAAGCTATTTAAAATTCATTGAACCATCATGTGAAGGAGTGAATTATTTCACCACCTTGCTGGATCTGTTGGGTGCTCTTATAGGATGTGGGACATTTTCATTCCAGTCCCTGCTCCAGTGACTCTTTTAATATTAATATGAAAGAGCATGCACCCAACAAGAGCAATGGAGGACATATTACTGTAGGATGATGGCATTTAAACCAGCATGGTACGTATTTAGGGTAGCTTTCTGATATATATGTGTTCAAATCTTCCCAAGTAGAACACAAGCCTTTGGCCTTCCTGAAGATTTTGCTAACCCCTAGAAACTGGATAACAGAAGATCAATGGCTAAATCATCATTAAGTCTAGCTCTTCATTTCATTGCTTGTCCTAAAGTGTTCGAAAATTAAATATTCTCTTTATGTTTGATGTAATGTTTCAGTAAACACGTGACCATGTTTCATTTTTGTTTCTGGTTTGGCAAGGACAAAACAAATCAAAAATACAAAATTTTTTTGCACTAAGTGAATTTTCCTTTATTATTTTTTTTGTCTAGTGAAGAGAGAATAACTACTCAGAGATCTTTAACTGCATCCATTTTAGGGGGAAAGGATCTCAGCACTGTATTCAATTGTCACCTAAAAACTTTATCAAGCCTGTAATGTGCACTTGCTGAAATCTGAATAATTGCATTGGTGGTGACTGAAAGCTTATTATGTGATTTTAATTACTGAGAGGGCAATCAATCTCTGTTCCCTGCAGCTATTACTGTGCAAAGTTCTATTTAGTGCCCATTTTCCTCATTTTCTCTTTGGGATAAAGGAAAATTGACTGGAATGATTTTTTTCTATATTGGTATAAAATGATATCCAAAATATATATATTTCATTTTAGGGTTTAAATCTAGTTGTTTTACATGAGTAAGAAGAACATCAAAGAGCAGTGCATTTCCCAATATCAGTAGAGGGAATAACGTCTGGCAATAACTCCATATTTGCTTGTCGAAAGCATTGTTTTACGTAAGTGGGTTTGTCGAATGACTGACTTTGGAACGAGATAATCTGATATAAAAAAGAAGTTGTCCAATGTGGCCGATTTTGAGGGCTGGGGGAGGGGAGGGGGAGATAAAAATGATTTCCAGTGTTAGATTTTGGGTAGTTTGTCTCTGTTACTATTTGGTTACTTGTAGCTGAGGATGTCAACAGGAAATGGGAAGACTGGAAGTCCTCAAAAACCTATAAAGCAAAGCTGTATCTGTGGTCTAATTCTAAAGTAACTGTAAATTACAAAGTAAAAACATAATTTTATTTTTTGTTTCAGCACTATTTCAGGTCTTTCTGCTATAAATTAGGCTTAAAGTAGAGATCAAAATAACCCAGCTCCTTCCCTACGTTATATCCTTATTCTACATTAAACTACTTACTCTGTCACATCCCTATTCTGCAAACACTTACAAGTGCCCAGCTGAAATCAGTGTGACCAGTCTTGCTTAAATTCCATGGTTTTGCAAACCTTGGCTAACCAGTGGGGTCATTCTGAGTCACACAGCTCTCTTTGCAATATATTCTCTGTGTCTCAGTATAATATATATAAATTTTCTGTCTAAGCTGATTTTTGGTAAGTATTTGACATGTTCATTTTTCTTAAGATCAAGTAGCATTTGGACCTACCTACAAACTCATTTAATCTAAGCTAGTTTTACTGTTCCCACTGTAGTTAATGAGGGAGAGTCACAGTTAAAAAGAAGGTCTTTTTGCTTGGACAATTTCTCTTGACTATGATTATAAAGAGGATCTAGGTGATTTGCTTAGACTTTTAAATAACTAATACTACTTGAGCTGAATTCCATATGGTGTTTGGATGAATTAAGCCTATTTGTAATAAGTATTAGGGCTTGGAAGTCACTGCTGGTTTTCATGCTTCATGATCAGGCTGGCCATTTTTAGATTTTCTGTACGTTCATGAAAATATTTCACTAGTACAAGGCATGACTATATTTAAATTAATGATCTGGTCAAAAATACACTTGATTATATGGAGAATACATTTTTAAAAATTCCAGATATCATAACATATTATTTACATCCAGTGGATTGATGCTGCACTAATGAATGAGTAAACAATAGAATGAAGTCCAGTATGTTTAATTCTCTTTTATGGGTAAAATTGCTATTGCCAATTGTATGTTATATTATAAAGTTGTTCCATTTAAAAATGAATAAATAAAAACTGTTGAAAGATAAAATTAGATCAAGGGTCACTTTGGATTAGAAGTTACAGTGACATATAATCATTTTAGCTTCATCTCGTAATAGAGAATACTTCAACAAGAAAGACACTGCAAAGAAATATTAAAAGTTTTGTGGAGCTTTGAAGCATTCAGGAATTCATTCCTGGCATGAACCACAATCACTAAGATTCATTCCTTGTCAGTATTACTCTTCCTTTTCAAGGAATAACTACTCAAAAACCCTTCCACTGCAAAAGTTGCAGTTACTTAGCTTCATTTCTTCTGAGCAGCAGAACAGAAAAAAAAAAAATGATAAAGAATTGAGATAAATGTGCAGAAAACTATACTGCAGATGCTGATCTTTCTGTATTAATGGACAATTTCTTTGAGAATATTATATATATACTGTGCTTCCATATAGTTTTTCATTTGTATTTTTAACAGCTGTAACTTCACAGCTCTTCCTGTTTCATCTCAGTGACTCTTCATTTTCAACTGTTCCAACTGAGCTTATTTGAGAGCAGGAGTAAAGAGGAAAGACAGCTCAGAAAGAAACCAGCCTGTGAGAAAGTGCAGAAACATAATCTGAAAATATGATTCAAACTGTCACCATGATTAATATTTGGGAGTGTACTCTCATCACCTCTCATGAAGACTTCTCCTGCCTGTGGTCTTGGAACCAGCAATACCACTTCTCTTGACTCTGCCTCTTTTCTTTTCATCACCCATAAGCCATCTTGGCGAGTTTCCTCTGCACCATTGACCTGAAAGAAAATGGTGACTTGGATAGCCATTTGCCATCACCAAAGACTGCTCATCCTGGTGATTGCATCCCTCCTTACACACGAAAGACACATCACCCTCCCCAGACCCCATTTCTGCAGAAAATCAATCCTGCAGCTTTTTGTAGTTTTGTTAGATAAAAATCAGAGAAACTGGATAAAAATCAGATACATTAGATTTTAAAAAATCAAAAACATATACTTTTTATAATTATTTCCTTGATTTATATCTAATTACACTATTTTTACTTTGGTAAATTAGGAAGATAGAAATAATAAGATACTGTTAAGTGTAAGGGATTTGCAGATCTTGTCTACGGATACAGCCCAAGTCAGGTTTCAGAAATACAAAAGTAAAATTGAAGCCCACACTGAGAACAATACAAGGTAGAATAGCTTGACTGAAGGAATTTTTCCTAATGAAATTTTTGATGTTGGTTGGTTTTAGCATTTAAATTAGAATGATGTATCACAGTTTGGACATAGAGAAGCCATAGCTGATTATTATATTACAAATTGAGAGGAGAAATGCCATCTTAAGGATTTACTTTTTAAATTTATTAGTTTTCATTATCTTTAGTTAATTAAATATTCAAAGTATGACACTCACTGATTTGCCAGTTTGTCTTCACTTTTAAAATCCATCAGCTGTTGTACCCTGATGCAAATCCTGATCAAGCATGTTACAGTAAAGCTAAAAGTTTTAATGACCAAACAACTTCATTGTATCCATAATTGGCAAGTTAGGAATTCATCTCCTAAAATAATTCAACCCATATCTAGATAGAAAGATTCATCATAATTGAGTAGTACTACTAATCACTACACTATTTAAAAGAGACTAGGGAAAAACAGAACATGAGGAAAGGACAGAAATGGTAATAAAAATAAACTTATCTCTCTACTATGGGCTTCATACAATCAATTTTTGCTTTGTCTCTGAGGGATTTTCTTCATGACAAATTCTAAGTCTAGCAAGTGCTAAGGTTTTGTTCTACAGCTGAATCAGCTGTGGTACCAATACCTCACAATAGCATATATCTGGTAGACAGTTATACAGTTTATTTAGGTTTTACATAATATATAGTTTTTATATATATTGCTTGTTAAGGTAGCTAAAAAAATAATAATAACACAAGTTTTTAATTCAGTGGAATATCTACAGATGCATCCTCTGATACAAAATTGCATATGTTTCCCACGGGCTATCTCATTACTTAAACAGGGCTGTAATGAAAGCTGTACAATGAAATCTGAGCACTCAACACTAGAGAATCAGGTTATTCCAGCTAGAAAAAAAAAATAAAAAAATAAAATAAAAAATAAAAATAAATATGCTATCAGCTGTGCTGCAATTGCACACTAGCTAGTAGAAGGTAGGAAGAGATTTTTCCTCTTTTGCTGTTTTTGATTTTTGTTTTGCTGAAAGTCCAGCCAAAATAATTTTCTTGGATTTCCCTATCTTAGAGAGCTTCTCCTGACATTAGAACAACAAATACCTGGAACAGTTTCATACTGTAGTATTTTACTTGTGGTCAAGAAAGATCTTTTGTTATGTGAAATCATGATACAGTGCATGCTACACATTCACCCCTCTGCATTCTTCTGTAGGTGAGTTGGTGCAGCAAACCCTCAGCACTGGGACGCCGTCTCAGCTTGCATACTCTGACAGGGCAGAAGCCAGTGCTAGTTGATCCAAATGCCTGCAGTGCCACTTCAAGATCTTAAAGTCAGGAAGAGAAAATTAGCGTTAGGATCCCATTTGAACAGTTCATGCCTCTACTTTCAGCATGGCTTCATGTTGGCCTGGATGAGGGGAAGCAGAGTAGATAGCTTACAACCCACCTTAAACAATGGTCTCTTTCCCAGTTAATGGAGAAAAAACATAGCTGCAGAAGATCCAGTCTACCTCAAAATGAGTTTCTGTTCTCCAATGAGTTATATGACTGAAGAGGACAAGTGCTTTTGGTTAGATTTGCCAACTACTACTCCCACTGAGCGTATGTGTGACAGACGTCAATGTCAGGAACTTTTACCCAGTATCCTGCTCAAAGGGCTCTCTTACGCTGAAAGACCAAAAAGGAGGGTGGTAGGGCATAAAAATCACACTGCTGGAAAGCTCCCAAAAAAAGAGTCTCTTCAGCTGGTGTGAGGAGAACAGTGTCCACGTCCCTCCAGTTCCACATGAGTACTTTAATTCAAGCTGTGGGATACACAGGGTAAGAGCAATCTTTGTCTGCAGCCCTGAAGAAGCACCAGCAGGCAAGGAGGATCATGCATCATGGAAGCAGAGAGTCAGCAGGGAGGATGGAGTCAGGCTCCTTCCTGGGAGAAATCTGCATGGTTACAGGACCATAAATAATTGTGGTTTGCTGGTGGTGGTGGTCACTGTGGCTTTTAAACAAAAATAAAATTAGGAATAATCTTGGGAAAAGGGAGGAAAATCCTGCCTTCCTCTTCCCTGCTTCATCCAAATCTAGCACTGATCTACCTCTAATCTGACATCCCTCTTGCCCCAGCATTGTCATGCCTTTAAATATACAGTGATAAAAAGATGTCAGGGGTAGGACAAAGAAACTTCAGCCTGTAAAACCTTTGCAGGAGAGACAACTCTGAGGCAAATTGCAGAAAGGTTTAAGAGCACCTGTGGTACATCAAGGTCAGGTCAGAGGAAATAAGTTGGTAATGGTTTACTCCACAATAGTACTGATACCTCTGGCAAAAAACAGGTCTGAAGGTGCCTTCATCTCATTTAGAAAAGCCCTAATCTCTTTTAGCAGGCATCCCATATCCACCTATATTATGCAGCTGCATGCCTTTTGATTCTAAATACAGGTCCATGTTTCAATTATTTTGCATTTTCCATTCTAGGTTTCTTGACTAATTATTTCAGGCCAATATTTTTATTGTTTTTGTAGCTCCAGGCAAATAAATAAATAAAATTTGCTCTGATATATAATGCCTTTTCCAACTTAGATAGTGAGAAATTATTGCACTTGACATTTCCTGGCTAAACCACAATTTATGAACAGTTAAAGTAATAATCTTTTAGATCTGTGGAAGTATTTGGTGCCCAGAATACAGGACTGAAAACAGGTTTCATTACAGTGGTATTCAGTTTTCTCTCTCATTTGTGTAGCTGAAATTATCGCCCACTCAGTTTTCCTGCTCAGATAAATACTAATCCTGGTATTCTACTACAGTTATTCACCACTTCGATGTTGGAGGAGACCTGCAGGCAAATTACAACTAGAGAAAAACTATTTTTGTAGAAAAAAAATAAAAATAAAAATAAAGAGAGAGAGAGAGAGAGAAAGAGGGTAAACGGTCTTCAAAATAACTAAAAAGTATTTATTATACAAGAAGCTTTTGAGCTGCTTCTGTTCAGCGTGACAGGACAGTCAGGACAGTAGATAATTGTAAATACCAGCTGCCCTTGGGTTACAGACCATAGTTCTCCGTCATGTAAGAAGATGTGGCTGCAATAGGTGGTCTTATGTCAGTAGGATTAAAAATGGTAATTCAGGCACAAGTTCATTTAGGAACAGTTTCTACTGCATTATCTATAGCTCGATACTGCATGTTACTCCCTCCCACCCTCCCAACCCCCTTTTGCTTACTTCTCAGAGGACAGAGATAGTTGCTTGTGGGAAAAGGGAATTTTTATACAGATATGTTGGAAATAGACAAGGTCACGAAAACAAATCACACTGTTGTTGTGGTGACATGCCCATTTGTTTCCTAAGGGAACCCCACATTATGTCTAAGTAGTAAAGTGAAGCCAGTGAATTAAAGTTGAACAGAATATGTTAATATTTCAGCCTCAAGATAGGAAAAGCACATGTGACTGCACAATAACTGCAAATTAAATGACAAAGAAAATCAAGTGACAGGGATGTCTCAAGACATTCAGAGTCTGAAAGCCTAAACTCTTCCAAATTCTGCAGTCCTCTCCACATACAGCTATTGTGAAGAAATGCCCCTTAGGCCAAGAGTTTTTTTCTGAGAAGGCTTTGAGTTCTGATTTTCCTTCCTCTTTCATATGGTGGAAAATCTGGTTATTTCTACTCTGGCAAACCAGATCCATCAGTGCCATGACCACTCCTTGCTTCTCTAATATGATATTGAAGGCTCCTCATAAAGATTTCTCCTGCCATTTAAATTATAGCTTTAGTACTATACCCCATATCTTGTGATTGTGTTGTTGCTGACTGATAAAAGAGAACTGATCTCTATGATGCCACTTTCCCTGTTATCTTCCCATCAGCAAACGTCTTAATAGATATGCTGTTTTTTAACCGTATAATTTAATTAATGTCATGCAGTAAGATTTCTGGGTGACAATTCTTCACTGAACAATAACATTAAGCAGGTGAGATATTTGACATATCAAGTAGCTTGGGGTTACATTGCCTCAGTATTGATAAATCCAGTTTAGTTTCTATTGCTTATGTGAGAAATGAGAGGAAACAAAACATTTCTTTCTTTATAGACTAAATAGCTTATTTCACCTAACATGACATAGTGAATTACTATTATCTTTCTAGTATTTTAGAAAATAAAAAAAAAGGGGGGGAA